>CM031237.1:851426020-851773520 GCA_018340775.1 Taxus wallichiana var. yunnanensis
ATTATTGGTAGTAGTGGGGAAAGAAATCACAACAGTAGAGATGGGTGGAAGCGTATAAGTAGGCAATTGAGTAGCTACAGAAGTGGGTAGAGCTATAGAAGAATTGAGTTCAGCCAAGTTGGTAGCCTCCTCACAAGCCACATGAAAAAGTAAATCTAAATCATGGGGGTGTTCAAGTAAGGTGATCATTGATGGCTTTAAGGTGGGCTTCAGTAAATTCCTTAGGAGATGGAGCCATAGGAAAGGGATGGAGGAAACCCTAGCAAAGTGAGAAGCATATATGGTTAGTTCACCAAAATGATTAACTAGAAATGGAATACTCTAATACTATGGAAGTATAGCCACTAGTTAATCTAAATAGGAGGACTAAAACATTATAAAATATGCACTAACAACAGTATGTAATAATTGTAAATAATTATACTAAGTGAAATAACACCCTAAATATGCAAGTAAGTAAGAAGAAATGACTTAGTTAATTAAAGGAGACTATCACAGTTGTCATGCAGTCTAATAATAAAATCCATGAGTAGGAAAAAACACTCAAAAGTCTTGAAAAGGTCAGATCTGGGAGGATCTAAGTAGACTGAGGTTCTGGGAATGTATTAGGGTGCCCCTGGGTGCCCTAGTCTGCAAATTAGGCACCTTCGTTTCTGTAAAATCTCTGAATATGGTTTTCACAGGGTCATAAGGTATCTCGAAGTGTTCTCTGTCTGTCACATCAAATTTTCTGAGCTACTCTGAATGTGCTAAAAAGTGAAGTGATAACTGTAAGAAAGAAGTATCAAAACCCTAGGAAAAATAAAAGATGCAGAATGAATGGATCATAATGACCTCATCCACCAAACTAGTGGTCTTATCACTAAGCGATGCACTACATTTTGGACCCAAATGTATTTTTAGTGTGTGTGTGCATGTCGTACCCTAGGTGTTCTTGTGTCAGTCACACTTTATGAAGTAGTGAGCAATAATAACTATAGAAAATGTAATAGCATGTGTGTATGAAATAGAATAGAATCCCTCCCCCTATGTTGTGTGTGTTGATGCAAATCTCCTAGCCTTGATGCATGGCACTATGTGGATGCAAGTGATGCAATGGATACAACTCTAGATGGAGTGATAGTAGTATGTGATGTTAGGACCCTCATTATGGTCTTATAACTTTGTATTTATAGGGTCCTCTTGCTCTAATTTTGTAATTAACCCCGATATGGCCGACTAAGAAAAATATAAGGATGAAAAATGGCTAGAAAGACCCCAAAAAGAAGCAAGAAAGTGGAACATAGATCGGGGTGCCCAAGGTAGGACCAAGGCACCCGAGGCGCTCCGAAGACAAGCCTAGGCACCCAAGTTTAGGCTAAAATGGTGGGGAAGTTGCGAAATAGGTGAATATGTGTAAGAAAATATGCGGGAATGATGAAATAAAATATAAAATAAAGGTGGCCAAAAGGTGGGATTAATTAGTACTTTATTCACTTGAGAACCCTCTAAATAGTAATATAAGACCGGGATAAATAATTTCTAAAGTGCATGATTTTGTGTGTACACTTAGCTAAAAATTTTGAATGGAAAGCTTTAGTTTGGTTCTTACATCTTCTAAAGGGATCCATCACGACATTTTCATGGACCTTTCTCGAGAATTCTTTTAAAAAAATCATATAATATCAATTCTGAAATTACAATGATGGACCTTTGTAACACAAAACAAAAGAATAATGAAACTTTCACTTCATTTCTTCAAAGGTGGAAAAGGATAACAAGTTGATTCACTTGCTCTATATTGAGAAGCAATTAGTTAGCATATCCATTACAAGTATAAATTTAGAACTATCTTTTCAAATGCAAATGTATTGTTTGACAAACTTTGAATAAGTAATAGAAAAAGGAAAAAATTGAGTGGGTTCTCATCGTTAAGGGCCTAATCAAGACACCTTCCAAAGATCAACCCAATAATCATAACAAAAACAATAATCAAAATCATGATAAATATAAATTTATCAATCAAAATCAAAATGTTGTAAATGATGTAATTAATGATTATCATCATGTCTAAAATGTGCAAACATCAGCAATCTGGTTAAATTGAAAAATCTAAGTAACCTCTAGTCCTTTCTAGCAAATAAACTACTCCACGTGAGGTGAAAAGATGACAGTTTACGCCTCTTTGTAAATCCTTTCAAGTTTCCTCCATCAACTTGCATGCACTAAAATGGTGACGTACCCATTTACATGTCCTTTTAAAGAAGGACAACCTAAACCCGCATGGTATAAAAAGAATGAATATTGTGACTATCATCATATACATGGTCATCCTACAGATAATTTTGTAAGACTTCATCACTATATACAAGACTTAATTGATAATGGGGACATCAAATAGAAGGATTATGTAATAACAAGATACCAAATGAGAAATTATAAGTCTTATGGGACCATTCCCTAAGCATGGAATTAAAAATGATGCAAAATACAAAGGCCAATCATCAAACAATGTCGATTTTTATTCCATTATTTCATTATTAGATCTCAGACATGGTAGCCACTATCAAATTTAACACTCCTACTTGCATTGTAACAACACGACAAAAATAGGTTTAGGTTCCCACTATTAAAAACCCTCCACATCCACAATACCACAACAAGTTTCTAATCCTAAGTCCACTACAAATGCACAATCCTCAAATGCAAAGTCTTCATTTGATTCCTATGATATAATCAAACAATTAGAGAAGACCAATGCACAAATTTCTCTTATGGAATTACTCAAGACATCTCTCGCACTCCAAAGTATCCTTACTCATGCACTCCATGAGGCACATGTTCTTAAGGACATTAACTTCAAACAATTTCAGGCCCTAATTACAAATCTATCATCCAATAATCCCATTTTTTCATTTGGTCCTCATGACCTCTTAAACCCTAACATTACCAATAATAATTCCTTATACATAGAAGCATTTATCACCCATCATAAGATCAAATAAGTGCTTATAGATAATGGAGCCACATTGAATATCTTCTCCATGAAATTGTTGCGATGTCTAGGTTACACTGAGGAAAGTATGGGCATTAACGGCATTACCATCTATGGTTATAACAATAATGAAATGCAATCCATATGTACCATATCCTTACAAATAAAATTTGGACCTCAAAATCTAAATACATTTTTCCATGTTGTGGACGTGGAAACATCCTATAATATCCTCCTAGTCCGCCCATGGATTCACATCATGCAAGTTGTTCCTTTTACATACCATCAATGCATCAAGTTCCCCTATGAAGGAAAATAATTCATGTTATGTGCAAATTTTAAACCCTTTGAGTATTACAAACTTTTAGAGGGAAGACATATGCATGCAGACTATTATCCTTTTACAGATAAATCTCGACTCCTACATTATCTCATTCGAAGATGAAACTCGCATAGACCATGAGGTTTTGTTAAAATCTCAGTCGTCCACTTCCTCCACCCCATATACATTGAAAATAATAGACAAAGGTCTTAGAGAGTATGAACTCTAAAATTCCCTTCACATTGGAAACCTACTATTATCCCCGCATAGTTATGGCCAACCCAACACTCCCCTATCAAAATTGATCTTATATATAATCTTTGTAATTCCGTGTGGCAAAGATTTGGATATCTAGATGAAGAACACATTATGAGTTCTTTAGGCTCTTGGTTATATGATGATGGATATGCTTCTTGCTATGAATCATCTAAATATACTAAAGTACACAAAATCATGAAAAATATGCAAAGTGGAAAGGTAAAGGACTTGGAAAAAATGAACAAGGATGTCTTGATCCGATCTCTTGCACAGAAAATCTTTATCAGTATGGTCTTAGTTATCATATATTTAAAAACTCACACGTATTGCTAGATGTCTCAACTAGTGGTGAGGATATTGACTCAAATAATGAGACAAGTTTCACACATAGCCTCTTTAATAACCCGTGCGAAACAAACCTATTTATTGAAAAACTCTCCATCATTACCATCGACTTCGACCAAGTATATATATTTGTCAAGATTTTGTGCTTCCTGCTTCAGATTAGTGAAGACTAAACTAGAAATCAAGAAAACCTCATAAAATGGGAGGGTTTAGGGACCTCCTGATGTGGATGACGATGAAGATGGTATGGGCACACAAGTATAAGTCCTCTTTGTTACTATTTGGAAACTTGTACAACAACGAGAACTAAACATGAAAATGATTAGTGATAGATATGGTGGGCTTGCCCGACAAAGTCGATTATGAGAAACGAAAGCTTCCTAGAAAGGATGTCAACCCACTTTTTGATATAAAATGATAATGGATGATGGATAAATATTTTTTGATAACAAAATATGAGATAAAGATCTAATAAATTGAAATACACAGAAATGATAAATGATAATGGAAATATTGAAAATGTGAACAAACCAGAGCGGATCAATGACGACTTGAATGTGAAATGGTATGGTCGATGGTGACCAGAGCGAAGATGATATAAAAATGTGCAAGAAAAAAATTGGGATGTTGATCCAGACTGCAAAACTCGATACAGAACACCAATGAGGTAAAAGGATGTAGGGAGTACTAGATCGAAGGGGGTAAGGGAGGTTGACAGTAACCCGAGGTAAACAGACATGATCAATGATGACCTCTATAGAGCTGGTAAGAGTATGCAGAAATAGGGGCAGGTATTGATTCTAAGGTGTTAAGATGGATAATAGGATGTTGATAAAATGACTAGGATGCAAAGGGATGAGTAGGATGTAAAATAATATGGATATGATGCAAAATAAGACATATTTAACCGATATGGGGGATGGATCGATGATAACGAGACCCAGTCGGTGGTGATTGGAGCAGGAATAAAATCTTGACTAAAGAACATAGTAGATAAAGAGATCTGAGGATGATAATAGATGGTTGAAAGGCTAGGTAGAAATCCAAGAAGACCTGTAAACCTGCAAAACAAATAAGATCATGCACAAACAATATCCACAAGTAACCTTCGCTATGTTCTAAGCTTCAACAATGGCATGCAAAAGGATGAAAAGATGATTCAACTGATGACAGGAACTCCAAAGATGATACCTAAAGTAGCAATCACATAGCACACAAGAGATTCACAATTTTCCTACCATTTGAGAGGAGGGGTGAACATGATTAAATAAGATAAGGTATGGTCGATGACATGACCCGAGTTAGTCACTTGGCGAATAGGACAAACAATCTGCCAAGAGATGTTAGGACCATAATGGATAGGCAAGAATAGGATGATGAATGGATAATGAGATATTTTTAGCCATGCACACATGTTGAGGGTGTTAGTTATGGGATCATGAGGGGAAAGTAAATAGGCATAAGGAGTATTAGGAATGGTTTAAATGAGGGATAATGATTAAGGGGCATGGGAATCCAATAGGGATGTTAAATGAGTGTGATTGGGATGGGATTGTGATAATAAGGATTAAAATGTGGTAAAATTGACAAGGGCAATTTGGAGGATAACTATAAGAAAATGGTTCGATCCCTCGTGGGGGATCCCTTGCGTCGGAACGCTGCAAAATCCCTTAGGAGAAATCTAGTTTTCCGAACTTAGTCGTTTTTGGTCTTTTTGGATCGGCGCATCAATGACTATGCGACATCAAATGTTCATGCGCCCCCTTTAAATCCTTTGGCACATGCTTTCTCGTGTCTAGCATTTTGGTGCGCCTCACTATGTTGAGTCTTCTTGATGCGAAAGATGCGCATGCGCCTTATTTGTAACGATAGAACATTTGTTGCGCCTACTTTTGGTGCACCTAGGGCGCACATATTCCTCCGTCAACACCCCTTTCGATGCGAAAGGCGCGTATCTTCGTGTTGGCAAGAAGAAGTGCGCCAAAGGGTGCATGTTTTCTTGTGTCGCAGCTCCTTTGATGCGCCACTTGAAAAGTGGTGGCACATTTATTCCCCCTCGCCTATAAATAGGTGCTTCTATGTTGTCATTATTATCCGACACAATCACATGATTTTCTCTCGTACTGCCAAAGACACCCGCCTGTCATTTTCAATCGCTTTGTGGACCCGTTTGTGCATTTCTTCGTTATATCCGGGTAAGAGGTCCTCATTCCTTTTGTATGTTTTGCGCTTTGGTTCTTCGTTTGCTTGATGATGGCCTGGATCTGGATTGGAAAGACTGAAATCGTGAATTTTCCCCCCCTTTTTGTTGTCTTTTCCATTTCTTCCACATTTCTTCCCCCTCTCTCCAGATCTGCTGGTAGAGGAAGCTCTGTCCTGAAATGATGGTTTGAAACCCTTGGTATTAAGCCTTCATCACCCCAAGCAACCCTGCAAAAGAAGGAGCTAAACCATATGTGAAACCCCTCTAAGAAGAATCAAAGCTTTAAAGGAAACTGTGTTTTCCTTCTCCTTCGGCGCATTGGCGCACCCTGCAACATCAAAAACAGTTGCGCCATGGTGAGACATCTGTCACCCCTATTACACAAAGAGATCACGCTAATGGCACATTCTCTGCTGCTTCATCATGAAAATTTGTGCCCTCATGGCGCACTTCCCCCCATTGTTGCAAACGCTTTCCTCATGCGCCCCGCTTGGCGCGCATTCAAACTCGTGTGTTACATCGATAAAATTTGCGCCATTGATTTCCAAAGATCCATGTAACAATCCTTTCCTATGCGAAGTGCAAAGCTATAGGCATGCTTATGCATCCTCCATCGCAACAACATTGTGTCATGCAAACCTTATATGCGCGCGACGGTTCCCTTTGGCACACAAAAAAATGATGTAACATGCGCAAATCCTGCGCCCTTTGGCGCATCCTGTACCCATGTAACATGATAAATATCTACGCCCTTTACAAAATGCATTCACATAGTGCAGGCGCACTTATGATTACAACAACAAAGAATGCAGCCTGCAATATCCATGCGCCATGCACCCTGAGGCCTCAAAATTGCTAACTCTTTCTTCTGTCAGCATTTCAATGGAAAATCAAACAGCTGACACGGCTTTATTCAATTGGGTTTCACTTCTTATTCTTGCAGATCAATAACTAAGTTAGAAGAACATATGTCAACATCAAGCAAGAGACCTACCAAATCCAAAGGCAAGGCCAAGCTCACAGAAGAAGAAATGAAGTATAAGTATCAGAAGGTCAGAATGCCTGAATCCCAGGCCGAGTGTGACCTGGACATCAGAGACTTAGAGTTGGGTCATATTGATATGGAAGAGTTCTAGGTCAGAACTCAGAAGGTCACAAGAAGTCCATGGATGGACAAATTAATAGGCAGTGCGCTGCACTTTGCTGGAGGAATCCCAGTAAGTGCCGTGAATAACGAATTTATGATGGTGGTTGCCGGTGCTACAATAAAGACACAAGATGTGTCGTAAATGAGAAGGGCGAGGTCATAATCAACCTCACTGCCCGCCACTTTGAATTAATGCTCGGCATCCCTCACCATCGGCACTTTGTGGCCGTAAGCCGGGAAGACTGCATTAAGGCCTGGGACGACAATGAAGATCAGTGCATGCAGCTGATGAATGAGGTATATTTGAAAAATAAAAAGGTGGTGACCCGTTGGCCACAAATCATTCACCGCAGTGATTTTTCAGAGGAGCTCAGTGACACAATCACGTTCCTGAGTAGGGTGTTTGGGCTTCCTGACGCCCACTATTTCCACAAATGGATGCTGCGGTATTTAGAAACAATGAACAAAAATATGCCCGATCAACGTTTTGAGTGGGTAGAAATCATAAGCAGCATGATATCAGAGAAGCTGCAACAATTTACCACAACGGGGAGGTTCTACATGAATTCCTATGTTGTTTACGCTGCAGCTTCAGAAAGGGACTACCCAGCTCTGATGCGGAGTGGGGTTTGGCCCCAAGTTAAAATCTATGAATATTATCCAGAACTGAAGCTGGAAAATAGCATCCCCCAATTTACAAAGATCAATGATGCATTTTTCTATTTCATCATCTACCTGTTGAGGCCGAATATGACTCACGGTCATACGACCAAGAGCATCGTGGCAGCCACAGAGAAATGGGGGGCCCTGTTCACTCAATTCCCCACATTCACTTATCTGAGGGCGGCTAACTTCTTGGGGGAGCCAACTAGATTGCCAAGATATGTTGGGCCCAAGTTGATTGCTTTAGAAGTCACAAGATGCAAAGCTAATCACCTACCATGAGAAATGCCTTAAGAGAAAGAAGGGTGGAACTCCTTTCCCCCTCACAGTGGGTAGGTATACATGTCTCACTCACCACTGAGGTGAAAGACATGTTTGCGGAGAAATTGGAGCCTAAAGGATTTTGAATCGAAACATGACTTCCCAGCAAGGCCCACCTTCGACCCGAGAAATTGTCTGCCTAGGGCCAAGCTCGATCCGATCCATATCCCTCAGATCGAAGATATCTACATCGATATATATCATGAGGTGGAGCTCAGGAGGAAGGACCATTCTCATTTGGCCTTAGCAGAAATCATCCAGTACGGGGTGGCCATCATCCCCAAAGGCTACCAAACTACTGAGGAGGAAGTGGATCAAGTGTATCTTGACACAGGTGGGGATGATTGGCCTTTTGTGGTAATTGATAGAACCAAAGCACCTCAGAAAATTGAGGAAAGGGTCAAGGAAACTCTGCGTAGAACAGAGCATTGGTGCCGAATGAACGGGCTCATCTACCTCGGAGTCGATTTCACAACCTCTCCATTGGGTAATGCACCTCCTCGATCAAAATAGCAGCCTAAAGGCAAGGGTAAAGGTAAAGAGGGTGAATCCAGTTCCACCCAAGAGGAAGCTCCAGAAAGCCCTCCTTCCGCTTCACAAGAACGGGTTGAAGTCCCGAAAAGCTCAGAAGAAGAAGTGGCGGAAGATGTTCCAATAGGCCCATCCACTCAGGATGTCGCCACTGCTGCAACAACTGAGGTCCCTTCTGTTCCTTCTCCTTCTCCTCCTTCCCCTCCTCGAGTGACTCAAACGACCATTCCTTTGGTCGTGTCCTCTCCCCCTTCTTCTACTGTTCCTCCTGCTTCTTCGTCCATCTTCTCTTCTCTCGCGGACCTGTCCCCCTCCATTTCTTCCCTCATCTCTGAGTTCCCCTCTCTTCCTATGTCTTCCTCTCCTGCAGTATCTCTTCCTCCCGTGAGCACTTCCTCGGCCTCCCTCTCGATGCCGCCTCCAAGTGTCTCCACATTTTTCCCTTCTACTACTGCGCATTGCCCCTTCTCTGTTTTGGCCCTTCTCCCATAAGTCCGGCTGGATCTCCCAAAGCATCTAAGTCAACGAAAAGGAAAGTTCCCATCGCTCAGATGGACTTCTCCGTGATCCGTCAAAAGGGACAAAGAAGCGGAAGCCCGTCACACACTTCTCTCGAGTGCTTCGGGAGAGAGGGTTATGGAGATCGCATACCCCAATCCTCTAAAGGATAAAAAGGATCTATCTCCGACAGATTACATAGTGACGCAGGTCACAATGGGTACATCTTCCGAAAGCCTTTAGGGAGAGGCCCTATCTACATTTGACGCCCTCTGCAAGAAGCTTCAGAGAAGCAAAAGAAGAGAAAAGGCTACCGAAAGAGCAAAATAAACATTTGTTCCACGCCTTACAGAAGATGGGCAGTGCACCTCCCCATAACTGCCGCCGAGACTCTTGAGCCTCTGAGTCAGGATAAAATTAATGAATATGCAAAGATCGGCGAGCAGGGCATGGCAGTTTCCGCTTGGAGGAGCTAGATCCTTAAGGATAGTGAAAGAGTGATCGCCAAGTTCTCTTATTTTTATTTGAACATCAACAAGGTGAATAAAGAGCTCCAAGCGTTAGATAGGACCCATATTAGAAGAGCTAGACCATGCTAGGTGCAAGAAGATGAGACCTTTCAACAAATGTTATTGTTCAGTCAAAGATCTGGTCAATTTCGGTGTTTTCGGTCATCCCAGGGCCCTCAATAAGGTCCTTTCCACTCTGGATTACCGGATGGATCAACTAGAATGCGTCCTTGAAAAGATCGATAAGGTAAAAGAAGAAGCCCTGGACGCAATGCACCAAATGGAACAGATCGCTCTCAATATGTCCCCAGGGTTACTTACTCCTTCTTTCGCCTTAAGGAAGGTTGATGAAACCATTCTGATTTTCAAGGAAATCGTTTCACAAGGGCTGGGGCCAGAGGTCACTTTTGACACAGAGTCCATCAATAACCTGCTGGCCTGTCGGGACTTCATCGGGTTCCTCATAGAAGCAGAGAAAGAATATTCCAAACTCCCAGAGAAGCTCATAGACGAGCGGGAGACTTGCGAGGTGATCAGTGAGCGACACAAGGATCCTTCCCAGGATCAACTAGAGCCCATGATCAATGAAGTTCATGGAATACCGTGCCCAATTCCACATCTCGTCACCCAAGCGAGCATCGAAGCGAGGCTACCCCCTTTTCGGCCGCAGGGGCGACGGCGATGAATAGTTTTCTCTCTTCTTCTCTCTCTCCTTGACTTTCTTTTTGTTAAATGTCTAAAGTATGTTGAGACAAATGATGACATCATCCATGTTGCACCATGGGATGATGTCATCCATCAAGTTGTCAAAAGTCAACATGACTTTGAGATATTTTGTAGATATTTTGTAAATAGGTGGTTGGTTCCTTTTTGCCTTCCTTCTTCTCCTTCTTCTATAAATACTCCAATACTTGTTGTATTGGGGAGGTGGATACTTTTCGGATGAAAAATAGAAGTGAGAAGAAAAGACTTTGAGCTTTTTTGTATGAAGGAAATATTAATACAATATTTAGACTTTGTGCTGAATACATGTGTTATATGCATTAGATCTTTCTTATGTCAGATCTCGTGTGTTTATTACATTGGATCTACATACTGTTTTATTGTCATTTATTCATCAAGATTGCTTTGCTTGTTTATGCAAGTAAGTTTGGCTTTGTTTACTACCAATCCCAAAACATAAACCTTCCGACCTTTCGCTTTGGAATTATTTCTTTTCTTCCTTCGGACTGCTCTTTCTTCATCCTCTCTTTCATTCCTTTCTTTTCACGATTGAAACACCCCATGGGATGAGATCCCAAATCCCCGAAGGCGAATATTGTGAGACTTGCACAAATTCCTACTAGTAGAATAGCAATAAACCAGTTTCGCTGTCTTGACTCAAAGAGGGGCTATGCCATCTTTGCACACCGCTGGCTCGTTTATCCATAATTATGCCCAATGATGCATGATTTTTGTGCCAACAAAATGTGGGAAAATAGGAATTATAGAGGATATTAAGATAAATGGGATGTGGGGGGAAAATATGATTTTAGGAGAAAAAGTGTGCAATTTGAAAATAGGATGGAAATGAGCACACTAGGCAAGGATGAGGGGCGAACACGATGTGAAGGCACAGGGGTGCCAGCAAAAAGTGTCTACATTCTGCCCCTTTTTGTTTAGATTGCGAGACAAAAATGAGAAGAGATGGGAAAGGCTGATTTATTTAATTAACGAGGTACTCCCCCTCAAACTAGGATTGGTGACACGAAAGGGGAATTAATCACTAGTTTGAAAGAAGTAAATGAGAAGGGTGGTAAAGGATGGAAAAGAAGAAGATGAGGCATGGTGCCCCAAGTAGGAAGGATTCAAGTAAAAATAAGGATTAAAACATGGTGGTGATTTTAGGAGTCACTTGATAGGGAACAAACTATGACACAATGGAGATGATGACGGAATCCTACGGACTGTGATAGGAAAAAACCATTGCTATATGGAGGGAATCCAATGGGAATATTCTTAAAAAGGATGTGCAAGTCATGGGATGAATGGGTCGAAGGTAAACATCGAAAGCATATGCAAATAAATGCAGGAATAATAATGCAAACTCCTTCATACATAAGGAATTGAGTGAATAATGAATCCAGGGAAGACGAGGATGAGGATAAGGATGGTGCCCCAATAAAGGACACGAAGATGGCCCAGAAAGGTGAATTGTGTGAAAAACAATAAGAGTCGAGATATGACAAGGAATAGTGTGATATGGGTGACACACAAAAAATAGAATAGAATAAAAGGTGATTAATGGTGGAGATGGTGAAAAGGGTAAAATGGTGAAAACTAAGGTTGAGTCGACAGTGAATGTGATGGGTCGGCGGCGACCAGGGATATGTATTCGGACTTATGGTGAGATATATATATTTATCTATATACATATAATCATGATTTTTGTTGAGATTTATGATGTGTTATGTGTATGATTCATGGTTTTTAATGTTATGGACTTGATTTATGATGTTTGATTGTGATGGTTATGGATGTGATGGATTTAGAAACATGGTAGTTATAGATGATATGGGGTGTCATGAGATAGGATATAGATTATAGACGGTGTGATGAAATGTGTTATGATGAAAATATGGTGAATGAAAATATGATTTGGACATGGATAAATGACTTGATATAAGAAGAATAATGGATTCATATGATGTAGAAGCGATGTTAGGAAACTAGAGGGAATGAAAGATAGAGGCTTAGAAAGAGACATTAATTAATAGGTGGTGACCAATGAACAAGTACAAAGGCCACTCACCATAGAGAAGAGTGCAGGTGAAAGGAGTGATCCAAGCTGGATTAGAGGTAAAGCGAGAACATGAATCAATCAAAGTAATGCACTTATGACCAAAGGTAGGTGTTAACATATGACCAACAATAGTTAGTCACACTCATGATCAAGAGAGGAAAATGGAAAGGGAAATCTTATAGACGTACTGTAGACATGACAAAGGGTCAAGATATAGAATACATGTAGGAAATAGGTTCTCCTTAGGTGGTGTTCCTAGGACTATGATGCCCTAACTTTAGATAGAACGACACAAACTAATCAATGCGGGAAGTTTTATTTTTATGGGAAAGTCGAGTTGATCGATGTGGTAAGATTTCCTAGGATGTTTTTACATTTTACATATGAAAGGTTGATCAATGCATGAATTCTTTTACTACCATGGTACAACAAGGTAGCCATCCTTCAAGGGAGTGGTCTACATTACGTTTTTATTTTTATTTTGAGATGGCAGGATACATGATAGTTGTCCTTCGAGGATCAATCTATATTTTTACATTATTTGATTTACATGAATAGTTGTCCTTCGAGGGAGAAATATTTTTTAGTAACAAATAACTTGAAAGGAGCATCCTTAATTTTGAATATTGAATTTTACACAAGGGTTGAGGATAGCCAAGTAGACCACTTGGGGAGGGGGTAATAAAGATGTGCAAGCTACACTTGAGGACCTTTATCATGGTTCCAGAAGGTAGATAAGAGAGGAAATCAAAGTAACGATGAAAAAAATATTAGCAAGAAAGAAGAACCGATCCATAAGAAATATGCTATGAACAAGTTGTGGTGCCCATATTTAAGGTCATAAACAGGATAGTGGTTGTAGACTACATAGTTCCAAATCATTACAGTGATAGATGGAAGAGGTAATTGATGGAAATATGGTATCGCTAAGGAACTAAGATCTCAGTGGTGGATATATTAGCAATAGAAAGGTCACAAGTGTAAAGCATTGAGAGGTTCTAGTTCAAGTTTACCATCAAGAGAGGCTAAACGATAAGCACCAAACCCATACTAATGTATGTTCTGATCCAGTTGGGAGCGAACTTTCCATGTTGACTCCTTTCTAGAGTGGTGATGATTTTGATTAAATGGAGAAAGGGGGAGGGGACACAACGCCACCCATGTTGGATGAAGAAGAGGATGGATTAATGTGTGTAGTGAGAGATGCGAAGAAAATGTGTGGTGGGGAATTAGGTGTGAAGGGTTGACACTCCCCTAGTGAGAGGTGTTTTGTTATATTGGATGACTTAGATATGGATATGGATGTCACAGGGGATGGGGGAGACATGTTAGAATAAAGATAATTTGGAGGAGAAATTGTAATAAAGGATTTAGATTTAGGTGCTTTAAGAGGTGTGTATTTGATTGGGGATTGGTTTTAGATGGGGATGAGGTGAGTAGAATAGGGTGTTCTTCTTTAACAAGAATATTATCTTCTTCCATGAGATCATGGATGAGAGCATGAAGGGATTTTCAATTCTCTATGTCATGTCCAGGGGTACGATGATAAGCGCAAACAACGTTAGGATCAAACCACATAGGCTTCCTTCCATGTGGGTCAAAGGGTTTGATAGGAGGAAGAGTGATTATGGATGTTTAAAGGAGATGTCGAAGGATGTCGGTATAGGACCAAATAGAGGTCTTTGAAGAAGGGGGATGATGGAAAAGTCGGGTATAGTAGGGGTAGATGAAGGTAAGATAAGGGTCTTTCCCCTATGAGGTTTGATAGGGGCCTTGGATGTTGATTTAGATGTAGGGATAAGTGGCTCAAATGATTTGGATTGAGAGTGAGGAGGAATAGATGGGTGCAATTTTAGAAGGATTCACAAATGACTTAGATGATTTTGATTGAGATGGAGTAATGAGAGGCACCTTGGGTAAAGGGTGTGGTCTTAAGACAAATGGGGGAGGCCCCATTATAGAAGATGAGGTGTTGGATTGGTGAGATGTACTAGATTGTTGAGGCTTTAATAAAGGGGGCCTAATTTCTTATGCGAGTGAGTGAGGGATTTATGAACGGGATTTTGGGGTTCCTAGATTTTGTAGATGTAGATTTTTTGGATGCGAGGATGGAAGATGGAAGCGGTTTTGGATAATACATGATTGAAAAGGTCAAGATTAGTTACACATTGTGTGGATTAAAGAGGTGTTGATGTAGGGATTGGTGTACTTGTTGGTAGTGAAAGGGTGAATGGGTGAACCAGGAGGGATGTTTTTTCGGTAGAAATTATAAGATATGGCATAGATGCGAACACGGATGTCGATGTAAATGTGGACCCGATTGTAGATGTGGATAAGGAAGGAAATGTAGAGATAGGCATAGATAAGGCAAATGAGGGGACGAATGTAAAAGAGGATATGGACGTAGTTGGTGAAGGTAGGGGTATAGAAAGAGGTGTGGTTATAGGGATGGGTCTACAGGTGTGGATGTATGCATGGATAAGGAAACATGGGTGGGTAAGGTAGATGTGAATGGAATGGGTATAGGTGAAGTGGGTGCAATGGATGTGGATGTATGTATAAAATATGTAGATATAGAAGTAGATGTGGGTATGGACGTGGATGATTTTGGAGGTAAGGGTGGACATCAAAGCAGATGTGGGTTTAATAGATGTAGGTGGAGTAGAGGAGGTAATAGACATGGGTAGAGATGTCGTATCCTGACCGAGAGTATTAATTATATGAGAATTGGGTGCTTGGGATGGTGTGGGATCAACGTGCTTTTTTTAGCACGTGGTTAGGGAAGGGATGTCTAAATACATCCAAAGGTTAGTTGAGAAGAGTGTTAGGATTGTCTACATGGAGGTCCCCCTAGTCGATAAGGCATTGAACGAGGTCTTTACTTGTATGACACTTTTCAATGTCATGGCCTCAGACCTGGTGATGTTTATAATAAGTGTTCTCATAAAACCACGTGGGTTTGGGACATGAATCATCAATAGGGCGGATGGGAGGAAGTTGGATGAGGCACGTGGCCATGAATTTATCAAAGATAGAACTGTAGGACTCCCCTGTGGGAGTATAATTATGAAGCCTTTTTTAAGGACTCGACAGAGGATTTGATGATGACAATGCTTACCACGCTCTTGGATTTTCAATTGAGAGGGAAGGATGATTTGGCAAACTTAGATTTAGTTTTGTTAGGTATGATTTTAAAATGGCCTTGTTCAAGGGTGTGGAGTTAAGGTTTATGAGCCATGGTAAAGGCTTCTTTGAAGCTTTAGAAGGATTGGATCTAGAGGGTGGAAAAAACATGTGCTTAACACAAGATTAAGAAAAGATCTCAATAAGCTTGGTCTAAGGAAGGGAAAAGAATAGTTGGTTAATGATGTCACGCCATCTTGCAACAAAATATGAGATGGATTTTTCCTCAAACTATTTAATGGTGTATAGATTAGTGATGGTGATTTTGTAAGCAATGTTGATGGATAAATGCTCTAGAAAGAGTTGGGAAAGTTGTGTAAAGGAGAAGAGGGAGTGTTGGGGGATGCCATTATACTAGTCCAAGGTAGGGCTAGATAATGACATGGGGAAGGTCCTAAGCACAAGGTCTTGATTGTAGGCTATGAGGTAGCACACATGTCTGAAATCCCGGAAGTCTTATTGAGGGTCCTCTTTGTTGTTAAATTTAGAGAACTTGGGAAGTTCCCAATGGGTAGGATAAGGTTTGACAAGGATAGATGGATGAATAGGTTCATTAAAAATTTGTTAATGTAAAGGAACTCTTAGGACCCAAGGCAGTGACTTCTAAGGTAGCCAACCTACTTAGCAATGTTTGCAAGGGGGCATTAGAAGTAGGTGGAAGAGAGGTTGAAGGATGAGGTTGTTAGATGTAATAAGTGGAAGGGTTAGATTAAGGATGTGGTTGATAATGTTGAGGATAGGTAGGGAAAATAAGTAATAGGTTGTGATTGGATGGGTTATGAGATAAGTTCTTTGAGAGATGTAATTGTAGGGGTGAGTCGACGATGGTGGTTGTTGAGAAATGGGGACACTAAATTGGGTTTGGATGGAATGAAACAAGATACGCATGTGAGGGATCTAGATGTTTGGATAGGTGATTGGTATATACATGTTGAAAAACACTTCAGGATGAAGTTTGTTGAGTTTGAGTAGATCCTTGAAGGGTGGGGTTGTGAGGTAGCAACATTTGCATGGTTTTAGGAGGTAGAGATGGGGAGATAGATGGAACTATGGTTGAGATAATCATGGAGAGTGATAAGATTAACATCTAGGAGTTCTCAAAACTCTACACATTCAAGAGGGATAAAAGGAGGCCTAATGTTCTCTAAGGGAAAAGGAGATAGAGGCGTAGCTGGCCTAGAGGGAACATGGTGATGAGGGATATAAGGATTTGTTTCAAGATGGAAGTCATTTTGGATGACATGTGTTTTGAAAAGACACCATAGAAATGGTGGGTTGGGAAACCAAAGGCATGGTAACCACAAGTGTAGAAGAAACGAGGCAAGATGTGGAAGTTTGTTGAGATAGCTCTTTGGGAGAGGGGATGTTATCAGATGAGGTGGGTCACTCGATTCTCTTATCCTGACAATGAGTGATAACATGCATGAAGTAGATAAACATTTGTTTATGTAGTTTATTAACAAACAAATCAAACAACAATTTTTTTATCATCATGATTATTAGAAGAGTGTGAGAAAAGAAAATAAAAAGGCTCAAAGGGGAACCTAGGAAAGGGTCGATATAAGGTTGGTTTCATGATGTTTAGGGATGGAGTCCTCGATATACCTAAAGGTACGTGAGGCATGATTTTGTGACAAAATTTATAATGCAACCAAAACGTGATGGCTTTCTTATTGGGTGATGAAATCCCAATAGTTCCACCTGGAAGGAGTGTTTTAGATGTAAATTAAAGTGTAGGAGATTAGATGTGTGTGAGAAGAGTGGATGCAAAGGATTAACCCCTAGTTATACTATGTGAGCAAGCAAACAATGAGGGTGTTATTTTTAAGACCTAAAAACAAAGTGTGGAAATTGATGAGGAAAAACAACCAGAGTATGCAATGTAATAAAGAAAAGGATTAGAAAAAAAAAAAGGAATGCCTGGTATTCACTTTTCCTTTTTATTTGATCTTCAAAGAAAGCCAACAAAAAAGTAAGTGCAAGCAAACAAACACTCTAACGTGAGCACACAAAAGTAAACTCCTACCTTCAAGGTTAGAAGAAAATATGAAAAAATGAAAATGAAAGAGACCTCACCAAAGGAGGGTGGGTCCCACTAGGCGTGCTAGAATGTTTGTCAAGATTTCATGATTTATGTTTCAGATTAGTGAAGACTAAACTAGAAATTAAAAAAACCTCATAAAATGGGAGGGTTTAGGGGACCTCATAATGTGGATGGAAATGAAGATGGTACGGGTGCACAAGAACAAGTCCTCGTTATGAGTTGGTATCCTGTACAACAATGAGAACCAAACATGAAAAGGATTCGTGATAGATATGGTGGACTACCAGACAAAGTCAATTATGAGAAGTGAAATCTTCCTAGAAAGGATGTCAGCCCACTTTTTGATAAAAAATGATAATCGATGATGGATAAAGATGTATTGCTAATAGAATCTGAGATAAAGATTTAATAAATTGAAAGATACATAAATGATAACTAATAATGGAAATATTAAAAATGCAAATAAACTAGAGCGAGTCGATGGTGACCGAATGAATGTGAAATGGTATGGTCATCGAAAATGCAAAATGAAGCGGGAGAGCAGAGATGATCTAAAAATGTGCAAGAACATAATTAGGATGATGATGATGAGATGCAAAACTAATACCATAACACAAATGAGGTAAAAGGATGTAGGGAGTAGTAGATCTGAAGGGGTTAAGGAGCGAGTCGATGGTGACCTAAGGAAAATAGACAAAGTTGATGACAACTATGTGCAGAGTCGATAATAAGAGCATGCGAAACAAGGCCAGGTACTTATTTTGGGGTGCTAAGATGGAAAATATGATGTTGATAAAATGACTAGGATGCAGAGGGTGAGTAGGATGTAAAATAAGATGGATTTAATCGATATGGGAGATGGGTCAACAACGACAAGACCCAGTCGGTGGTGAATGGAACAAGAATGGAATCTTGACTAAAGAACAAAATGGATAAAGAGATCTGAGGACATAATAGATGGTTGAAAGGCTAGGTAGAACTCCAAGAAGACCTGTAAACTTACAAAACAAAGAAAAGCATGCATGAATGATATCCCCAAGTAACCTTCACTATGTTCTAAGCTTCAAAAATGGCATGCAAAAGGATGACAAGATGATTTAATTGATGACAAGAGCTCCAAAGATGATGTGGGAAGTAACAATCACAAAGTGTACAAGAGATTTGGAATTTTCTAACCATTTGAGAGGAGGGTGAACATGTGATTAAATAAGATAGGGTAGGTGGATGGTGGTGACTGGGTTAGTAGTCATGGCATGGCTGAAGGGGACAACAACATGCTAAGAGACATTAACACCATAATGGATAGGCAAGAATAGGATGATAAATGGCTAACGGGCTATTTTTAGCCCTACATGCATGTTGAGGGGTGTTAATGGGTTATGGGATGATGAGGGGAGAGTAAATAGGCTTAAGGAATCTTGGTTTAAATGAGGGATAATGATTAAAGGGCATGTGAATCCAATAGGGATGTTAAATGAGGGTGATTAGGATGGGATTAGGATAATAAGGATTAAAATGTGGGAAAATAGGAATTATGGAGGATATTAAGATAAATGGGATGGGGGAAAATATGATTTTAGGAGGGAAAGTGTGAAATTTGAAAATACGAGGGAAATGAGCGTGCTAGGCAAGGATGAGGGTGAACGTGATGTGAAGGCACGGGGTGCCAAAAATAAGTGTCTAAAATATCCTACCCTAATAAGTCGGGACCAACTAAAACATGTATGTATGGACCTCTTTCAAAATTATGAGGTCATTGAAATCACAGGAAGGGATTCGAATATGACCTTGACGTAATTGTCTACTTTGGTGAGAAACTAGAGTACCGTAGTCCGTAAAAAAGTGAAATTTAAAGAAAAAATGAAAAATCAAATCTCCCATGGTGAAAACCTCATTGAGGTGCTATTCGAGAAACACAAAAGCAGAAATAAATAAAATAGTGAAAAGAAAAGGGACATATCTCCTAGTGAAAACCTTTAAGGCACTAGAGAGGGAAATTTCATTTATCATCAACTAAAGATTTACATCAACCAACAACATCCCTTTTCAAAAGAGAGACACATCTAAAATGTTGGTTAAAGAAATAATAGAAATTAACATTGGCACACATGAGCAACCAAAGATTTTACAACTTGGTGCAAGTATGTTAGATCAAGAAAGAGCAGAGTTCACAACACTCCTTATGGAATTTCAAGATATTTTCACATGGACTTATAAAGATATGTTGAGATTATATTCATATATTGTGGTACACCACCTTTTGGTACATCGATGCAAAATTAGTCAAGCAAAAATTGAGAAAGATGCATCCCAAAGTTGTATTGCTTGTCAAAGATGAACTTAAAAACTTTTAGAAGTAGGCTTCATTCGACCAATAAACTATTTTGCATGAATTTAAAATATCATAATTTGTGGCAAAGAAAATTTTTGGGCATTATAATATGTACATATTTTCATGACATCAATCAGGTGTGTCCAAAAGATGACTTCCCTTTACCAAATATTGATATGATTGTGGATTCAACAATAGTCATGAAATGTTTTCCCTCATGGATGATTTTCTAGCTACAATCATATTCAGATTACGAGAAGAAGGTCAATATAAAATAATTTTCATTACATAATGGGGCACATTCTACTATAATTTTATGCCTTTTGGCCTTAAAAACGTAGGTGCTACATATTAGAGAGTGATGACAATCATCTTTCACGATATGTTACATGATATCATGTAAGACTATGTAGATGACATTCTAGCAAAGTCTAAAACATGAATGGATCATATGATAATATTGCAGTGTATATTTGAAAGATTGCTAGAATATAAATTCAAACTTAATCCTGGAGAAATGTGTGTTCGGCATAACATCAGGAAAACTACTCGGATTTATTGTTTCACGGAGAGGCATAAAAGTAGACCCCACAAAGGTCAAGGATATTGCGGAGATTCATCCTCCTCAAAATCTCGGGAAGTTGTGAGAGGTCTTCAAGGAAAGATCCAATCAATAAGAAGGTTCATTTCATAGTTGGAAGATAAGTGTCACCACTTTAATCAATTACTAAAAAAAAATGTATAGTTTCGGTGGAACCAAGAATGTCAAGATTCTTTTTCTAAGTTAAAAGTGTATCTATCAAGTCCACCGGTTCTCATGCCACCCATATCAGATAAACCAATGTTTCTCTACACATTTACCACATAATATGCAATAAGAGCATTACTAGCACAACATAACAATCAATGACAAGAGTAAGCAATTTAATATCTTAATAGAACACTTATTGATCATGAGATAAAATATTCATAGGTTGAGAAAGTGTGTTTAGCAAGTAGCTTTTGCATTTCACAAACTACGCCACTATTTTCTCAATCACACAACCAAACTCATTGCAAAAGTAGATCCTCTCAAATATCTACTATCAAGACCCATTCTCACAGGCAAAATGTCAAGTTGGGTCATTCTACTTAGTGAGTTTGATATCAAGTTTTTTAGTCAAAAGACAATCAAAGGACAAGCTCTTGCATATCAACTTGCTACAACACTCTACTAGGATCATAACCACTTCATTTTGAATTTCCAGATGAAGAAATTTTGTATGTTGTATAATTCCTTTTGGACCCTATTATTTGATGGATCTTGTCATTTCCATGGATCAGGAGCTGGTATTTTTATTATCACACTAGATGGTAATGTTATTTCAAAATCTTTTCACTTGGCCTTCCCCTACAAAAACAATATTGTTGAATATAAAGCCCTCATAACTGGTATGAAATTGGTCATATCATGGAATCTCAAAGAGATGGTAGTGTTTAGTGATTCACTTATGATCATCAAATAAGTCATAAGTGAATACTAGGAAAAAGATGACAAGCTCATCCCTTACAAATGCATGGTGGATAGCCTTAGAGGTTACTTTTAGTTGATCACATTTGAACAAGTTCCTTTCCTTCAAAATAAATCAGTAGATATTATGGAAACTATCAGATATATTCTTGAGTTCAATTCCCATCAAACACATATCGAGTTTCTTGTTGAACATCTTCTAGTTGTGGCCTATGATTTTCCTAAGTCCACCATGGTCTGTGAGATAGTTGGTCCTAACAATCCTTAGTATCATGACATTTATAATTTCATCTATGACCACACTTATCTCGACAACATGAAATCCTGAGACAAATGAGCCTTAGCACAAAGTGCTCCACACTATACCATACTCGCATATACCCTTTTTAGAAGAGGTTGTGATGGGAATCTCTTAAGATGTCTTAACAAGGATGAATTCATCCAAACCCTATAAGAGGTACATGTTGGTATTTGTGGAGCACATACAAGTGACATGGTTTTAGCAAAGAAGATCTTATGCGTTGGTTACTATTGGCCTACCATGGAGTCTGATGCATGAAAATTTGTTAAGAAGTGTGTAGCTTTCCAAATGCATGGAAATATCATTCATGCACCTTCTCAATCCTTACAACCAATCACTACACCTTGGCCTTTCTCCCGATGGGGACTCAACCTTATAGGAAAAATCAACCCCACCTCATATGATGGCCACAAGTTCATTATCATTGTTATAAAATATTTTACCAAATGGGTAAAGGAAATGCTTCTCACATGTGTCATTGGTAGTAATATTTCCAAATTCATATTCAATCACCTCATTTTTTCGGCTTTTGACATTCCCTCTTCTTCTGTCACTGATAACGGTAAGTCATTCAAAATAAAACCATTAAAGCCTTAGCCAAATGCTTCAACATCCACCTTCATTGGTCCACCCCTTACTATCCCCAATGTAATGGCCAAGATGAAGCTTCCAACAAGACATTAAAATCCATCATGGAAAAAATTGTTGACAAACATGGTCGTAATTGGCATACCCAAGTATATCCTGCCCTCTAGGCCTATCGTACATCCTTTTGTACTCCCATAGGATCCACTTCATTCTCCTTTATCTATGGATCTGAAGCTATGTTACCTATAGAGGTAAAGCTTCCATCACTCCATATATCCCTCCAACATTTGGTTAAAGAAGATGACTATTGACAAGCTTTCCTTGATGAGCTTGATCTCTTAAATGAAAAGTGGCTCAATGCTTTGGACCATCTCAAAGTGTATCAGAATCAACTTCATCATAACTACAACAAGAAAATAAAACCATGACAATTTGAGGTTGGTGTTCATGTTCTAAAATAAAATAAAAATAATACAACCAAATATTAGGACAATAAAGGAAAATTTGAACCAAATTGGTTGGGTCCTTACCTTATCACTACAAAATTCAGATCCGGTGCATATAATTTTTCCACTCAAGATGGAAAAGAGCTTAAAGAACATATGAATGTGATTCATTTGAAGAGTTTTAATTCTGATCCATGTATACATACCTCTTGTATTGGGGACATTTTAGCACATTTACTTGTATAGTTCCTCCATCATATCCATCTCATTGTTTAATCCCAAACTAGTTTGTGTCATTTGTTCCTTTTAGTTAGGGTGTGCACCATCTTTCATCCTATCCATTTTCACTCACATCTATCCCTTGTTATTCATAAGCATTTACATAAATGTGCATGCTTGGGTGGGTCCTAGATCACCTCATTAAATCTCATTGGTTGTTAAAGTTATATCCAAAAAATGTAAAAACATTCAAAGCATCCCAAAATCTAAAAACACTCAAATAATCAAAATAAAAACAAAATCAAATACTCAAAATCCAAAAACATTCAAATAATTACCAAATCCTATATTTTTTCAAAAATCTCCACAAAATAAACACAACTCATCAAAATCAAACTTTTAACTCCTATCTTAGTGATTGTTCCAACTATCCTACAACTATCAAAATAAATCATCTTACCCCCGCATGCATCCTTGCTTGGGGCAAGTCAAATCAATCTTATCCCTTGCATGTATCCTCACTTGGGGTAATCTTAGCTCTCATTTTCTCCCTTGCATGCATCCTTACTTAGGGAAATGACCCATTCAATCTCATATTAATATTCAATGTGGATTTACAAAGAGTGTCACTTGACCCCACTCTTTCAGTTTGATCCAATCCCCTTGTATGAATCCTTGTTTAGGGGCTCCAAATATGCTTCATCATCACTAAAGAACACATTAGGGGCATTAGTAGTTACCTTTATTTATTTGTGTTGTATTATTTGTTATTATTTCTTGCCCAATTACAAGTATTTCGTTATCATCTTGGTTCATTTATAGCCATGGTGCATACTTTTATTATGTATATTGGGTTTGCTTTACTTTTTATCTTTTGTTTTCCTTGGACCAATTACAAGTATTTTGTTATCATCTTGGTTCATTTATATCCATGGTGCATACATTTACTATTTATATTGGGTTTGTTTTTGTTTTATGTTTTATCTTTTTTGTGTGTGTGTGTGTGTGTGTGAGTGTGTGTGTTTGTTTATGCACATAATAGGTTAAACATCGTGATTCTTTAATAATCATGGTGTCAACCCTATTGTGCAACATCAAAAATAAGGTTGCTATAAAATTCAATATCTAAATGGAATTTCACGCTACGAGAAAAATCACTCCAACCATCCTTCTACTTCTTCTCAAATCATTTTCCCTTTCCTTCCATC
This sequence comes from Taxus wallichiana var. yunnanensis, assembly GCA_018340775.1. Taxonomy (NCBI): domain Eukaryota; kingdom Viridiplantae; phylum Streptophyta; class Pinopsida; order Cupressales; family Taxaceae; genus Taxus; species Taxus wallichiana. The sequence continues at coordinate 851,450,405 of CM031237.1, forward strand.
TATCAAGCAGTTGTCCGCCACTTTGTTATGTCACCCATCTACTTGAGGGGAAATCCCTTAGCATAATCCATACTCATTACGGCATATAAATGCTTCACCGGGATAAATCAAACATTCATACACACTAGGGCATCCAAATGCTTCACTGGGGCAAGTCAAACAGGTCCACCACACTTTCCTATCATCCACTCATTGATCTACACATGTCTATTATTTTTAAAATTTTATTACTTCATAATAACACTTTAAAGAGGGGCAAATGTAAACACCTAAAAATACATACCTATTCCTAGTCATCCCTATCACCTACACAATGTGCCAAATCAATTCTAGAATGAATTTTAGACCACTACCCTCTCACATTCCATTAGAATTTACCCACATCCATTTAGAATTAATTTAATTAATTCTATCATGCATAAATCATACTCTCACACCCCTTGGAAAGTTTAATTATCTATTTAAATAAATAATAGCTAATTATCCATTCAACCTCCACTTATATCCACTTTACCATCTGACTCACTCAAGTTGAACTAGCTCACTCCACTCAAGTTCTAGAAACCTACAAAGGTGGAAGTAAAATATTCACATACAACCACATTTTGAAATGTTCTAAATATTCATTTCCCCTTAAATTCTTATTCAAACCATCCAACTACACAAACCAAATCAACTTGTTAATTTAAGAAAATACATTCATTTACTGCAACTTATTCAAAGCTTGATCCACAATCCATGACCTCTCCTTTAGCTATAAATATGAGGCTCTTTCCTTCACAATTCATCTCTTGGAAACTTTAAGCATTTTCAGCAATACTCTACCCATTTACCATTAGACTTTTCACACCGGAAGGTTGTCCATTTGATCATCTATTGCTCATAGCATCCTTCTTCCATTTGGAACCAAGTTTGGAGCATCCACAACCAAATCATCCAAAGAGATCCAAAAAGTGTGGTAATCCATTTTACTCTTCATATATCACATATGAGGTTGTAAGATAACTTGAAGGAAGGTTTGCATTACATTGTGTTGTCATGTAAATGTGCAACAAGGAAATTCACAATTTTTGAACATGACAACCACACCCTACCCAAAAATTTTACTCAGAGGTAACCCTGATCCCTACTTCATATCACCCTAATCCCATATTCATTGTGTCTATAGGTGATTTAGGGATACCCATTCATTCCAAGTGTTTTCAAGGCAAGATCCATCAAAACAAGTTTTTGACAAGCTTGGGAAAGATCATTTTCTGATCTTCTCGGAGTTGGTGCACATCCTATGAAGTGAAATGAAAGGAAAAAATCCATCATAGAGGTGTATCAGAGGGCTATGAACATTTTCCAATCATTTTTGGAAGGTTTTGGAAGGTTTCACAAGTTTTGGAGCAAGTTCAACAAAAGTGGGTCTTGGAGGCCTAAGCAGTGCACAAGGCCAAAAAAGCTACTGAGCTTCGGGAAGTAATTCTAGGAGCTCTAGAAGGAGTTAAGATTCAAAAAAAATGTCATCGGAAAGGTAATTCATATCTCTATAAGATGGTATAATCATATTTTTCACAACACCTTAGAGAACTATGTCCCCATCTAGTTTTTCTCATGTACAACCTTGGAGCTAGAAAAAAATCCTAAATTTTAGTGGGTAAATCATGGAATCAAGGTTTTAGAGTCCCACCATTGGATTCATAAGGAAATTTTCAATCAATATCATATGAAATTTCATCAAAAAATCCTCCTGGAACTTAAGTTATGGTCCCGACAAGTCACTCTCTAAGGCACATGCTCAAACAATTAGCCAAATTTTGGGTTGGAAATCCAACCAATGGGAGAGTGGCACAATTTTTTTGCACCAATTTCACCAAATATTTGGTTCAAGAGGTGTAATAAAATGTTCCCCTACCTCATTTGGATGCCCTGGAACTTCCACATGACCATCGTTCACCTTTTATCTCAAGTTAAGCCCCTAAGCTTCATTTCCTAGCCCTTGCTCCGTGCAATCACGTGCCGCAAATTGTCAAGCCAGGGTGAGGGCACATTTTTGTGTCTAATTTTCACCAAATCCTTGGTGAACTTAGTGCAAAAAAACTCCCCAAACCTCCCATTTAGTCTCTTGGTCACCCAAGTGCCCCCGATAATTGTTTAAGGTGCAAATTTCAGCCCCCTCTCTCATCCCCAATTGCCAATCATGCTTCGCCAAGTGGCCCAATAGGGATAGGATGAATTTTTTTGCACCAAATGCACTAATCCCTTGGTTTAATTGGTGCACAAAAGTGTGACCCATTCCCAAGGATCAAAATATGCCAAAAAAATTCTAACTTCTTTGTTGTTTCTGGTGCTCCTTACACACATGCCCGTGAAAGCTCAACTGTCAAGTTCCTCTTCACCCCTCAATTTATACCACCTATAGATCCTTTATGAAACATTAAACATCATTTCTCAATTGTTCCATGCTGATACAGTGAAGAAAGGATAGATTTACAAGCAAAACCATAGTTATGAGCTGTGTGAAACCCTAGGGGCAATATCAAAGAAGCGCTCATATCTCACAATCCGGAGCATGGATTGAGATGATTTTTTTGCAAAATTCCTCATTTTAGAGGACATAAAGCAGAAATTAACAAAATATTAAATGATGCCCTATTTATTTTCTATAATAAAACTTCATTTTTTGCCCTAGCTCTCATTTTTGATTTCCCATCAATCTAGCAGTTGGATTAAGCTAGGAACTTGCACACAAGCTCTAAATAAAAACATATCCCAATGGAATTATTTTCATTACAATCAGAGATGAAATTAAAACCTGCAAAAATCTTTGAAACTCCATCAATGGCTGTCATGGATGCTCCATGTCTGAAGCTCTCACCAGGCAGGAATTTCATTTTTTATTTCTGAGCTTTCTAATGAGCATATTGTGATGAAAATTGGAACACGAGTTCGCGACGAAGAGGTGGATCAAAAAAATGTTCCCATTACAAACTAAGGTTTTTTTCCACTTACTAAAAATAGCATATTTTATGCTTCCCTACATGCTATAAATGGCAAGTCCCCCGAATTGCAAGTTCGATCACTCGGGACAATCAGAAAAGGTGTAAAATGGAAAGTAAGACATAAAACAAGTTATTTCCAAAATAATGTGTCCCCAAAAAGCAACCTGCTAAAAATAGAAATGTGCTAAAAATAGTAATATCTTGGGAACAGAGGAGGATGGAATATGGTAGAAGGTTCAGAAGGTGAAATTGGAGCAAGACATGTGATATGTCCCAAAATAGTAGGGCATGGTATCATATTCTAAAAATAGAAATTTTTCATTTTAGGAGCAAAAAGTTGCAAATGGATTTTTTTCACTCACCTTACTAGTTTTGGAATCTCCTTTGGATAATGAGATGGTTTCATGGGTCAAATGGAGGAATGAGAACTTCAAAGAGGTCCATGAAGCATCATCCTAAGTGTATTAGTATACAGAGGCAAAACATCACATCGCAAAACGTAACATGTGAATTCATCTTCCACTTAGGGAGTTGGGTGGTTAAAAGTGAGTTGTTTGGATCAAGTTCAATGATTCAAAGAGTTCATTAAACAATTTTCAATGAGAGTCATTTGGGCATTGTATGTGTTCATCCCAAGCTTGCATCAATAAATCTCATAACAATGTTTTTAACACTCCTTTTGTGGTCCAGGGTGTTTGTGCATCATGCAGATGTGGTGATTCTCATTGGAAAAATCTTCATTAAAGGCGGAGGTATCCCTACTCATGCTTTAGAGCATTCTTCCATTTTCTCTCCATTCTTCCCCCTCTTCTCTACCCCCTTTCTAATTCTTCGTTGTGAGCAATCATGACATTTGTCTTATTCATTTAAATGTGGCTTTAGAAAAACATTGTAATAAGTTGCCCTTGATTAATATAAAAGGGAACTTAATTTCATTCATAGGAATGTCAAGAGTCACATTTTGTGAGGACAAATGAAAGGTCACGTGGGGGTATATGAAGAGTATTTTCTTTTTCTATATAATGTAATGACATACTCTTGCTTAAGGGTTGTCAATTTTGTACACAAGAGAGAGATCTATTGAGAAATACAAGAGAGATAACATTCTTCCATTCTCCTTCACTATTTTCCTCCATTCCTTACATTGTACAACTTGGTAAAAATGCCAATCAAGAAAGGAATTGCTTCTTTTCATGACTTATGAATGTGTACAACTTTGTGTGTATGGTTTCCTCTAGTCATTGGCATAATAACTTGTTGTTTCTTTCTAATTAATTGTGAATGTGAACTTTCTAATCAACCCTAGTGATAATCTGATTTTCTACTCGCAGAGTTGGTTTTCCTTGTTTAATTTCTCACTCCTTTTTCCCCTTTTCCCCATTTTAGTAAATTCTTCCCTTACAAATTCCCATTTAAGCATTTGTTGTAAAGTGGAGTACAATAAGTGTACTTGTTGGATGTTGGCAAGAAACCCCTTGGCCAACCACATATTTCCCATTTTCATCATTTGCAATAAAGTGGAGTTACACCACCTAAGTAGAGGGACTTAAAGTCCTAGAGACGTTGGCAAGAAACCCATCGATTTGTCCCCTGACAAATTTTCTCACCAACACATTGTTATTGTTTTTTTCTTTCATTTGTTTCAATTTTCCTTGTATACACTACTACTTATGAAATTATCAAGTCACATAATCGAGACTTTGGGTTATTTATCCTCATAAGATAACTCTAAGATGTGTTAAAAGTTATGGAGCTTGATTTTCATGTGAGAAAGTGTAAATATTGTCTCTTTGTGTTGTGTTATTTTATTTTGCACTTTTATGTAAGATCTATAATATTTTCGCATATTAGTTTTTCTTTGTTGTGATTTTGTGAGGGATTATTCCACATATTTTATCCCTTATTTCCTAACAATTGCTATCAAAGTATAGTTTGGTTTGCTGACGTGTTGAATCATAGGGAAATTTTTATCTTGAGTGGGAGCTATGGCAGATGATGGAAGATAAAAGGTTGATAAATTCAACGGGCATAATTTTAGTCTTTGGAAGATTACCTTTATTAGAAGGATCTTTATATTCTGTTGTCTTAGAAGGTGAACAAACCCTCGAGCATGACGGATGTGGAATGAGATTCACTTTGGATAGGAAGGCACTTGGGACAATCTGGCTGTGTCTTGCATCTTCGGTATTATTTAATGTTTCAAAGGAAAAGACTACAAAAGAATTGATGGATGCATTAGGAAGTTATATGAAAACCCTCTCGCCTCTAATAAGATATTTTTAATAAAAAAGTTGTTTAATATGAAGATGTCCGAGAATGGTTTAGAGTGAGATCATTTAAATGATTTAAATATGGTTGTAAATATGCTAGCTTTGGTTACAATAGAATTTGATGAAGAAGTTAGGGCCTTATTAGTTATGTGCTCTTTACTGAGAGTTGGAATAGCCTGGTAATGACGGTAAGCAAATCGGTTCCACCTAACTCAAAGTTGAAGTTTGAGGATGTTGTAGGGGTGATTCTAAGCGAGGAAATGCAAAGAAAAATCTCTAGGGAATCTTCTACTTCATGGAATGCTTTGACAAAGTGGAAACTAGAGGGAGACAGAAGAATAGAGGAAGCCATGGAAAATCAAAGGATTGGGCAAGGTCAAAATCCAAAAGAAAGATAATATGTTAGCATTGTGGAAAGTCTGGGCATGTAAATAAGGATTGTTGGGAGCTTTGGGACAAGAAAAAACAATAGGAAGAAAACAAGGAGGAAAATGTGGCAACGGGTAATGTATGTCAGGATGCTTTGATTCTTTCTTTGCACAATATTATTGAATCTTAGGTTTTAGATTCGGGGGCTTCTTTCCATGCTACTCCACATAGGAATTATTTTGTTGATTATGTTCAAGGAGATTTTGGGCATGTTTTTCTTGGTGATGATGAGCCTTGCAGCATAGTTGGAAAAGGTTCTATTCGGGTTAAGATGCAGAATGGGAATACTTGGCTATTAAAGGATCTCGACATGTGCTTACATTAAGATGAAATTTGATATCGACAGGGCAGTTGGGAAGTGATGGTTGTACTGTGATATTTATAGTGGACTCTTGGAAGGTTACTAAGGGTGCTCTTGTGGTGGCAAGAGGTAAGAAGGTTGGAACCTTGTATTTAACCACTTATAGCACTAATGTTTGTAATCTTGTGGCTTCAAAAGTAGATACAACATTGTGGCACTATAGGCTCGGTCATATGAGCCATAAAGGCATGGAGATCATAAAGAAGGATTTTCTTGGATATACAGAAACAAGTTTGGAGTTCTATGAGGATTGCATATATGGGAAACAAAAGCGAGTAAGGTTTCTCAAGGTTGGACCTACAAAGAAAGAGAGTAAGTTAGAGCTGGTGCATTTTGATGTGTGGGGGCGGATCAAGTATCATCTCTTGGGGGTTCAAGTTATTATGTTACTTTTATTGATGATGCAACAAGGAAAGTTTGGGTTTATTGTATTAGAAAAAATATGATGTATTTGACACTTTTGTTAAATGGAAAGCCTTGTTAGAGAATGAAACAGGTCTTAAGCTAAAATGTCTCAGGTCAGATAATGGAGGGGAGTATTACAACAATGAATTTGATGATTATTGTTCTAAGAATGGAATCCATAGGAAAAATACGGTTCCTGGAACTCCACAGCAGAATGGGGTGTCAGAAAGGATGAACAAGAAAATGATAGAATGTGCTAGGAGCATGAGGTTACATATAGATTGCCTCTTTCTTTTTGGGTTGAAGCGGTGAGCACTGGTTGTGTACTTGATAAATAGAGGACCCTTAAGTGCCTCGGATGGAGGCATACCTGAGGAGTCTTGGTATGGTAAGAAAGTTAATTATTCATTTCTTAGAGTCTTTGGATGTGAGGTGTTTGTCCATATAAACAAGGATGATAGAACCAATCTAGAGGCTAAATCAAAAAAATGTACTTTCATTGGTTATGGTGGTGATGACTTTGGATATAAATGTTGGAGTATTAAGGACAAGAAAATCATTCGATCTAGGGATGTGGTCTTTAATGAGAAAGTCATGTATAAGCAACAATTGCAAGAAAAATAGGAAAAATCAAATAAAGAATATGCAAAGAAAGAGAGGATCTTATGGATGGGAAAGTGACACATGAATCGGACCAGAACATCCTCAATGGGAACCCCAAACTCCTATATTGAGGAGGTCTTCTAGGGTAAGAAGAGAATCTGAACATTTTTCTCCTTCTCTTTATTATTTATTACTCACTGATAGTGGAGAGCCAAAGAGATTTGATGAAGCAATGCAGGTAGATGCTAGGAAGAAGTGGGAGAAAGCCATGGATGAGGAGCATCAGGCTCTCATGGAGAACCAGACATGGGATTTAGTGAAGCTACCCAAAGGCAAAAGAGCATTATAGAACAAGTGGGTGTTCAGAGTCAAAGAGGAAGAAGGAGGCAAGAAAAGATACAAGGCTCGGTTGGTGGTCAAGGGGTTTGCACAAAAAAAAGGTATAGATTTTGATGAGATTTTTTCTCCTGTAGTAAAAATGACTTCTATTAGAACTATTCTAGGAATAGTTGTAGCAGAAGACTTGCACTTAGAACAACTTGATGTAAAGACTGCATTTCTCCATGGTGATTTGGAGGAGGAACTATATATGCAAACAACTAGAGGGCTATGAGGTCAAAGGTAAAGAGAAGATGGTGTGCAAATTGAAGAAGAGCTTGTATGGATTGAAACAAGCTCCACGTCAATGGTATAAGAAATTTGATAGCTTCATGATGGAGCAAGGTTATATTAGATGTCATTCTGACCATTACGTGTATTCAAAGAAATTTGAGGATGGCAGTTATATTATCCTTTTTTACGTATGTGGATGACATGTTGGTTGCGAGTAAAAACATACATGAAATAAAAGTACTAAAGAAGTAGCTAAGTGAATCCTTTTCTATGAAGGATTTGGGGGCAACCAAACAAATCCTTGGTATGAGGATAAGGAAGGAATGAAAGATGACTTTATCTCAAGAAGAGTACATTAAGAAAGTCTTAGAGAGGTTTAATATGCAGGATGTTATAAACTGGTTGGGACTCCTTTGGCAAGCCATTTCAAGTTATCAAAGGAGCAGTGTCCCAAGACAGAGCAAGAGAGAAACTAGATGTCCAAGGTACCTTACTCATTAGTGGTTGGTAGTTTGATGTATGCCATGGTGTGCACCAGCCTGATATTGCCCATGCAGTGGGAGCGGTGAGTAGATTTATGAGTGATCCAGGTAGAGATCACTGGCATGTAGTAAAGTGGATCCTTCGGTATTTGAGAGGGACCATGGGGACAATTTTGTGCTATAGTGGATTAGACACCACTTTGTGTGGTTATGTAGATTCAGATATGGCTGGAGATGTAGACAATAGGAGGAGCATGACGACAGTTATGTGCACATTGTAGGTGGGACAACAATAAGATGGATTTCACGACTACATAAGCTAGTGGCTTTGTCAACCATAGAGGCTGAGTATGTTGTTACCACAGAGGAAAGAAAAGAAATGATTTGGTTACAACAATTGCTTGAGGAGTTGGGGCATAAAGGTAGGAAGGAAAGTTGCATAGTGATATTCAAAGTGTTATACACCTAGCTAAGAACTCTATTTTCCACTCTAGGACAAAGCATATATAGTTAAGGTACCATTTCATCAGGACAACTTTAGAGAAAGAGAATTTGAAGTTGGAGAAGATTCATACCAGTCATAATCTTACAGACATGATGACCAAGGTGGTCACAAGGGAAAAAATGAAGTTGTGTTTAGTTTTGGTTGGTCTTCACGGAAACTAGTGAATGGTTAAGAAGTTTACTCAGAGGAAAACTAGTCTCCAAGTGGGAGATTGTTAGGTTGTGGAGCATGTTTTCATGTGAGAAAGTGTTGAAGACTATACACTAAGAGTATTGTACACTTTCCACAGTTGTCTCATAGGGGTTTTGGCCTTAAAATGTGCCCGATATACCGAGAAACATGTTTTTCTCATATGGGTGGGATTTTGACCCATAGGTTTATGGGATGGTTTTGGCCCATGGTTTTGATACCCATGGTTTTGTAAAACTACTTAAGTAGTTGTCTACTTATATGGTTTTATGCATATGGTAGGGATAATGTAACATTACAGATGTGTTTTGAATTCGGGTGTGAATTTTATAGAGTTTGTTGAGCATAGCTCCAAACAGATATGGGTATTGTATTGAGAGAGTGGTGGCTTGTAATAAAATCTGAGCAAGTGATTCTTGGTGGACGTAGCCCAAATTGGGTGAACCATGTTAAATATTGTCTCTTTGTGTTGTGTTATTTTATTCTACACTTTTATTTAAGATCTGTAATATTTTCTGCATATTAGTTTCTATTGTTGCGATTATGTGAGGGATTATTCCACATATTTTATCCCTTATTTCCTAACAAGATGTTCTTGTGGACCACCTTGGCTATTGGAGGAGGGAGAAATATATTTAGACTCTTAGAGCCCATTCAAACTTAATGATTATTTATAAACTAACCAACATGCTTTTTTTTCAAAATAATTTTTTTGTGAATTATCTTATATCATTTTACTTGTTAATATACTATAATATCGTATTCATAAAAAAAGTTGTGAAACACTTGACAAATTAGTTTTAGAGGATATGTCTCTTGAATAGGGTACTCTCGTGAATTTTTGCTCATAGAATTTGAAGGGTGTCACAAACCCTCCTTGTAAATACATCATGCAATATTCAAGGAAGCATTTTCTAGAGATGGATACTATCTATCTATAAAAAATCAAGGCGATATAATTTTTTACATCTATCACTAAAGTTATCTAGATGATAGTTTAACCATGAATAGTAACCATGGTCTAGGGCATGGAGGAATCATTATATGTATTCCTAAAAAATGGTGGGCTCGTTATATGGATTATGGATGCGACCCTACTAATCACATCCTCTAGGTGTTATTGAACATTGAGAACCATTCTTTTATTATAATAAATGTTTACATGCATCTAAAATGCTACTAAAATGGTGACTCTTTGGAATTGGTTACTAGATGAACTACCATAGGTGAATAATAGGTATTATGCGGTGACTTTAATATGGTCGATTTATTAACTAAAAAGCTTGGTCACTTCCTATGCAATGGATAGATACAAAAAGAGACGCATGGGTGTATATGCACAATAAATAAGGTTTTATGACCCTAATAAATCATGTCACTACAATTCAACTATTTATTACACATGGTATAACTTATACAAAGGAATTACAAGAATATCCAAGTATTTAGATCTGGAAATGATCTCCAAGTAGTTCTATTTTTCATTCATTAGGTGTTTTTTGTTATTGGTTGGGACTTTATAAAATATTGTCCTTTTAGACCATCTTCCAATTAGGTTTTGTATTTAATGGATTTTCAAACACCCCAAAATTCAAAAGATAAAATTTTTATCTCAGTATTGCACTTCTTTGTCATGGGCCCACTTTAACCAACATCAAGTGAGTTTGGAATTAGTTCCTTAGTTGGAAAGATTTTTTGGTTAGATAACACTATTCTTATACATCTATGGTTGAGAAATTGTTTGTATTGGTAGACTTACTTTGCCAACACCTCAGAGATGAGTCATACACTAGGTGCCTTAAGAAAACTCTTATTCACGATCCTCTACAATGAAAAATGGTAGTATTGCGGAAATGCCTCAAAATTATAAATGCATATAATGCCCAAGGGGCACAAATCAAATATAATTTTCATTGGCTAAAAGTGGGTGACAAGGTTTCCAAGGAAATCTTCCATATGTTTAAAGATAAACACTTTTCCAAACATATTAAAGCCATTAAAAATATAACTAATGACTTACTAAGGGTTCATATATATTTCAACCCCTTTTATGCCATTGTCAACATGTTTTAAAAGCTTAGGATCCCTCTCATGCATGACAACAAGCTCTTCAACAGCACCTTTCAGTGGTATCATTCAAGCTTTCTCAATCTCAAAGGATCACATGTGATAGGTGTTTATCTATTGAAGATTTACTTGAGGTGGTTTCTCAGATAACCAATGATAAAGCCCCCCATTGCGATGACATGTTGTGTAAATTTTATAAGGTTTTATGACATACTATTGGAGGACACATCTTTCAAGTGTATCTTGAAGCCTTCAAATCCAAATCCCTTGGCTAGTTTATCAACACAAGCCACGTCAAGTTCATACCCAAGATGGAGGATCCAAAGCTTATCTACAAATGATTCCTGATCACCTTGCTTAATATATCTTACAAGATTATCGTCATATCCCTTGTACTACACATCCACCATTTTCTACCTTTAATTTTCAATCCTAAGAAAACTAGTTTAATTAAAAGAAGTTTTATTCTCAAAAACATAATAACAATTCGGGTATCTAATCATTGATTTATTCTCATTAAGATTGATTTTGAAAAATCTAATGACCCTATTGTATGTCCTTTCATTACTTTTTTGTTAACTACCCTAGGATTTGGTCCTTACTTCCTTCACGTAGTTCAAATGCTTTTTGTAGATGCTTTAACTTACCTCTCAATCAATGGAGTGTGTTCATAACATTTTAGACTATTTCTCTCAATTCAACAAGGCTTCCTTTTAGCTCTTGCATGTATCTACTTGTTATGGAGGGCTTTAACTACCTCTTGGAAAATGATAAATTCCAAAGAATGGTTTAATGCATCTCTTTACCCTCCACAAATAAATGACTTGTTAATGGCCATTTTCCTGACTTTTCACCCTCATGGAAGAGGCAAACAATATGAAAAAATATATGATTTTCCTTAATATTGGTTGCTTTATTTTAGGCTTGAGCATATAATGGAGGAAGACTGAATACTATAAATAATATTTCCTAACCCCAAATCCTTAGTTAAGCAATTATGATTGGAAATGGATTTAAAATGGTGAAGCCTTTCACTTTCTAGGAATTCCATTTGCATTCTAAGCCAATCCTTCTCTTGTGTGGGAATATGTCATGGAATGCGTGGAGATTTTTTTCCTATTGGATCACCAAGTCCCTTTCTTTGGAATGTAAGTTTGAAGTTTACTCAAAATTTCTCACTACCACCCACATCTACTATTCATTGTGTTGGGTGCCTTTAAAAAATCCTATTAGAAACTTGAAAAGATGATGCGGAATTATTACTTGGCTAGTTCTAAGCATGTGAAGGATTTTGATAGAGTAGCTTGGGAATTTTACTATCTTCCCAATAAGGTCAATAGGTTATGTCTGTTAGACATTTGTTTGCAAGACACAACCCATTGTGTTAAATGGATTGTGTAGGCAAGTAAAGGGAACACAACTTGCAAGCTCTTTACATGAAATTATATTGTTGAAAGAGCTCCTTATGATTGAACAATATGAGAGGACTCAACTTTTAAAATCTTGTTATTCTCAAAGTTCTTGTTAAAATAGTTAGCTCTTTTGTTATTAAGAGTATTTAGAAAGCATGGGAAAATCTCAAGCCCTAGCTAATGTAGATTGTAAATGAATTTTGAGAAGGGATGTCTATTAATCAACACTCACTGGTGGTCTCATGTGATTGATTTTCATGATGTTCCTCTTATTAAAGACCCATGGATCCATGCACTTAAGCTCTTTAGAAGAGGGATACACACAATGCTCTACATGTTTTGTAAAAAAACTAGAAGGTTGTTATCTTGGCATGAAGCCAAAACCAAAATTTATTTGGCTAATAGTGATCAAGATTATTTTTAGGAGATTTTGGAGGAAATTCCTGATGAGATGTGATGGGTGTGTCATTCCCTTCATTTAATCAACTTCTTGTTGATGTCATATCAAACTAGGGGTGTGTCTAAAGCTATATGCAACAAGAGTACTTTAACCGATCTAGTAGTTGACTGTAGCTATTTTTATATTTTCTAGGGGATCTCTTTAATGTCTTAAGGACTTCTTGGTAAAACCTTATTCAAATCAAACTATGAAAACTTGCTGAAAGTAAAACACACTGAAAGCTTCTTTGAAAGGAAACACACCGTGCAGAATGGAAACACACTTGTTGTTGGAAAATAAACACACTTGCTTTTGAAAGTAAACACTCTTGCTTTTGGAAATAAACACACTCAAATTAAAATGCTTGAAAACATTTGCAAGAAATATAAAGATTTATCTAAACACCTGCAGGAACAAGTATACGACAAAGTTTAACTGAAAGAACTAAAGCAATACAAAATTAATAGATCTAAGCTATTTGCTGAAGAAATATAAATACCAAATAAATGAATATCCTGGTCCTTGGGGGAGTGGGCCCTTGCTCCTCCTTGAATCAGGATTTTAACAACTCAAAATTCTCTCAAATCAGAATGGCTATTTTATTGATAAAAACATTCAGTATTACAAAACGTACTGGATCTAGAGTACTTAGTCTATTTATTTTCTCTGTTCTATATCTATCTCATTCTATATCTATCTTCTATTGCAGGTATGCTTTTATATACATTTTACAATCACAACTATCTCAATGATTTTGATGAAATCGAATCATGCCCAAAATAGATGCTGAGTCAGATGGTGGTTGATTAGATAGTTGTAGGATAATTCTCCCTAGATCTACGTTTAGAAATCTTCTCATCCTTTATGATTGAAGGGGTCGTAGATGCAAAATCTTCGGATGTGGTTTAAAATAGATAACTCCCATTGGTTCAAACTTTGGAGAAGTTGGAACCATAGGAAATTGTTAAGAACCAAAACCTATGAGAGTTCCGGAGCTATCCCCAGGAGTTCCGAAACTAAGTCTGAAAATTTTGGAACTAAATACTGGAGTTTTAGAACTAAGTCCGAAAGTTCGAAACTAAAGATGACTGTGTGATGGAGTTCGGAACTAGCTTGGAAGTTTTGGAACTAAGCTGTGTAGGAACAGATGCTATCAAAAACATACTAAATGCCACCTGCTTCATTTCCTCGACTGATTAGACCTGCTTTATTACAAAACTGAATTTAAACACACACTATGTTAGGAATTTCAAAGCTTTTAACATTAGGATCACAATCAATCAAAAGACAGACAATTACATCCTAACTCATATCAGATCAACTAAAAGTCACACAATGCAATCAAACTTAATCAAAAGGAGAGTAAGATGAGATCATATATTATACATTAATTGGACATATTATGGCCTCATAAAGATACTCCATGATTAACTAAAATTTGGATTTATTAAGTTAATCTAAAATAGGAACAACAATGAATAACAATAAAGAAATGTGATAAATAAATATAGAAAGTGACCCAAAATATGGAAGAAAAATAAAAGAGGATCAGGGCACCATAAATGGGACCAGGGCACTTAGGGCGCCCAAGATCTTGGGTTGGGCCACCCAAGTTAGGGGTAGAGATGAACGTAAATGAAAAAAATGTCAGGGAGTACATGCGGGAGGTCGGAAGTGACGACAAAAAACAAAGTAAAATGGCCAAAGGACATGGGTTAATTAATACTTTCTTCACTCAAAAACCATATGAATAGTAGTATGAGACCGGGACTAAATGATACCCAAAGTTCATGATTTAGTGTTTAAATTTTCCCCCACTTTATGTTGGTGAGCGAAACACTCGATAATATAAATTAGATAGAGATGTGTACCTGATGTCCATGTAGAGTGACGTAGAAAGTGTGCCGAAGGACTAGACAAAGTGTGGAGTGATAAAAAGATGGAGCATGGAGACGAAAGATGAAAAAGAGTAAAAGTGATGAGAGTGAACCTAGGGCGAAAACACACGTGTAGCCACCGATGTGTGTGATGTACTTATATGTTAGTATGAGGTGTGTGTTGCTGCATAATGTTGTTGTTGTTGATTGTTTCCTTCTCATACGGATGGACCTGCAAAGGAGAAGACAATCAAGTAGTCAAATACACATGTATATGTGTAAAAATCACATGTATATAGTAATGAAAAGAATGTAATGGAAGTATGAAAAATGAAAAAGGAACATGTGCACTTGATTTGTGATGAGAGAGAAGGGGGTAGAAAAGAATATCCTGTCATGGGTTTTTTTGGGCGATACGACGCCATAGGCCGAAAAAGTATAGGGAGGAATTATTTTGTATCCTCTAACCTTTAACTTCTTCCCTGAACATGTGTGAAGAGATCTCTGTACTGCCTAGTTTTTTAGGAAATCTGACGCCAGATGGAAGAAGAAGTATTGGGAGGAATTCCATTGTATCCTCTAACTATTAACTGCTCCCCCAGAATGCTAAGGACAACCATGTCTTGTAAAATTCATTGTGTATGGGGTTCGTAGATTGGTCTAAATCCACTTATTGTATATAACCCACAATGCCAAGGGTGGAAAGTTCACTAAACTGAACCATTGTAGAAGTGTTGTGTAGTATGTAAAACCCCAAATTATGCCCCCTCTTTGGGGGCGCATGCGCCATCATTGATAGAGAATGTGGCCCCAAAAGAGGACCAACCACATGAACTATTTAACTATGCCCTGCAGGGGGAAGGGATTGCGCTTGGTAGAAACCAAGGTGTGCACAAACAAGAAGGCTAGACAAAACAAGTGTTAGTATGAACAAACATGCATGTAAAAGACAAGTGTATGCTACACAAACAATGTATAGTTACCAAACAATATAGTAATGTAAACACACAAGAAGACACATTAAACCACACAAAGAAAGTTACAAACATGGGACATCACTTACGATGTTGCAAGACACACAAGGCCATTAGGGCCGCATACAAACAAACAAGCGTGCACATCAAACATAAGGCAAGGCCCGCATACAATAGCAAATAATAACAGACAATGTAACAAACAAGTATGGAAGAAAATATCCCTACAAAATAAATGCTTCATATGAAGCACCCGTTAACATGTTAGAAGATAACCAGTATGTCAAAAGTGTGTATAAACAAGTAATGAAAAGTGCTAAGTACAAAATGAAACAATAACACTTGTGAGAGATGAATGTGGATGCCCCCAACGACCATTGTAGGAGGGTAGAAGGTGAGCATCCATGTTGCATGTAAGAGATCTGTATCTGCGATCACAACTTAGCAAAGATATGAACATACATGTGTGTATGGTATAGATAAATGACATACAAGAGATCTAACTAGCATGTGTAATAAGCGACCATATACAAGCAAAAGTAAGCAAGAGTAACAGACCAAGATATGCAATATGTTATGGATGGATGGAATGAAATGTAAGATGGATGATAGGAGCCATGTGCCCCTCGAGTGAATGGAAATGTATGTAATGAGGTTCATTTAGTTTGCCCCCTCAACAGTCAAGAATGAACCATAAACGAGAGTGCGTCATCGGGAAATGGTCGAAGTGTGTGTTGTGTTTAACACATTGTGGTGAGTGTGTATGTATGTAGTGGTGATGATATGTGACCTAGAGATGATGTGTGCGTGACCCTTATAGCCAAGCGTATATCACGACAAAATGAATGTGGGAGTGATGATTTAGCCTAAAGCATGTATCGCTACAAAATGATAGAGTAGGTGACCATTTAGCCTAAGCGTATGTCACTATCCTAGACATGTCGTATGATGAAAGGTTGAATGATGAACGTTTGATGAAGGTAAGGTCCATTTGATTTTTAAACCCTCGGTAGTTGAGTATGGATCGAGGAACAAAAGTGTGTCATATGGTAATGAGTCTAGTGCGTAGAAAAAGATGTATGTAGTAGATGCGATGATGAGAGACTATTATGTGATGTGTGAAATGTGTAATATGTGGTATATAGTATGAAATACAAGATGTTTAGATAACATAAGAATGTAAAGTGTGTGCTCTATATAATGTGTGTGAGTTTAGTGTGTAGAATGAGTAATATGTGATCAAAGATGCCTAGACAATGTGAGTGTGACACGTGTGATGAACACTAGCATGGTGTGTAGAATATGTATGATGTGTAGTTGCACACATGTTGAAATATGAATGATGCAGAGTAAGTGTAAGATATAGTATGCAAGATGTATAATGCGAGATGTAGTGTCGAATGTGCGGTGTGTGGGATTCATGTGTATAGGAAGCCCTCAACATTCAAGTGGGAACCGAAGCATAAGAGTGTGTCATCGAGTAATAATGATGTTAAAGTGTAGATGAATATGTGAATTCTAGGATTGAAAATGCTCTAGTAGGAGGGGGGTGGAAGAATTAAATGTAATGGCCCCTAAGTGAGAGTGATCGAATGAATTATCCAATGAAAGTGAAGGATGAAAGTCCCTCATCTGATGACGGTGGTGACGAAAGTGTATGAGCATGTTCTAGTAGTGGTGGTATAGTAGATAGATGTTGCACAAGTGAGTGAAGTTTATGTGCATGCGATGGATGAATATATGACGAGCGCGTAGGTGCAACAAAATGTGTAGGTGATGGAGATATAGGTGAGGCCAAATGTGGAAGAAAACAAGGTGATGATTTACACTTTGAGATGCAGAAACCATGCGAGGAATGAGCTTATGCTTTGATGTGTAGGACTAGTAGAGTGGTGAGGCCGTGTAGATGGTGTGCAAGTAGGTGAACTAGGAGTAGATTGTGCTTTAAGTAACATGGATTGTGATGTACTAGATGAAGTAGGAGATGCATTAATTGTGCTCGAGGAGATGACGACCATGGAGTAGATGGAGGAAAACCATTGATAGAAATGACTTGATTGTTGTGAATGAACTTGAGTCGTAAATGATTCATAGAGATGATGGACTTAGACCTACAAATCCAATTGAGGCCTAGAAGCATGTCACAACCATCGATCACTTTTTTGACAAGGAAGGGTACAAACATAGTAAGAGGTCCTACCGTAACACGAAGTTTGACGACACCATATGAATTGTTCATCGGATATGAAATTTGGGATAACAAATAACTAATAATGATGAGAAGTGGAATAGAGCATGTGTTGATGGGCCAAGACGGTCAAACTTTAGTATTATTGATAGAGACCAAGCCAATAAATGCATTGATATGTAAGTGATTAGATGTGAAAGTCGCATGATAATCGTGATCAGAGAAGGAAATGATCGATGAAGAAGTTTCAATATGTGCAACTAAAAGTCAAAAGCCCTAGATGCAGGAGGAGGCATTACGTGATCTACATAGTTAGTTGAAGAGTCAACCATTTTTGTGTCATGTTTGGGTAGAGGGTTGTTAAAGATTTGAGCTTATGATTTTCATTGACAAATGGAGAAACTATAGGTTCCAGAATCTCAATTTTACCACTATCGATCAAACCCTGAATGAGGAATCGAAGTCGGAAGCAACGATCGGTGGATTGTCCTACACACTGATGATAGTGTAATGAGACAATGGGATTTTTCATCAAAATTACATTCTTTTGGTCGAAATGGATCGATTTGTAGTGGAGAAGGTAGTGTAATGAGGCTTTTATTGATGAGTTGTGGTAGCAAAATATGTGGAGGTACACTAAACTTAGTGAATATATGCTGATGTATTGCAATTGAAGCTCCTTAGTAGTAGATATTGCATTGACAATAACTTTTGTGTCTGTTGGTTTAGTTGTAGATGGTTTAAATGTTGACTTACTTTGAAAACACATAGAGGATGATGCTTGCTCTTGGTATTTAAGCTTTCTTATAGCTAAGAGCTTGGTTTCACAAAGTTTAAGAGTATGACAGAGTTGATCGAATGAAGGAGAGGTCTCAAAGAGAACACTTTCTGGAGAGGTGGTAAGAGACTTTGAATGAATAAGTCTTGAAGCTCAACATCCACAAGCACATTTGACATCTTAGCTAAGTTGTTTTTGTAATGCAAGACATAATCCACTAAGTGTTCATTAGATCCTTGTTTGAGTTGTGCGAGTTGGGCATAAGAGATCTTAGAGCCGATGTTGATAGAGAAGTGAGTGAGAAAAGCATTGGTGGATGTGTGAAAGAGGTTAACGAGTGGACAGTAGGTCATAAAACCAACGCATTACATAATCATGGAGACTATGGGGAAAGAGTTTAGCCAAAAGAATATGATCATCTGCAAAGTCAAGACAAGTTACGTGGAATGCTATGAGATGCTCTTGTGGGTCACCATGCCCATTGAAAATGGGAAGCTTAGGGGTGACAAAACTAGGAGGAAGTGGATAAGTGGAGATGGTGGGTGCGAATGGAGTATGCAATAATAAGGTGGAATCCAAAGATGGAGATGCACGAGAAGTAGCCTTAACTGACGAATTTGTGCTTGGAGGTCTTGATAGAGAGAGGCTAAGTCTTGAGTGCCAACAAAAGAAACTTGTTGTGTATGAGAGACAAGAGGTGGTGTGAAATGATTGGTAGGAGTGGTAACATAAACCTGGAATGGTAGAAATAGGTGGGAGAGTAGAAGCAAGTGATTGGGCGACAATAAAAGTGGGTATGGCGCGCGAAGCATTGAGCTCCGTCAAATAATTAGCTTCCTCATGAGCAACATGTAAAAGTAAGTCTAGATCTTGGGGTTGTTCAACAATATGATCATTTATGGCCTTATGATGAGATTTTGTAAATTCTTCATGAGAGTGGGCCATGGTGAAAGGAGAATAAACCCTATAATGATAAACAATGAATGAAAATCCTATGAGCGTGGAGATCGGGTTCACCAAAATGATTAACTAAAATGTGGATTTATTAAGTTAATCTAAACTAGGAACAACAATGAATAAAAATAAATAAATGCGATAAATAAATATAGAAAGTGACCCAAAATATGGAAGCAAAGTAGAAAGAGGATCAGGGCGCCCCAAATGGGACTCGAGTGCCTGTGGCGCCTCAGTATTGCTGCTGAGCGCCCTAGTTAGGGGTAGGGCGAATGTAAATTGACAAAACTTACTGGGCAAGTATATGCGGGAGGTCGGGAGTGATGACAAAAAGCAAAGTAAAATGGCCAAAGGACATGGGTTGATTAGTACTTTCTTCACTCAAAAACCATACAAATAGTAGTATGAGACCGGGACTAAATAATATCCAAAGTGCGTGGTTTAGTGTCTACACTCCACAAAATTTGTGTCATTTCCTCTCGTCTTTGGTGGAAGGATTGAAATGGTATCTTGAAATGCTTGTTAAGAATTATTTTCCTGGTAAAGGTTATGAACTGTTGTCACCTCGATTGCCCATGGTTGACAAGCTTAATGCTCATTGGCCTTTCACCCAATTGGTAATAGTCGGAGCTGTAGGTTTCACATAGTGTAAAATGTTTTTTTAGAACCCAAGTAAGTTGACATTGCATGACGTCTTATTTACCGAGGTCTCCCCCCTTGGGTGTCGCCTTATTATCTTGGGGTCACTCAACCCACTTGTCAAATTACGTGGACACTCAAATTTTTTCATGCATTTGTTTTGATTTTGCAAAAGGTGCAACAATCCTGGCTTAGTTTTATGATTTTTTCAAGCCTTTAAGACTAGACCCTTTTATTTGTTAAAATACCCTCATAAGAGATTGATCATTATTCCCTATCGACTACACACCAATTTGGCATACTTTCAAAGTGAAAAATCATTTCTTTATTTGGATAGAAATAAATTCAATTGTTTTTGCTAACTCGATTGTGGATTCTACTTTCTCAACTTACAATAAAGCTACGATCGTATTTAATGTATTATTGTCGATTCAAGTGCAAACCAGGAAGGTGGCTCTAGAGGTCTCTTATTTTCAGATCCTCTTGGACCATTAGGGCAATGTTGCCTACACAGTTGCTCATGCGCCCTGCCTTCTCTACCTTTTAAGGGGAAGATGTCACTGCATAAGTTGTTTTCACTCTCGTTTCCAAAGCTGAGTTGGGTGGTCTCTACCCTACGACCACTCTCCTTTTCATGCGCAACATGGAGGTTGGAGTTTCCCACCCCCTCTACGAGATGGGTGCGCTTTTCCTCCCCACTTTGACACGTTTCCCCACATCTCTGGGTATTTCACCTTCACAAGTCCCTGTTCATGGTTAAGTCTTGTTTTGATTAAACCTTATCTATAGACCTCCTCTTAGCCTAGTGTGAAAGTTGCATGGTGTACCTTCCTATCACCTATTTTTTGTCATTAATCAATAATAATTTTGAAAGTAACATGGCTCTATTTCATTATTTACAATTAAAAAAAAAAAAAAACCTAATTAGGTTGGTTGGTTAGGAGTGAAGGCTAGAGCATCCTTTTCCGAGAAACTGATATAATTTGATATTAACACAAATCCACAGCGATTTCAAATGACACAATTTTCATTTAAAAGACGAGAGTAAAACTACTAAAGAACCTCAACTACCTAATTATTATAATAGTCACACCCATTAAATTTAGTCTCTCTTAATTTCCTATCTCGAAAGTTTTTTAAATTTTATTTTTGCGCATGCGTGTGTTTCAAGTCAGTAGCCGAGAGGCCATTGAAGAAAAAAGCTTCGGAGTGCCCGATCTGATACCTATCTTTCACACACAAAACCCCAAATATTTTGCTACCAAAATTCTGAAATCACGAATACGTTTGTACAGCGTGCCCACCCCACTTCAAAAATTCCCAAACATTAGGCAATTAAATTCATTTGCTCAATTTCCCTTCCCCGATGTATATACATATGTATATATATTTACATATATTTTCAGTGGCAGTGTATATCTACTTGTGACTCTAAAGGGGAAGGGTTTATTGCTTAGGTAGATTTTTTCTTTTCCCTTTTTGGGGTTTAAGGGGCGAGAAAGGATTGAATTACAGCAGAGAATAAGGAAAAATGGCAGAAAGAGGAGGGAACAGGAGCAGAACGGTAGGAGATTATGTGCTGGAGCAGCAAATAGGATCAGGGTCCTTTGCTGTGGTGTGGCGCTCGAGGCACATACAGCACGGTTATGAAGTTGCCATCAAAGAAATTGCCACTGAAAAGCTTAGCAAAAAGCTGCTAGAGAATCTATTTTCGGAGATTTTTATTCTTAAGCAAATTAATCATCCTAATATCATTCGTCTCCACGACATTGTCAAGGTAAGGGCTCTTTTGGTTCTTATTTTTCTAAGTCTTTTAAATCAATTTAGATTATTTTTCTTTTTTTGAATTTTGTAAATTTGCTTTTTTTGGGGCGTAACCTTTGGTTTAGCTGGCATGACAGAAATGTATCTCTTACGTCAGATTCGTCTTGACTCTTATCTAGCGAGTTCCATGCAGGATTTTACTCAATCATGTCTTTTGGGATTCCATTATAAAAGCCCCAATTTTCGCAACTTAGCTGATCCCATTCACAATATACAGTACTATCCGATTTCATATATGTTTTGACATATACAGTAAAATCCCCTGGCAGTGTAATCCTAGTCCAAAATCCTATAATCGAGGAGTATCTCTTTGGGTGAGTATGCCACAGCTATAGCCGGATGTGGTGTTTCGCCCTGTTCTAATAGTCAAGTCTATTATGGATTTGAACTCGGGGCTTTGTTAAGAGAGCCCAAATAAGCCCCTAGGCATGGGTTCATTTGGCTTCTGTCTCCATTTTTGGGGGTGCAGGTCACGGGTTTGATTCTTGATTTATCTCTAGTGTGTGGAGTGGGGCATTTGCACGTTACTCTAGAGGTTGATTGGCGGTGTTCGCCTTGTGTTAGAGTCCTGTTCTTCAAAGCTCTGGGTTGTTGGGTATTCGCCAATCCTTCCGGACTACCAAAAAGAGAAGAGAGAGCCCCAATAATTTATCACTATTGCATTTCGTGGAAATTTTTGTTGTGTGAAGTATTTTCATACTCAAATCATCACCACAATGACCATTCATTATTTTAATGACATTTCATTTATTTATGTTGCTAATAATCACAAGACAATGGGACCCACAAAGCAACACAATTTTTTTAGTAGAGATTATTAGCAACATATTCCTTCCAGATATTACAGATATTATGTTGTTAATAATCCAAAGTGATTTCCTTCCACTTGAGCGGGGTGGCCCACCTGAAATATCTATTTGCTGATTTTAGAGATATCTGTGTAGGTATGTCAGCAAACCATCATTTAGAACCGCCGTGGTTGGCCTTCCCTCAAATATCACAAGGATGGAGATTCCAACAGTGAGTAGAATCGTGACCTCTTCTACCACAATGATTGCAAATGAGGTGATGAAACAAATACCTTCCATGTGTGTGAATAGATGACTCACACCGATGTTGAGCAGAGTGTTTTGGATGCATGCTTGCTTTAATGAATGTGGGATCCATGGTGGGTTGAGGTGATTCCCTGATGTACTCGACCAAAATTCTTGGGTCTCTTTTTTGCTTCAAGAGGTTTTTGAGATCCTTGACCATCTTTGCCAAGGCCTTATCCATTATACTCCATTTGATTTAACAACTTGAAACCAATACCTTCTATGTATTTTTCAAAGTTGCCAACCACATATAGAGGATTATCAAAATATGCGGGATAAGAAAAACATACCATGCTGTCCTCTGTTTTTGTTTGTGCATCTGTAACACTTTTTTTTTTCTTCCATCTCTTCAAATTTATCTTGCAGGATGGTTAGGTCTTGTTGAATTTAGTCACAAATTGCGCTTTTTCTCCAAGTTGACCATGAAGATTGTGCATAATTTCATTACACCTTGCCTCTGCTTGGAGCAGTCCTACAATGGGGCTTCCAAAATGGGACAAATTTTTCTGCATTTTCATCATTTGCTCCATGATCATGCTAAGATTGGTCTGCAACTGTTGATTTTCTCCCCTCAAAAATTGGGTTTCTGTAGGGAGTGATTCGTGCTCATTTTGTGATGCTTGAAATGGATCTGCATCTTAATTTGTGCCCTCTTCTCGTTATTTCTAACTTGCTTTTCCCATCATTTTCAAAACTTTTAAAATTTTGAAAATATTTCGTTTTCCCGCCTGATACCACAGATCCAAATTATTTTTGCAATTCAATGGACAACACATTGATGGTGGCATTTAATGTGTAGTGGCAATGCATTCATAATGAATAAATGAAATTGCATAATTAAAGAACTGTATTGTAGAAACAAAACTATCTTGTTGCAGAAAGAACTTTGGTTGCAAAAATAACTTAATTTGCAAAAATTGAATTATTTTATTACAATTGGTAATGTATACAAATTGGGCAAACTCTGTAGGAGAGATATATGCTGAATATTGTTGCGATCGAGAATGTATGAAGAACAAACAAACTCTTTTGGAGATATGTGTGCCTCGCAATTCTCTGTGATGATGTATTAAAATGGGCAAACTCTATGGAAGATGTATGCCTTAAACCTTGCAAGCCTGCAGTCTGCACCTTATGTCTATAAAAATTTTCAACTTGCAAACTTGTGTCTTCATTCAAAACCATCTTCTTTATAGCGGTACAATGCAGAAGATGGGATTTTTCCAGGAATACTAAACGAAGGGTTCCGAATGGGAACTGAAAGGTCATGCTACATGGAGATGACATGTATCCACCTTAGGGGTGAATTCAAATGGGCAGAAGAGGACAAATTCAAAAATAATAATAATATTATATTATTATTTTTGAGTGTTTTTGTCAGGGTCATATGTCCTAGCCAGTTGACTCAATTTGCAAACCATAGGAACTGTTGGAAAGATGGTGGAGTGAACCAGAGAAAAGTTGCTTCAACTACGTGTTTCACTCTTGTTGTACAGTTCAAAGCCCAAAAATGCTTCAAAGACCCTAAAAAATGGAAAATACCAAAAGCCATAAAAAACTGTTAAAAACAGATCTCAGGGATTTTAAAAATAGACTCATAGAAATCTTGCTTTGAATACTCATCCGGATCATTATTTGCTAAAAATAGATTTCAATACGTTCTAAAAATAGACTTTCAAATTCCTTCTCTGAATGCTGATATGGGTCAGTCTTGTTCTGAGTGCTCATCCAGATCAGTGTTACTCTTGAAAAATACCCCATTATTGTCACCCACCGCATTTGTTATGCCGTTTTTTGAGTTTGTCTAAAAATGGCTAAACATTTTTTCCATAAATACCTTACTTTTTTGGCTCATTTTACACTTAGAGGTAGATAAATATGAACATGGCAGACTGAAATGTTTTAGTTTAGTGCTAGGGTTAGGCATTGTATTTTTAAAAAGTTTTACTTGGAATGGATTTATTTTAGAAGTTAAATTTTTAATCTTGATGAGGTTTTTTAATAATTTATACCCCCAACGAGGGTTTAGGTAAAATTAATGTGACTGCCCCTAAAATAAAAGTCTGTGCTCCACCGCAACGTGGTCTACTGTTTTTTGATTGGTCCTTTATTGTTTACTTAAGCCTTATTAGGTGAAAGTAAAATAGCTTTCTTAACCCTACACATTTTATTCTGGAGTTGGCATTTTTATGTATTATGTTAATTTATCTACACATTATGTTTGTGATTGCCATTGTTTTATGTATTATATTTTTTATCTCTCTACGCACTATATTTGAAATGAAATAACAAAACTAGTTTTTTCCCCTCTATTTTTACGAAGATTACATGCTGTTTATCACAGGTGTTTTTCCTGTGATTAAACCTGGGTAATTGACTTTCATTTACACTTATTCCATGTGGTGGAAATGGAATGCTACTATGTTCAGTACTATCATCAGCATCACTACCCCACACATGGCATGATGCCAACAACTTGTCACTTAACACCACTAATAACATCTATGCACTAATGTTTCAGCTCAACAGCCCAATGTTTTTGTAACAATGTGGAGATGATTGGTTTATCTTCCTCGTTTGTTCTTTTCTCCGTGACATATTTTGTACTGACATATACTGATAACTAAAATAGGAGTGAAGGAAAAGAAAGAGAAGACTAAGTGGAAGGATGACTGGAGAGCTGTTGAAGACCTTAGCAGAAGCACTAGGCCTGAAAGAATAAGATTAAAGTCTGAACTGCAGGAACAGATATTGAAATTCAAAATACTAAAACAGATTTGAACGTCTGAATAACTGTTATAAACCTTATTTGAATTGAAAAATCTTAATTGAACACTGAAATATAAGATTATTTATACTGCTGTCAGTCTAAGTCTGAAATATAGCTGCCAAAAATGTCAACGAATGTTTTTTTAATTACACAAAAACTTTATTGCCAAAGTTTTATTATTTTGCTGAAGGCAGGTAATATAGCGACAAATGGCATGTCACAGCCTTTTTCAACAGCCAATTTGATTTCATTTCAATGGTTTGGACTGAAGTTTTGATAAATACATTTAATTTTTGATTTTTAAAATATCTATTTTTCTGAAGGGTGATTAGTTGAGGGCTAATTTCCTAACCATGCGAGTCTGATTTTTAATTAGTTAAAAAAACTTGACCAATAGAACTGCGAGTTTTTTTAGGCTGTGGGGAACTATAGCTTTTATTTTTTTGAAATTAATGTTGTGTGTATAACTAGCATCAGCAGGGTCCTCCTTGGTTAGTTGTGGGCCTTTCACCTTGTCATTTGAATTTAATTTTGTCTTTCTTGAAAAGATATGGTGCAGGATTTTGATTTCCCATGCATATGGCTCCAGATTTAAGCCAAGATTTGCGCCCTGAAACTATTGAGTTAATGTTTGGCAGGTTGCCTTGCCTTGCATTTGATATTTGTTCTATTAGTATTCAATCTGCCTGTAAATATGCTCTGGACGTTTTTAAAGTGCTTGTTTCGTATGTCAAGTCTCTACTTGTGAGAAGGCATTTTGGAAATGAGCTTTGCATTCAACAAAAAATTGTAGGCAAAATATGATCTTGGCTACGAGGAAGGACGCAGGTATTTTGGTCACACTTGCTTTGCCGAAGGCCGTGTAGGAGAATTAAAAGGCTATGTTATAGTTTGCTCAAGGCAGTGCCTTGTAATCCATCCCCTCCCGTGCCCCTTATCGTTCTGACCGCTCTCATGAGTCATCGGCAATGGCATCGCTCCGCCTCTAACATTTTCGATTTTCTCTGTTCTATATTTGGCAATGCTAGGTATTTTGGTCACACTTGCTTTGCTAAAGGCCGTGCAGCAGAATTAAAAGGCTATGTTATAGTTTGGTCAAGGCAGTGCCTTGTAATCCATCCCTTCCCGTGCCCCTTATCGTTCTGACCACTCTCATGAGTCGTCGGCAATGGCATCACTCCGCCTCTAATATTTTCCATTTTCTCTGTTCTATATTTGGTGATTTCAGAATGTCATTTTGTTTGTAAGTATAAATCCTTAACAAAAGCTTAAACTGGAGCCTTTGGTCGGATATCCAAAACTATTTGATTTATTGTAAGCCTCTCTTAAGAAGAGGGTTTTGAATGGTGTGGAAATCATGTCCTTTGTTGTTTTACAGGGCCTTTGCTTCATGGGAGCAGCAGCAGCGGAGGGTGGAGTTCCAACATATTTTTATGGAGTTGTTGGTGCGTCTAGGGAGGAGGTGGGCGATGGTGGCCCACTTGTTGTCGTGGAGGAGTGGGCTTCCAAGAAGATGGTGTCCTCGACAAGAGAGAAGGGGTGGTGCTCCACCTGGGGGCAAAAGTGCGATGTATTTCTTCATCACCCTGTGCAGCGCACAATCTTCCTCGAGGCTCCAGGGACCTTTTATCTGCTCCGCTGCAGCCACAACTTGGGCTTCCTCCCCATTCCTTGCAAACAACGACATTTTCTTTATTTGTCTTTCATATTTTCTATTTTCATTGTTCTTGGCGGGAACTCATTCATGTTCATGGCTGTTTTAACTTTTAATGGTACACAATAAATGATATTTCGAGGAACCAACATGACAACACAGCTAATGGA
Organism: Taxus wallichiana var. yunnanensis; assembly: GCA_018340775.1. Taxonomy (NCBI): domain Eukaryota; kingdom Viridiplantae; phylum Streptophyta; class Pinopsida; order Cupressales; family Taxaceae; genus Taxus; species Taxus wallichiana. The sequence goes on from CM031237.1 coordinate 851,478,088, forward strand.
GTGAGCCACAACATTGTTTGTCTAACCTAGAGGTAGAGGAGGGTGCAAGATGAGTTGGAGGGTGTGGTGGGCAAAGGCAGAAGTGTGATGGATTCAGACAGATGCAAGTTTCCCTATCTGCAGGTGGTGGAGGCGGACACTATGCAAATGTATCCATTTGCTCCCTTCCATTCTTGAGCCCGCCTCTACTCACAAAGTCACATTCTTCTGACTTTCTCATGTGAAGATCTTCTACTTGCCTTCTTGTGCCTTTATGGCTTCCTCAACGAACATATTCACCGTTATCACAAGTTGTGAAATGTTTGCTTGGAAAGCCCACAAATAAGAGGATAATGATGAAATACAAGTGCAGGTCTAATGTGCAATTGCAAACCAAAAGGATAGTAGAACTAGGTGTAGTTGAAGAGGAAGGCAAAGGTGAAGAAGTGTGAAAATTGAGCGTAGTAAACAAGATGGAGATTACAATGATAGGATAAGTGTTGAAGGAAGCCATTCTTGGTTGCTTGCTTGGCTACAACCAACATAGAAATGGAACATCAAATAGACAAAAGCGCCTCAGCCTCAGCCTATGTATTTCATGTTAAACAACATTATGACTTGTAGTAGATGGTGGATCTTCATGGTGAACGGTTCTGATGAATAACTTTATGATAGACATTATCTGTTTCTATTTTAAGCCATCATTTTTTCGGCGGTTCTAATTTCTAAACAAGTGGCATGATCCAATGGATTCGTGGCATGGAGATATAATGCAACAACTTGGCAATGTTAAAAATGGTTTGAAAGCTTGGTTTCACTAGATTTGGATTCGTGTCTCCATTAGGTGATATATATAGTGTGTATATGTTTGCATATATAGAGTCGGGGATGGCTTTCACGTGTTTAGGGTTTCAAATTGGTTTTGGGGTTTGAAACTGAGACTTGTTGGTTGGTAAGAGTGATGGATCCAATTGGTAGTCACAACAACAACATGCAATGTTGAGAAAGTGGTAATAAGATGGCATCAGGCACGAATAGTGTAAATGAGAAAGTGGTAATAATATGGCATCAGGCACGAATAGTGTAAACCGTACCCTACTCTTGAATTTATCTGTTTGTGTAGTTTTTTTAGTGTCTGTATACATTGAATGAGTATTATTGAAGCTTTTCTCAAAACTTGTATGGACTGACATTGGGTATGTGTTGTTTCGTTTGCATTGTGTATTGACTTAACTGCATGCATAATTGACACGTGGGTCTCCTGGATTGCAAATTACATTAACCGTGTGCATAAATATACAGCTCGGTTTACTTTGCATTGTCAATTGCATGTTTGGATTAGCATGAAGTAGTGGAGGTAACTGTCAAGTCTGGAAATCCCAAGCTGTATGTCTATTTGTTTGGAATGGTGGTGGTACGAGTTCATGATTATTCTTTGCGGATTTCTGGTGAGTCCCAAAGCCACATTGGTGTTAGTGGGAAGTCTTTTGGATTTTTGTTGTGAAGATCTTTCGCTTGGCTAACAAGTGGCATGATCCAGGGGACCTGCGGCATGGAGATGCAATGCAATGATTTGATAGAGTTAAAAGGATGGTTTGAAAGATTGGTTTCACTAGATCTTGACAGGTATCTCCATCCCGTGGCCGTGTCAGTTTTCAATTCTCTTAATCATTCAAGGGCGAGCCTTCAACGTCTTCGTTAAGCATCTTCATTTGGATGACAAATGAAATGATCTAGGAGACTTGTGATGCAAGGAAAGTGTTTGCTTTGGCTGAGACAAAATGTTTTCCGTCGGTACTCGCATGAGATTTGACCACATGTCAGCATCTAGTGTTCCTATATAATCTAAAATCTAAAACAGATTTGCTTGACAGGATTTGCCATTTCATGGCCTGGTTTATTTATCCATACTTATAGAAAAATTAACATCTCATATATCACATTAAAATACATTATCTAGGATATTTGCATATTAGATCACTTCGCGAAGCATCCAAGAATGCCTCTCTAAGTAAGTCGTTTTTTCAACATAATTAAAACCCTTTCCACAAGTTGGGAAATCGTAGCCCTTGGCAGTACAAAGTAAACTAGGGTGGCAAGCATCGAGTCCAATTGGTCCTTGCATTTGTGCCATTGAAAGTAAGAGAAGCACAGTGATGAAGATTGGCACTACTCTCCATGTCTTCTATATTTGAACAATACATACATAAGGGGGAATAAGAGTGGTAACATGGTGGTAGTGCCAATCCTCATTGGTATGCTTTTGTTAATTATAGTGGCACAATCACAAATACCTACCTGCCTTGATGATTGCAATCTTCACTGCCCACATACCAGTGAGTGCTGCGACTGCCTCAACTTGTAGAAAAGTTTTGATAATGTTGAAAAAATTACTTATTTAAAATGACATTCTTAGATGCTTTGCAAAATGATATTATATGTAGATATTCTAATTAATGTACCCTGATGTAGATGTTCTAGTTAATGTACCCTGATGTGGTAATTGTATGTTCATGCTTTCTATAATTATGGATAAGTAAATAAAACTTTAGTGGTGAACTTTTGTGTTAAAAATATATATTCTTGTTGAGACTTTTCAGCAGCTTATTTATTAGCCCAACTTAAAACCTGTTGTAGCTGTTTGAGATCTTACAATATATGAGGCTGAAATTGAATGGAAATCTGGAAATTGGAAATGATGTAATGCCTGAAATCTTTGTTATATAAGTGAAATCTGAAACTAATGGAAACTACTATTCAGAACTTAGTCACATTAAAAAAAAAGCAGAATACAAGAGAATTACTTCCCTGAGAGGTTGTGGATGCCGAGTTAGACCCAATATCTCCAAGGCAATATGGATTGTGCCCTTGTCCAAAACACAATTCCTTTAGACTTGTGCACAGTTTCCATCCAAAATGCATCATACACTGTGAGCCTTAAGGGCCTGTTTATAATTGCTTTCTCCGTCATTAGTTGTTCACTTTATGCATGCGGGATGATTACATGTTTACATATCCTTCAAATTCCTCCCACATATCCTAGATACCTTGAACCTAGACACATTGACCATAAAATGGGTTGGTGGGCCAAGTGCGTTAAAAGTTCCTAGTTACATAAATAGGTAGGTTTTGCCCTCCACCCACAAACATTATTGATATGGAATAAAAAGGCCCATAACAACTTCCCTTCTTGAATTGCATTGTTCCCAAAGCAATTGGAATGATTCCTTTGTCACTATGATCTTACTCCTTTGCCTCATGTTGGAAAGGATTGATAGGACAAACATATCCAATCTTTCCGAATTTCATCAACCCTTACTCTTTGGGAGTTCTTGCTACCTCCACATGGCTATTTGTATTTGTACCTTAAACACATAGGTTAGGGCTTTACAGCTTTGGGTGTACCCTCTCATTTATTTTTAGTGCTCTAGTTAGCCTTTGATCCTAGGGCCCTTTTACCTTAACACTTTCAATTGTAATTGGATGTATTCTTATGGTCATTCATGGACATCAATATAATTTTGTTCCTTCTTTCTAAACACGTTTGCAAGCTCATTAATCAAATACGGAACTTCCACCAATGAGCCAATGTCCAAATCTTCGCCAACACTTTCATTCATCAAACTATTTACATCCTTTATCATGGCCCAAATCAGTTTTTCAAGTTTCAAAACCACCTCTTTTGATCTACTTCATAAAGGTCAACATACCCTGAAAGAGAGAGCTTCATGGTTTTCTAGAGTTTTTTCTTTAAAGGTGATCCGTAAGTCTGGATATTGATCAATAAGGGCTAATAGACACTCCACTTCATATAAATAGTCTGTCATTATTAAGTCTCTTCCACGAGGCTAAAAAAAGGCCATGGTACCACTTATATGGACCCCAAGGCAGAAACCATAGGTTTGAAAGAGTAAAATCTGTAATATCCCCTTCTCGAACATAACAGGTCGAAGACCTTTAGCCTATTTTTGGTTTCCTGACGGCTAAGGAAATGGAGAAAATAAGAAAAACTTATCCAAAAAAACAATTTTAGTGCATAACGAGTTTTAATTATTTATTAGTGATAAAATAATAAAAGAAAAAGTCACTTTATTTTTATTTCCCCCTAGTGAGAAAATGCGACCCATATGGGGACATAAAGCAAGGGGATAAAAAATTAAATAAAGTAAAACAAAAGGAAAATATTAAATAAAGTGAAGAGAGCTGATTGGGCCTTTGTGTGGGCAAATATGCCAAGGAAATTATAAAAGGAAGTCACCACACTTGGAAAAGGCATCACTTTTTCATATTTTTATATTTGAAATTTGGTTGAGCTAATTGCTTTCCAATTTGACATTAAAGGACGAAAACCCTTTGATGTGGTTGCATTAGAGGACGAAAACCCTCTATTGCCAAGGTTGAAGAACGAAAACTCTTCATCCTTTGTGAGAGGAAGCTCTATTCAAGGGTTTCCATTGAGTTTCAAGGATAAATTTGAATTTCTAGCAGTGTTTTAAGGCCTAATATTGCAGATTTGGTGCATTTCTAGTTAGGGTTTGAAGACACAAGTGTTGGGACAGATTTCTACCTTAGATTTAGCTAGATCGAGGGTTATCTACACCCTTGTGGGTGGAGTTTGACACATTTTAGGGCATGGATGCCCTGGATCTCATCACCAATAGCTTTGCCATAATTTTGGAGGCCATATTCAACTTTGTTTTAGTGGATTTGGGCTTGGGAAACCTCTTTTCCAGCCATGTTTGTAAGCTGATTTTCTGCAGACTTTAATAAATTTCCAGCTCTTCTTCTTGGTAAAAAAATATTTTTGGTGTTCTTGCATCTATAATAAATTTTGAATTGTTTGGTTAAAGATTTGGATGATTTTCAATCAGTTTTGAGTATCAATCATCTCCAAGGCAAGTCGCATTTCCTTGTAGAAATTCATATCTGCATTGTTTTTCATCAAATATATCTCTATTAGTTGTTGTTATAAATCAGATTTGCAGTTGTTCCATTTGGGGTTAGAAATTATCCCATTGGGGACATATAGTGGTATCAGAGCAGTGATTCTCCTAGGTGTGAAGGAGAAAATCAGATCTGAATGCAATCAGGAAAATCACCTATAGTTTATCAAAGAAGGAATCCAACTCCAAAGAAAGGAACAATGGATGAGCGTGATCAGAGACCTCCTACAAATGAACTAAACTATATGCATGAGGTAATCTCAAGGAGTCAAAGAGAATTGCAACAGACAATAAGGGAATCTCAGAGGGAAATGCGTGATGCATTGACAGGGTCAATCATGGACCTGACTAAAGTTCTACAAGGACATAATATATCTGACAACCAAAGAGCAACCAACAATGGTGAAGGAAGCTCAACAGGACCAGCAAAGACTTCCATCAAACCTCCACCTCTTGAGCAAAATCCACCAAGTGACATTGAAGACAAAGGCATGGAGTGAAGGATATGCAACACTTTGTTTTAGAGTGAGAGACATTTTGTCTTTCAGAGATTTCTGTGAGTTGAAGAATAACAAAGGCATAAGAAGGAATAGAAGAGTTCAACAGGAACAACCAAGAAGAGATATAATACAACAAATATTGGGTAAGGTAACTCTTCCTTCTTATGATGGTTTAGATAAATGTTCTGCTAGAGCTTGGTTACTAAAATTAGATACATATCTATCATTAAATCCAATGTATGAGGAAAAAGCCCTCAAATTCACAACCTTGCATTTGGAGGGAGCTGCACATGAATGATGGTATCATGGATTGATCACACAAGGGCATGGTTCCATCACCACTATTGAAGAGTTCAACCAATGTTTGATAGAGATTTAATAGAATAGATCTAGAGGTTCGTTTTAGGAGAGTTAGCCCAACTCAAGCAAGAGGGATCTTTGGATAAGTATATTTCAGATTTTCAGAGATTTGTAGTGATGGTACCTGATTTTGTGAAAAAGACTTGTGTTCCTGCTTGTTGAAGGTCTAGCAGAGCCACTTAGAGGCCTAGTCAAAGCATTCAGTCCTCCATCTCTACAAGGAGCTATTAAGAAGTCCTTGGATTTGGAAAGTTCAGTCCCTAAAGGCAAAAATCTGTAATTTGGACAATAACGAACTGTATCTTTGGGGCAGCAAAAGGACTCACTTGGACAGCCAATGACAACTCAAAATAGTGAGCAAGGGACAACAACTTTTGGGCAACAAGGTAAGGCTTTTCAAGGAAAATATGAAGCAAAAGAATGGATGAAAAACAACAATGAAATAGAGGCAAGAAATGAGTTGAGAAGGAAAAATTTATGCTTCAATTGTAGGGACCCATGGACACCCAACCATCGTTGCCGTGGTAAAGGGTCAATCCACTACATTGAGGTAGTTTATGATGAAGAAGATGATGAGAGTGCTGATTCGAAAAAATTGAAGAACAAGAAAAGGAAGAGGAAGTGGTTCTCATGGGTGGCACACTTGTTACATTATCTATACCACCTAGTTTCTATGCATTCCGAGTTAGAGGAGACCTTCATGGGCAAAAGATCATTGTGTTGATAGATAGTGGAGCTACACATAACTTCATTGATGAAGGCTTGGTCACAAGGATGGGATTGAAGATGGAAGATTTCAAAGGCTTCAACGTGATAGTGGCGGATGGATACTCACTCTCATGTATAAAGAAGATTCCACAACTTGAGTTCACCTTAGGAAGTCATGAGGTAAGAGATGATTTTTATGTTATTGGCATTGGTGAGATGGATATAGTACTTGGAGTACAATGGCTGCAATCTTTGGGTGAATTCATCCAAAATTATCAGACTATGGAATTGAAATTCAAGGTGCAAGACAAAGAAGTTTTGCAAGGTATGAGGAATGGTACTCCTCAAGTTGTGACAGCCAAGAGTATGGAAAGTTCCTTCAAAAGAGGGCAAATTGCATGGGATGCGGATTATGTGGTAAGAGATACTTCTTTTTTATTACAACAATTCTATCATGATGATATTCAACCCATTTTGGACAAGGATGCTACAAGTTTGATACAACAAAGCCAAGATATCATGAAGGCAAGATGGGAATGAAGATATTGATGATACTCCAAGGTATGAAAGGAATGGTAACATGTCATATTTATTGTTGCATATTAAACCATTTCAGATTTGTTTCCTTCATGAGAAGCATGATAAAATAAAGAATAAAGTTTGCAATATGGAGCGTGTGGACCCCTTGTTCCAATTTCATGATTGTGGGCATTATGGGGGCTACATACTTTGGCAAGAGCTCTCTCATTTGATAGGCACGTGATCTAGGCTCTTGGAGCACTATAGCATGTTTTATCTCTTGCACATGGCACTTGAACATATGAGCTTGCAATTGCTTGAGGGCAAGTGATTTGGGGAAGGGAGGATTGAAATATCCCTTTCTTAAAATTAATGATAGAAGACTCTTAGCCTATTTTTTTCCCAACGGCTAAGTGATGAGAAAAAGAGAAACTAAGTCTTAATAAATTAATTTTAAAGTGCATAATGAAATTTTATTATAAGCACTTAAATTAATTATTAGTGACAAAATAAAAAAAGAAAAGAAAAAGTTACTTTATGTTTTATTTTCCCCTAGAGGAAAAATGCGACCCATATGGGGATGAAAATAAGCAAAGGGAAAATATTAAATGAGGTAAAGTGAGCTGATTGGTTGTTTTGGGTGGCTAATAGGCCAAGACAAGTTATAAAAGCAAGTCGCCATGCATGAAGGAGATCATCTTTTTGCATATCACAATTTCTGAATATTGGTATAAGCTTGCATGCTTTCCATCTCTACTTCAAAGGACAAAAACCCTTTGTAGTTTTGCTTTAGAGGATGAAAACCCTCTTTAGCCTTGGAAGAAGAACGAAAACTCTTCTTCTCTTGTGTTTTCTATTGAATTCCAGTAGAGTTGAAGGTCAAAGTTGCAGATTTGTGTTGATTCCAGCGAGGGTTTGAAGGTAGAAGCTTGTTGCTGATTTCTACCCTTCATTTCCAGCTTTCCTACAGTGGAGCGACCTACCTTGTGGACATTTCTAAGTGATCTAGGGCACGTTTGGACCAGATCTGATTTGTTGTTCCATAATCAGATTTTTAGAAGCCAAGATCAGCTGATTTGCATGTTTTTTGGGCTGAGGAAACTCTATTTTCAGTCATGTCTGTGAGCTGTTCATCTGCATATTTATAAGTAAAATTCCAACCCTTTTATTGGTCAGAAAATTGGTATTTTTCTTAATGTTCTTGCATACATAAAATTTCTGATTTGTTTTGAATATGGAGAGATCTTTCAAAAGAGGGCAAATTGTATGGGCTGCGGATTGTGTGGTAAGAGACGCATTTTTTTTATTACAGCAGTTCTATCATGATGATATTTAGCCAATTTTGGGCAAGAATGCTAAGGATTTGGTACAACAAAGCCAAGATATCATGAAGGCAAAAGGGAATGAAGATCTTGATGACACTCCAAGATATGGAAGGAATGGCAACATGTCATATTTATTGCTGCATATTAAACCATTTCAGATTTGTGTTCATCATGAGAAACATGATAAAATAAAGGATAAAGTTTGCAATATGGAGCATGTGGAACCCTTGATCCAAATTCTTGATTATGAGCATCATGAGGGTTACATATTTTGGCAAGAACTCTCTCATTTGACAGGCACGTGATCTAGACTCTTGGAGCACTACAACATGTTTTACCTTTTGGACATGGCACTTGGGCATATGAGTTGCAATTGCTTGAGGGCAAGCAATTTGGGGAAGGGAGGATTGTAATATCCCCTTCTCGAACATAACAAGTCGAAGACCCTTAGCCTATTTTTGGTTTCCCGACCACTAAGGAAATGAAAAAATAAGGAAAACTTATCCTAATAAAATAATTTTAGTGCATAATGAATTTTTATAAGCACTTTAATTATTTATTAGTGATAAAATAATAAAAGAAAAATCACTTTATTTTTATTTTCCCCTAGTGAGAAAATGCAACCCATATGGGGACATAAAGCAAGGGGATAAAAATATTAAATAAAGTAAAGCAAAAAGAAAATATTAAATAAAGTGAAGAGAGCTGATTGGGCCTTTGTGTGGGTAAATATGCCAAAGGAAATTATAAAAGGAAGTCACCACACTTGGAGAAGGCATCACTTTTGCATATTTTCTTATATCTGAAATTTGGTTGAGCTAATTGCTTTCCAATTTGACATTAAAGGACGAAAACCCTTTGATGTGTTTGCATTAGAGGACGAAAACCCTTTATTGCCAAGGTTGAAGAACGAAAACTCTTCACCCTTTGTGAGAGGAAGCTCTATTCAAGGGTTTTCATTGAGTTTCAAGGATAAATTTGAATTTCCAGCAGTGTTTGAAGGCCCAATATTGCAGATTTGAGGCATTTCCAGCTAGGGTTTGAAGACACAAGTGTTGGGGTAGTTTTCTTCCTTCAAATTCTACCAAATCTAGGGTTATTTACTCCCTTGTGGGTGGAGTTTGACACATTTTATGGCACGGCTGTCCCGGATTTCATCACCAATAGCTTTGCCATAGTTTTGGAGGCCATATTCAACTTTGTTTCAGTGGATTTGGGCTTTTGAAACCTCTTTTCCAGCCATGTTTGTAAGCTGATTTTCTGCAGATTTATAATAAATTTCTAACGCTTCTTCTTGGTCGAAAAAATTGTATTTTTGGATGTTCTTGCATCTATGATAAATTCTGAATTGTTTGGGTAAAGATTTGGATGATTTTAAATCAGTTTTGAGTATCAATCATCTCTAAGGCAAGTTGCATTTCCTTGTAGAAATTCAGATCTGCATTGTTTTTCATCAAATATATCTCTATTAGTTGCTGTTATAAATCAGATTTGAAGGTATTCCTTTTGGGGTTAGAAATTATCCCATTGGGGACATTACAAAATCAAAGTCTGAACTGTAGGAACAAATATTGAAATTCTGAATGCTGAAGTAGAGTTGAAAGTCTTGAATAATATCTATAAATTAACCCTATATTGGGAATCAGGAATCTGAATTGAACACTGAAATATAAAATTACTGAAACTGCTGCGAGTCTAAAATGTAGCTTCTGAAAAATTCTGAATAAATCTTTTTTTCCATTGCTCTTAAATATTCATATCTAAAGCAGGGACATATCATATATCACATTAGGGCACATTAACTAGGATATCTTCATATAAGATCACTTTGCAAAGCATCTAAGATTGCTTTTCTAAGTGAGTACTATTTTCAACATTATAAAAAACCCTTTCCACAAGTTGGCAATTATATCACTCAGTGGTACGAAACCAGCCAAGATGGCAATCATCAAGACTGTCCAGGCCTTGCGATTGTGCCACTAAAATTAACAAAATTATACTAATGAAGATTGCCACTATCACCATGTCAACTCTAATATCTGACAAATCTTCCATTTTGAAATTATACAGTACATATGGGGAATAAGACTATTAAGACGGTGGTAGTCTCAATCTTCATTATGCTTATGTTTATTCCTAGGGCATAACGCTTACTGGCCTCTATGATTGTTATTTTGGCTTCCCTTGTACCGTGTTAGAAGATGTGAACTCGGAAGAATGGGGAGAAACCGAGAAGCATTCAATAGAGTAATGTGTGCGTTCATCATTTTATTATGCTGAAAGAAGTTACATTGTAGTTGGGGAAGTTCATAACCGAACATTAGTTAATACATAACTAATAGTTCATTAAGTCATAATTAATATATTTTAATATCCCTCTTAATGACTAAACTGGAGACAACATGTTTGTCCTGAAAATTTACAATGACAATAAAACCAAGCAGTTTAGTCACTAAATCTGCAAGCTGCTTCTTAGACATTACATTGAAATTTGCAATAGTTATTTGATGTTTTGTTCCGCCCAATAAATAAGCTTCGGTGTAGACAAAAACTAAAAAAACAATTAACAACAAAACAAAGATCCAGTCAGCGTGGGCGTAAGATATAACAGGGTGTCGACCGATTATTTGTAGAGTGATTCCTTGACTAGTGATGAATCGTCATTGGCTGATTATTTCAACACAACCTTCATAACATTGAAATCAAAATCTTGGAGAGCGCCGATTAAATGTAATATACCAAGTTTGTGGAGCATGCTTAAGTCAGTAGAGGGACTTGAGTAATCTGCACCCGGATGAGCACGCTCAAGTACCCAAAAACCTTTAGGCAACACCATGTAGACCTCTTCATCCAAATCTCCATTCAAGAAAGTACTTTGAGATACTCTCAACCAAACTGAGCTGTGATGCAGCGAAGTAACTAAAAATGACCATTTTTGCAATATTCGTAGGAGTAGAAACCAACTCCACTATGAGAGATGAGAATCTCTACAATGGTAGAAGAAATAGTCATCTCCTTCTTGTCTATTTCCTCATGTTGCTCATCTTTTTCATCTTTTTGGGAAAATTATTTCGCAACAAGATGAACAGAAAAACTATGCTCTACTAACCTACGACTTCGTGCCTTTGTTTTAATGGCTTTTCCTACCATCTCACGATGAACCTCCTGTGTATTTTGGATAGTGGAGTCACCCTCCATAATTTTTTGAGTGGCTCTTCTTGCCAGCTCACCATACGTCTCCCACGCATCTTGTAATCGAGGCATTTCATTTGCCCGTACATTAAGCATTTCAGTTTTCTGTACATTTATAGTTGATATTGCCTCCATAACTAGTGCATGTAAGTTGACCAGAATATGGGTAACAAGCCTACTAGGAATTTCATCTTCAATAGATCTTGAATGGTGGAGTCTTCCTCCACACGTGCATTTAAGTTGATTGTAGCAGAGTTAATAAGTCTATAGTGACCCACCTTGCCCATCACGTAGGGAAATTACCTATTCATGTTTCACATTTGACACAATACACTTTTGTCTCGATAAATTTACAGAAATATTGTGATTTTTTGTTAATTGTTAAACAAGCATTAGGTTTTTATGCATACTAGGAATACCTAACATTCCTTATTAAGTGTTTTTGAGCATTATTTAAGATCGTTTGAATACCTCATATCCCCTCTAGTGCACGTGACTCCTTATCAGCTAACACAACTGAATCAAAACAATTTGTGTTCTGATAAATGCTACATACAATCCCTTCAACACGAAAAATGTTTGGATGCACCATACTCAATGATCCAGCAATTGATAGCACTAGTGTTTGAGCATGATGCCATGAGAGTATACTTTTCCTCATAATCCTGTTCATGTGCAATTGCCGCCATATTTGCCTCAACCCCTGGCGTTTTATTGTGTTGGAATAGATCATGCTATCGCTTCCGAAAATCCTTTTTGATATGCCCAACCTTATAATAGTAATGTCATTTTGCTAGATATCTAGAAGATGATTCACCAAGAATTCGTTTCTACTTCCTCTTTTATTGAGCAGTCAATGCACTTTCTGTTTGTTCATAGTTGCGAGACAATTGCTTGTGCTGACTATGGTCCTTTTGTAGCAAATAAGAATTGACTTGATCAAATATTAGGGTCAGCTATTCGCCATCATATGTAGAGCCTCCACAAATGTTTTATAGGAGGGTGAAAAACTATTCAAAACAAGTGCAACCAAGTTATTATCATCCACCTTTTTATTGATGGCATTGAGTTGGTCACATAGATCTTTCATGCGAAGAAGATGATTCGATAGGGACTTGTCCTCCATGTAGAAGTTGGGCAGAGTTGCAGAATTAAATCACAAAAATAATAATCATATATTTCTCACACAATATAATTCTTCTATATTCTCACCATCACAATACATGGCTATTATATAGCCAAACAACCTCGATTATTTAGGAGGTGTTATAACAAATAACTCGTAATAATATTCACGGGTATAACACTCCAACCACTAACCTATACGACTAACCACCCAAACCTATATTAGTGAGTTGTTTATTAACAACTTCACTATTACAATAGTAATTACATTTCTACATTTATAATTACTAACACCACAAATATAATGTAAACATTATTTTCCTAACACTCCATCATCCTTGTTGAAAACAACAAATTCTTTAGGTCAAGACCCAATTGTTTGCTGAAGTCGGATACTTGTTCTTCAAATTTGGACCATAGTACACTTGCCTTAGTGGCGTTTTGGATGTTGGGTATCAAATCATCTGACATAGACAACTTTAATAACGGTAAGGCCTCCTTTTGCCGCTTGTCATAATTTGCAAAGTCCACATTAGGCCTTTCTTGATGCCAAGAGTGATTTCATCGCAATCCTTATACTCTGTGATGGTCACAATCTCGTGACTCTAGACATTATAATTTTGACCCGTCAACTTCCATACTTTCCGACATAATCAAATTTTGAATATTGGCCATTATTCACACAAAATCAATACAAGTAAAAATGCCAAAAACTATTAGAACATATTACTTCAAAATGCAATTATTGATGTTTGCATAAATAGAAATCACCTCACAAAAATGCATAGGTCACATGTGATTTTGAATGCTGCGCTCCCTAAAGCATCCTTCACATATCACTTTTCCGTCTCGCGAAAAATGTCGAATGATTGTGCCCAAAGCACGATGGTTAGCGACTAGAAGAATCTTGTTTCGATTTCAAACTTACCTTTGTGTCCCGAACAATTGTTTGCATTAGAAAATTATGCTCTAAATGATTTGCTCTCCCTTGTGTCCTTGATTTTTTTGAAAAGCATGAATGGGAAATCTTGAAATACTTGGGTGCAAAAAATTATCTACTCGTCAATCTCTATCCGCAACACGTTTTTGCCTCATGCGTGCCCTAATTCTTGCATTTGGTCTTGAGAGATATCCTTCATTGTTTATTTTTCCTTGCGACTTCGAGAAATCATTGTCTTGAACTCGTCCATTGCAATTGGTATTTGGTCTTCAACTTTGCGTGTTATGCGCTATATTCTACATCTAGGTTCTACCTTGCCCTAACTCAAAAATGAGGTCCAGTAACTCCAACTCCTCGGTAAATCACGTTTCATCCTTTGATTTGGTTTGTGAACATATTTCTTCGCAAATCATGAATGGCGTTGTAACCTTCATTTCCTAATATGCTCTTGCATGTGCTTTGATCCTTGGTCTTCATGACCTCTGTCAACATCTCTTGAGCTTCACAAAGTCTATGTGTGCCTTAATTTCAAAGTTCGTAGTCATCATTGCCTTTGAAATGAATTCAAACCCCTTCAATTTTCTTTCCCACACTCCGTATCCTCTTAGGGCTTTTTCAAACTCCAAGCTTGTTGGTTATACCATTCTCTTAGGGCTTCCTTGAATAGTGGCTTTGATACCAATGTTAGAAGATGTAAACATAGAAAGAATCAAGAGAAATTGGGAAGCGCACAACACTCTGAGATATGTGTATGTTCATCATTTTATTATGTTGAAAAAAGTTACATTGTAGTCGAGAAAGTTCATAACTAGTTGATTGATAACTAATAGTTCATTAAGTGTTCACTAATATATTTTAATACACCGCTAGGTGCAACAGTTGCCTGACTTGTGGAAAGGTTTTAGTAGTGTTGTGATTGCACCCACAATGATTTGGGTGTAGGACGAAAGGGGGTTAATTCCTTTTACATAATTCAATTTCAGATTAGGGTTAAAAACTAGAGAAATATTGAGATTAAGTAATTTTATATCAACATGCAAATCAAAATATACTCATAAAAGTAATTTACAAGATAGAACCATAAGAACATGTGCTAAATAGAAGAAGACACAAGAGGAGAGACACACTTAGCTATTTTGCTGCTTTGGAAGCTGATTTGGCTTTGGTAGAAAGATGAAAGGACCGGAAATGATCTGTAGATGCTTCGTTTATGGCTCAAAGGTGCATGATGAACATGTATGAAACTGTTGGTTGTGTAGGGTATTTTTGGCAGTTCTGTATGGTGAGCTACTGGTGTTTTGTAACTTTTGTGTCCATGCAATCTGTTGGAACATGTCTTCCTGTGAAACCCTAGGTATCGCAAATGTGCGAAACCCAAAAATGACCTCAAACCCCAACCATTGTAAAACCCCTGCAAAAGGTTAGTGTTTGGGTTGAAGTGCAGCCTGTACACTGCTTACGTCGGCACTACTCCGAAGAGTCCTTCAAACACGCGTAGTTCTACACCTAGAGATGTGATATCTATATGGATGCAGATTCGTAGATGGAAGAAGATGTTGTAAGCTGATTATTAATGGTGACAAAACAACTAATTTGGTGTCCATAAAGACAAACATTAAAAGGGTCATTAAGTAGCAGTGACTACATAGTGCAAGGTAAATCTTTGCACAAGTGATAATTGTGATGAGGTAGTATATGACATGTTGCCTATGGGGATGCATGGCATGTATTGCTGGGAATGGCTTGGCAATTTGATAGAAAATGCATTATATGATGGGAGGAAGAACACCTTCACATTATCCGAGGATGGGAAGAAGTTTGAGTTGTTGGGAATGGTTTGGGAATTTGATAGAAAATGCATTATATGATGGGAGGAAGAACACCTTCACATTATCCAAGGATGGGAAGAATTTTGAGTTGTTAATGAAAGAAGAACAGGAGAAGCTACAAAGTGTTGTCTTATGTCTTGATTTCAAGGCAAGAGAAGCCTAAAATGCAACAGGATATGCCAATGGAAGTAAAGACCGTGCTGGAAAAATATAAGGACATTGTTTCAGGAAGATTGCCACTACTGCGAAAAATAACACATCATGTGGATCTTATGCATATGCTTAAGGTACTTGACATTTCACCCATTTTTAATATGGCAGATATGTTTTTGTATCATAAGAATGGAGAAGTAGAGGTTATCATTGAATAACTGGTAGAATTATTCTAGAGAGGGAACATGAGGACATTGAAGAGATTCTATATAAAAAGACTAGAATGGAAGCCCACCAACACAGGTAAGGGAGTACATGGTTTGGTAGAAGGGTTAAAGTCTAGAAGAAGTTACTTGGATCTTAGAAGCTGAACTTGGTTGAGTGTATCAACAATCTTTTGTTTCTGTTATAAGTGGATGAGCATCATGCTCACAATCTAATTTTGGGGGAGTTTGATGTAGGAACATCTTTGGTAGAATAATGTGGTCGTGTAGATTCACATGGACAACATGTTTGTACCATGTAGGGTCAGTGAACTGGCTCAGTATAGAAATTCTAGTGTTATCGAGAAACATGTGGTCCAACAGATGACATGATTGAGGGAATATATGGTTTGGTAGAAGGGTTAAAGTCTAGAAGAAGCTACTTGGATCTTAGAAGCTGAACTTGGTTGAGTGCATCAGTCATCTTTTGTTTCCATCATAGGTCCAGGTTTGCTGGAAAAATGTAAAGACCTTGCTGGGAAAACATAAGGACATTGTTACAGGAAGATTGCCACTACTGTGGAAAATAACACATCATGTGGATCTTATGCATATGCTTAAGGTACTTGACATTTCACCCATTTTTAATATGGCAGATATGTTTTCGTGTCATAAGAATGGAGAAGTAGAGGTTAACATTGAATAACTAGTAGAATTATTCTAGAGAAGGAACATGAGGACACTGAAGAAATTTTATATGAAAAGATTAGAAGGAAAGCCCACCAACATGGTTAAGGGAATACATGGTTTGGTAGAAGGGTTAAGTTCTAGAAGAAGCTACTTGGATCTTAGAAGCTGAATTTGGTTGAGTGTATCGACAATCTTTTGTTTCCGTTATAAGTGCAGGATTGTGAGCATCATGCTCACAATCTAATTTTGTTGGGGAGTTTGATGTAGGAGCATCGTCGTAGAACAATGTGGTCGTGCAAATTCACATGGACAACATGTTTGTACCATATAGGGTCAGTGAACTAGCTTAGTATAGAAATTCTAGTGTTATGGAGAAACATGTGGTCCAACAAATGACATAATTAAGGGAATATATAGTTTGGTAGAAGGGTTAAAGTCTAAAAGAAGCTACTTGGATCTTAGAAGCTGAACTTTGTTGAGCGCATCAACCATCTTTTGTTTCCATTATAGGTCTAGGATTGTAAGCATCATTCTCACGATCTATATCCACAATTCAACTCTGTGGGGAATTTGATGTAGGAGCATCCTTGGTAGAGCAATGTGCTCCTGCAGATTCACATGCATTTGTAGGTACAATATAAGGTTAGTTTGAACCTGATTAGTATAGCACTTCTAGTGTTATGGAGAAACTTGTGGTCCAACAAATGAAAGTGCATGATGA
Source organism: Taxus wallichiana var. yunnanensis (assembly GCA_018340775.1). Classification (NCBI taxonomy): domain Eukaryota; kingdom Viridiplantae; phylum Streptophyta; class Pinopsida; order Cupressales; family Taxaceae; genus Taxus; species Taxus wallichiana. The sequence continues at coordinate 851,495,275 of CM031237.1, forward strand.
TGTCTCATCAATGGTAGACCATGTTGAGGTCCATTGGGTGAGAAACCATGTTGTGGTCATGCAAATGTTAGACCATGTTTTGAGCATGGTAACAAGGTTTGGAAAGTTTGGTAGGTGTAAGAAGGTTAAAGACTTGCCAAAGTTCGGAATTTTTAAGAGATTAGGAAAGGTTTAGAGTTATCTAATCATGCAAAATCATGCTTAATCATAGAATTAGATTATGAAAATAGCATGAAAGAAATGTCATTAGTCAATGCTTATAGCATAACAATATTTGATGCATCACTGAGTACACTATTATATAATCTTTAGTGTTTCACCTGCCCTCGAGTCTTCATAGTCCTTGCCCTAGGCTCACTAGGTTCTAAACCAACAATTTAAGAAACCTCAAAATAAAAAAGTTCTAGATAATCTTATTCATTATCATGAATACAATCAACCAGAATGTCTTTTGATCAAATGCATCTGCACCACTACAGCAATAACATTACCAAATGTGGCAGCATCTGGATAAATTCGGCCCTAATTTAGGATTTTATTTTAATTTTCCATTTTTGGTAGTTTATTGGAAAAAATAGTCACCCAACAAACAACTTTATATGTTAAATAATATAACTTTTTACATTACATTGTTAAAATTTTTCATTTTATTTGGGAATTTTGCATTTTCGGTGTTTTTCCTTCCAAAATGGATCCGAATTTCCAGACTTGGTAACTATGGATGATAGCCGCTTCCCATCATGTTTTTCAAAGCATGTAGGCTGAAAACAAAGTTTATGGGACAAAAATGAGGGTTGATGTAATGGTCAATGAGTTGACTAGAGATTGGCAGATTTGGTCCAATAGGTTTGACCCTCTTAACAAATTTGAGGTTTGGTGAAGATCTTTTTGGTTTGGTCGAACCTTGTGACCATGTTTTTGAAATACCATTTTGTGGTTCAACTGATGAAATAACATATTGTGGTCATGCAGATGATCATGTAAAGAAACATGCAATGAGAGACCATTTTATGGGGCAAGATCATGTAAATGCTTTTGAGGAAGAGCTTTTTATGGTCTTGCATGGGCAAGACCATGTATACACTTTGAACAAGACCATTTTATGTTCTTGTCACTTGTGTGGGCAAGATCATGTAAACTCTTTTGAGGGAAACTTCTTATCATCTCACAGGGGAAAGACTGTTTCAAAATTACTGAGTGAGACTATCTTATGATCTTGCAGGCACAAGACCATGTAACGTGCTGTCCAATAAATGCTAGAACATTGACACATGTCAAGATGCCAACAATGATGTGTGTCTTAGCACTATCAACATCTATGCTCCATGTATCATGATGCCCTTCATTTTGCAGGATTTCGTCCGTCAATCGACTGAAAATGTGATTTTCATTCAAAGCACTGTGAAAAAGAAATGTGATCTGACTGGTAAATGCGTTCTGTCTAGGTCTGCAAATGACGTCTGTCATCCTCCTCACGATCTGCAGAGTTCACGACAGCCTCCTCACAATCTGCAGAGTTTATTTCAATCTGAAACGTGCCCTTACGATTCTGTCAATTCCAAATCTTTAACTCTTCGAATGCATGCCCTAGTAGGGCTTCTTCAAATCATTGTGCCACACTCCCATACTCGTCAAAGAGCTTCCTCGGGCAAATGGTTCTGAAATGGCGGTGAATTTTCTGTCCTAAACAGGACTGGATATCTTTTGTGCTATCGTGACTTCATGATTCAAGTTTTTGCCCTAATGGGACTGAGATCTTCTTCCCTTCTCTTTCTCCTTGCTTGCCACGCTTTGATACCAATGTTAGAATATGCGGAGAGAGAAAGAATAAAGAAATAATAGAATGTACAAAGATGGAATGAAGAGAAACCGGAATGCACACATTATTCATTGTGTGTCCATCCTTTAGTTACGTGAAAGATGGTTGAAGTAGTTTCAACCATTTATTAGTTAACACTTAACTAATATTAATATAACATTAATAAATAAGCCTTATATTTTAATACAATAGAGGTACTACTCCAAATAGCAAAGTCTGAGAACGAAGACTTGTGAACAAAATTAGAAGCTAGGCTGAATTCTTATTCTGTAATTTCTTATGCTGAAATAAAGCAGAAATTTTGAGCAATGTTATCTTTTTGGCAATTTCTCCTGTATGAAAATTACTGCGATATAATACAATTTCATATGCTGATCTGTTTTTGTAGTTTTTCTTTTATAACGAATTGCCGTGCAATCAGACTTGAGTGGTTCAATTGACTTGACTGTGCCATCACAGAGGGCATAATTTAATATAGTTTGCAATATATGACCATGGGTATAATCTGAAACTAAGTTAGATGTTTGCATAATTGGTCTTTTTATTGCTACATTAGCCAGAGGGCCGATCTAGACTTTGGTTTGCAGTTTGATCTGCCAAAAGCCAGGATGCAACTATATAGTAAACCTCTATGTTCAAATTTATACTTATATAACAAGATTGCGTGCGATTTTAATAATTCCTTACGTTTTCATTCATTCATTTTAGCATTTCCACTTGCGTGTCCGAAGTTATTCCAATTTCAAAATTCTAAATTTGTACCTTTTTTCTACGCTGTGGACAAAATAAACTAGAGACAATGAAGCTGGTAAGATACACTTGCACTTGTTTCTGGAAGTAAATTACCTCTTGTAGATGGTTGTAGTTTCCATACACCACTACTAATGGGCAATTCTTCATCACAGCCGCTTGCCCTTTATTATCTGCAACAGTCCAGACTTTAGCTTTTGTAGGATGCATCAATTCTTAGTAGTGCATTGGTCTCTTCTAAGTCAAAAACACCATGCTCAAAATCCGTCAAAGAGGATCAATATTTTGGTATTATCCACTATCAAAAACAGATCTCAATCAGACCAGGTTTTGATTTCCTCGGGATATGTATTTTATTCTGGTTGTGTACTGGCTTGAAGGTTGAAAATGCTTTGCCTTCTGTGACAGGCTTCAGGCAGGATTTATATTGTCTTGGAGTATTGTACTGGTGGGGATTTGGCTGCATACATCCAACATCACAGAAGGTCTTCAGAAGCTGTTGCACGACATTTTATGAGACAACTTGGTAAATTTTACAAGTTTTGGGCCTTCTGCAGTTAAATTGTTATGCGGAAAAGAATTGACATAGCTGTTCAAGTTATTTAATTAAATTTTGTTTCTACTTTAGAGTGTTGTTCCTGATTTTACTAGTATACTTGGTTCTTTACTGGCCTTTTGGCATCCTCAAAGCACTCAGATTTACTTTGGTTTCTGCTCAGCTGCTGGGTTACAGGTTCTTCATGAAAACAATCTTATACACAGGGATTTGAAACCACAGGTTAGTAATTCTATAGTTTGGGCTTTCTGGCAGATGCATTGGCATGCAGCTAATCAATTAGAGATTTTTAAGAGATTTATTTAATTTTCTTCTTCCTATCCTGCTCTCCGTCTTTGGTTCAGAGATGCATTTTTTGCTGGAAATTCTACTGCATTGATCAAAGATTTGTAATCAACTTTGATGGCTTGTAGTTTGTCCTTCACAAATAATGTTTTTACAATAGAATTATGTAGCAGAGACTAATTAGGGATATAATTGGGTTTTTGATCTTTCTTTTCGTGGTTACTTCCTTTATAATATCCTTACGCATTCAAAACAAACAAGAATACCCATTTTCTCTTAAGTTGTTTTATTGTTGTAGGGCAACAGTTGCCCCAAGCTAGCCTCCTTTTAAGTACCCAAACCAACTTAGAGCACAGATAAAATCACTCAAAATAAAATTCACGCTGGTTTGCAGAGTCTAAAATTTTAAAGAAATTGAAATCAAACATATCAACCCATATTACTGTAACCCTGTTCCCAGAGGCTTCATTAGTGATGCTTTTGATTTTTATTAGTCCTAAAAGGCATACATAACTCAATAACTTAGTTTAGTCAAAATCACTCTTGATTATTTCTTGTTGCAGGGAAAGAAACTCCCTGTAAAAGTTTCTCGAATGTTCCTATATAGTTGGGTATTTTTAACATCGCTAATCCTAGGTCAAGGTACATTTTTATAAAACTATTCCTTTTCTCCAATAAACATATTGGTTTGAGCTTATATAGTCTCTATGGTTGATGCTAATTTAACATGGTAGTTGCTGAGAGATACAGTGTTTCAGCAGTCCATAAAAAACAGTAACTTCTGGAAAAAACTGTCTATGTTGTTTCTGATCAACGTTTTGGATCACAATCTGCGACCTGTCATCAGGAAGAGTATAGTCAACTTCACTTGTTCATAACATGGTTTCACATACATTGACATGTCCATGATAATCTTGACTATTTTAATTTTTCAGTGACCTAAAAATATGATTTTGCATCATCTATATTGGGACAGATGCATCAATGATAATACTTCTTAGTGAAGTTTACTCTTTTATGCCTTCAAACTCATTTGTCTAAGTGAACAATATCTATGGCTCTTGTTATTCTGTGTACAAAACTCATATATCTCGTGATTCATACTTAGAATGGAAATGAACCTTGGATTTATTGTTTTAAGTTTCAACAATCTGAATATATTCATAATACTATTTGTAAAAAGAACCATACATTGACACACAAAATGAAAAATTGATCTTGTTTGTTATATGTCTTTATTCATGGGTAATAAAATTTAGGATCCCAATCACTGAAACTTGGATTTTTTTCTATCTGATATTGTAAAAGCTATTAACTAACGTAGAGTGCACAATAATTTTCTTTAGAGTAGAGTTCATGCAAGGTTCCATAATTTGAATTTTTTTTTTAAACAATACCTAACATAGCCCCAAGTCAATTTTTTCTCGTTGGTATCCTTTCCTGTATGTATCAACTTTGGAAGTTTATGTAATGCAATAGCATGTCTTGGTTAGAAACTTAAAATATTATATTCAAGTTATTTCTAATGAATTTCTGAAAGACTTGTGTTTCATGAAATAGATATCTTTACAAGGTGAAGGTGCAATCAACAGTTGATTTCATTGTTGTTGTAGCTTACCTTGTTAGGGTTCTATTTGGGCATGCGGATAAAACATAAGATTAAGTATCCCTAGAAACATCAAATGCCTCTTTTATTAATAACTTCTCTCCAACATATGCCTGTATTTTTCATACGATGCATGTGAAAATTTAAGGGTCTAGCTGTTAACACTCGAATCATCATTTTATGCATTGCATAGAACCTGGGATTTAGTTTATGAAGATCTAGTCTTTGGGCATAGCACAGTGCAGGAGAGTCCCTATGCCGCTGATATACACAATAATCAGGAATGTAGTTACAAGGTGCATGGATATTTACAACCTGATGTTTTTGTTGAATCTTGAACACATCATCCTAACAATGGATCACAGAGTGTGATCTGAAACGTCGATGTTTTCAAAACTTTATCACATGTTTCTTATACAAGCTTTCTGTAATGATGTTTACTATTATAACCTGTTTCTTCACATATTAAAATGTATCAAAATGCCAGAATCTATGGAGAAATTCAAACCAACAATGACAAGCTTTTTAATTAACTTTTCAAAAAATAGATTTTAGCATAATGTTAATGTTTGAAATATCAGGTAGAAGTGTGTTTTAAATTCATTTTGTTTTGAAGTCCAGTTCTGTTAGCTTAAGTTCATATCGATGTCACCTCGGATTTATTTTGCTAATTTTTTTCCCTTTCAAAGATCAACCTTTCCACAAAATTGTATGTTGATGTTCCCCTCTACAAATATAACCTTTAAAAAATATTTTGTGTTAGGATTCGATGTTGGTGGATATTTCCTGAATTCATTCAAAAGTGTTCAATTTTTGGAGTTTTTAGCTATTTCTTGTGCACATTCACTACCTCATCCTTACCACACTAGACTTTGGGTTGCATACATTCACACTTACATATTACCATTGGTTTCACCTTCAATCAATATTTTGGAGAAACTTTAGTTTCTTGAAACAAGGATCATATCTGAGTAGTAAACATATATCATGGTGTGTCAATGATTTCCTCACAACAAATAAATTCTCACAGTTGCACAGAACTTCTACATCTGTTAAGGTCAAACGTTTCAAACTCTAGACATGGATTCTCTATTCATATAAGAAAATAGCCTTGGAAGGGGATTTTTTCTGACAGCCGCAGAAGGCTTCTAGATGGTTAAATTTTTGATTTGAATGTCTGTTCAGTTATCATTCTAATTAATACTTAGGATGTTAGTTTATGTTTTATTCAAATATTTGATGAGTAATTTAAATTTGAAATATGAGCTTTTGATAGCTTTGAAGATCATTCTTTGAATTTTTGTTTGTTTAATGCCTCAGATGTATATCTTTTTATAGTTTGTTATCTTATCTCTTAAGTGTTGGGTTGTACTTTTTGTTTTCCCCAATTACCATATCTCAGGTATCTCTTTTTACTTTGGAACTATGATAAGTCACAGTTGCAGGTTTTGGTCTAGTTGCATGTTTGTTAATCACAGTGGCATCCTGTGTCATTGGTTTTTAAGTGGCCTTCTTTATCATATCAACAAGGGGATTCAGAAATAATATATCCATCGGAGTGGTTGTGCACAGTTGTCTGTAATGGTACATCATGTTCTATTCAATTTTTCTGATTTTCTGATACAAACAATATTGTAGCTTCATTGTTGAAGGTTGATTTGTCCTCTTGGGGCTTGGACTGCTTGCTTCGGAGGGCATAAGGACAATCACTCTGCATGTATAGATGAAATCAATAATATTACCTGGTGTTACATTTGGGCATATTACTTAACTTGAATGATATGGCTCTATTATTGGAGGTTGACACACATGTTTAACAGCTAAACTTGTGCCTACTGAATTGCAAATGAGAGGAATTAAAAAGTAAAAGATATGAAAAGATTTCTAGGAGAAATACAAGAAGATAAGGTGCCAATTGAAGAAGTTCACAATAGAAAACACTTTTTAATGGGAAAATTGAAAGAAAAGAAAATGATTTGACAATTATCAATCATCTTCACTCATTTGACAGTTATGTGTGTTTATTTGTTATCTACAATCTAGATAATAAGATATCTGACTTTAGCGTTTAGAATCATATATTGTTGCTTCTATTTTTCCAGGTGTATATCAGCCGAGTCAAATGTTATTGTGAATTTATAGTTTCAGATATAAGTTTCTGCTTCACTGTCAACCTACAACTTTTTTAGAAATGAAATGAGCGTTTTTGAGGCTTTTAGATGTCTGTGATTTGACAATGTTCTTTTTGGAGTGATGCAGAATCTGCTACTCTCAACAAATGACAGGAATGCAGTCCTGAAAATTGCAGACTTTGGTTTTGCAAGGTGGGATTACTATTGACTTGTATCACCATAGAGTTAATGATTGGACAACCATTTATTTGTTCTGGAATCTCTTTATCAAACTTAAGAAAAAGGGAAGTACTGTTTATTTATTCAACAACAATAATTAAAATTGCATATATAGTCCTATTTCAAAATATTTTTTGGGAGTGTTCTCACTTTCTAAGATTCCATGGTTGACTGCATCTTAACTCCAAATGGAATATAATCTTGTACATTATCCATATATATATGAGGATTCTCTTCTACAGCTATTGTCTACTTGCAGCCACAAAATACCAAAAATGAAGGCTTAGGTCAATTTTTGTTACATATAGCATATAAGAATTAATTCATTGGTAATGAATCATTACATTGCATAGAGCCTATATTTATAATCAAGAATTAGAATATAATACAATTCTTCTAACTCCTGAAATAACCTAGTGATGGTAATATGAGTGCAACCTCCCAACAACATGCTAACAACATTTTACAGTATCAAAATATTATCCAATACCATCCCCCTTTGCCCCCCTTAATGATTAAATCGGATGTCCATCTAAATTATATTGTTATTAGCAAGACTGCAGGGGTACGCCATATACTGGCCCGTATCAGGTCCAAAACGTATTTGGTACAGGTACCGGTATTGGTACCTTACTGGTATGTTGTGGGTATGTACCCACAGGTCCAGGGTATGTCCGGGCACGGAAAATTGTACCCAGGACCTGTGGGTACGCTCCCATATCATACCCCACACATTTCTTTTTTTTAAAGTGCAAAAAAAACATACTTTAAAACTCTAACTTAAAAAAGTAAACCCTAAACCTAATTTACCTACCCACCCCTCCTAAAGACACCACTACAATGCTATTTATACACCCCTTTGCCTCCATTCTATTCACATACTCACATTTTCATCTTTTGCAAATTGGGAGCTTGAAAGTTGAAGGAGAGAGATAGAAGCTTGGAGGAGGACGATAAGAGTTTGAAGGAGGAGGATCGGCTTCAAATAACGAGGAAGGAATGATTTCAGGTATTTTCCATTCATCCATTGTTCTTTTTTTTTTAAAATCAATTTTTTTATATATTACTATTAACTGGTATGTGATCAATGATCAATGACCATGAATGATGTGTTTGCACACATCATTCATGATCATTGATCACGATCTATCTATATTTATTATTTATTTTACGTTTTTTTTTTATTATTAATTAAATTTTAACTTCAGTTTTGTATATGAAGTTTAAAATATTAGGGTTTCATGTTTTTTTTGAAGTTTTAATTTGTTAAACGTCTATATCCTTTGTGTATGCTCTCACCTCACACTATGGCGAATTTGGTGATCAAAATAAGAGAATGACATGTAGGAGTTAATAAATAAATAAGTTTTTAAATTAGATGTGTTTTTTTAAAGTTTTAATTTGTTAAAAATCTACCCTTTGTGTATGCTCTCACGCACACCATTAATGGCCATCTTGGTGATCGAGAATCGAGAGAATGATGTGTAGGGGTTAATGAATGAATGAATTTTTTAATAGTTGTGTTTTTTCATTAAAGTTTTAATTTGTTAAACGTTTACCCTTTGTGTATGCTCTCACCTTGAACCATTTATGGCGAACATGGTGGTCAGAATTAGAGAATGACGTGTAGGGGTTAATAAATTAATTATATAATTTGTATTTGCGTTGTTTTGTAATAGTTTATTAAATTATTCTAAAATTTTAAAAAAATCTCTCATTGTAGGTTAAAGCAAATCAAAAATTGTAGCCATGGCATCAAGTTCAACTTTAGGGGGGCATGGGAAAGCAAGCCATGAGGGAGGCACACAAGTGTTCCGGGTCCCATGAATGTGAGAACGGATCCTTCTTATCCTTTATGGAGGCATGTAGAAGTGTTGGAGCTCATTGTTGGTGGTGGTGTTTGTGTTTGGGTGTGCCCCATTGTAACACAACATTCAAGTTCTCGTATACCCGATAGAAGACTACTATAAGCTGGAGTAATGGGAATGGGCATTAGACCATGCAAGAAGGTGGACAAGAATAAACTATCCATATACTTAAAAGAGCATGAGGAGGCTACTTGCAAGCTATGAGAGCTCGCTCTAGAAGCTATTCATTCTTTGCGGCGAGAGGGGTATAAGAAAAACCACCAACACCACCATTGTGCCATCCCTTCATTGACAATTACACTGAAACTTTGCCAGGTGAAACTCCTTTGGATGAAAAGGCCACATCACGAAAGAGAATAAAAGGACCTTTAGAAAAAACATTCAACTTGGAGAAGAGAGACATTGTAGATGAATTGGTAGCTCGGTGTATTTATGCATGTGGGCTGCCCTTCAATGTGTTGAGGTCACCATATTGGTAGCAAATGGTGAGAGACATTAATGAAGTGCCACAAGGGTATAAAGGCCCTAACTATGAGAAGGTTCGCACATCTCTCTTGGCAAAAGAAGTGGACCACATACAAACTTCTTTGCAACCAATTAGAGATTCCTGGAAGGATTCAAGAGTGTCTATTATATCGGATGGATGGAAAGACTTCGAAACATACTTCTTATCAACATTGTTGCAGTAAGCCCTAAAGGGGCAATGTTTTTGAAGTCAATTGATTGTGAGAGGGAAATAAAAGATGCACAATTTATTGCAAACATTCTAATTGAGGCTATTGAGTTGGTGGGCCCTCAAAACGTTGTCCAAGTCATCATGGACAACACAAAAATTGCAAGGTAGTAGGGTTGATAGTAGAGGGTAGATATGAACACATATTTTGGACACCATGTGCAATACACTCCCTCAATTTGATGTTGCAGAAGATTGGGAAAATCCCATGGATTGAGAAAATATACAGAGACAAACAAAATTCAGATGTTTGTCACCAACCATCACATGTCTCAAGCCATTTTCAGAAGATTCTCGAGGTTGGAGCTGTTGAAGGTAAGGGAACAATTCATTAGTTTTAAGTTTTTAAGGTTTTTATTTTAAATTTTAGTTCTAAATCAATTTGTATTGTTATTGAATTCTTTTCATTCCTTTTTAATATTTTATAGGTTGTTGAGACTAGATTTGCCTCTCACACACTTGTCTTGAGACGACTTGTGAAGGTAAAACATGCTTTGAGCAATATGGTGATTGACAATGTTTGGACCGTCTGGAGGCAATCAAATACGGAAAGAGCCCATAAGATAAAGGCATTGATCCTTGATGATGATTGGTGGGCACAAGTTGAGTATTTGTTGAGTTTCACAGAGCTTGTTCTTTCTATGATTAGATTTGTAGACAAAGATAGTGCTTGTATAGGAGAAATTTATGATAGAATTGACTCCATGCTTGAGAAAATGAAAGAAATCATACAAACCAAAGAGAAAGACCCTGAAAAAAGCTTGATAACGAAGTTAAACTTATCATTGAAGAATTAAGAGCATGGAGTCTTAATTGATTTGCTTTCATTATGATCATTGAAGAAAGCTTCTATAATTGTCGGTGAGAGAATTGATCTGCTTTCATCCACACATGCCGTATGTGCGAGGAATTATATGTTATGTCGTGGATCCTGTTTTCATGTGTGGAAGTGTCAAGACTCGTACATCAAAGGACAACACATGAAATTTTTTAGCCTAGGAAAATGTGCCCAATACCTCGGGAAACATGCTCTTCTCATATGAGCGGATTTTTTGACCCATAGGGTTATGGGATGGTTTTGGCCCATGGTTTTGGTACCCACAATATTGTAAAACTGCTTAAGCAGTTGCCTATTTATGTTCTTTTGTGCATATGGTAGGGAGATGTAACATTACAGATGTGTGTGAGTTCAAGTGTGAATTCTGTAGAGTTTGTTGAGCATAGCTCCAAATAGATCTGGGTATTGTATTGAGAGAAGAGGTGGCTTGTAATAAAATTTGAGCAAGTGATTCTTGGTGGACGTAGCCCAAATTGGGTGAACCATGTTAAATACTTGTCTGTCTTTGTGTTATTTTATTTTTGCACTTTTATTTCAGATCCGTGATATTATTCTACAAATTATTTTTTACTATTGCGATTTTGTGTGAGATTGTTCCACATATTTTATGTGTTATTTCCTAACAATTGGTGTCGAGCCTAGTTTGGTTTCTTTGAAGTCTTGAATCGCAGCGAAAGTTTTAGCTTGAGTGGGAGCTATGACAGATGATGGAAGATCAAAGGTTGATAAATTCAACAAGAAAAAATTTTAGTCTTTGGAAGATGCAGATGGAAAATTGCCTTTATCAAAGGATCTTTATATTCCACTGTCGAAAAAGGAACAAACCCTCGAGCATGACGAATGCGGAATGGGATTTGTTGGATAGGAAGGCACTTGGGACAATCGGCTATGTCTTGCATCTTCGGTATTATTTAATGTTTCAAAGGAAAAGACTACAAAAGAACTTATGGATGCATTAGGGAAGTTATATGAAAAACCCTCTACCTCTAACAAGATATTTTTAATGAAAAAGTTGTTTAATATGAGGATGTCTGAGAATAGTTCAATAACAAAACATTTAAATGATTTTAATACGGTTGTGAATATGCTAGCTTCGATTCTGATAGAATTTGATGAAGTTAGGGCTTTATTAATTCGATGCTCTTTACCAGAGGGTTGGAATAGCCTGGTAATGGTGGTAAGCAACTCAGTTCAATTAACTCGAAGTTGAAGTTTGAGGACGTTGTAGGGGTGATTCTAGCGAGGAAATGCGAAGGAAAAGCTCAGGGAATCTTCTACTTGGGAATGTTTTGACAGTGGAAACTAGAGGGAGACAAAAGAATAGAGGAAGCTGTGGAAAATCGAAAGATCGGGCAAGGTCACAATCCAAAAGCAAGATGGTATCTTTGGCACCGTAAAAAGTCCTGGGCATGCGAAAAGGACTATTGGGGGTTCGGGATAAGAAGAAACAACAGGAAGAAACCAAGGAGACAAATGTGGCAACGGGTAATGTATGTCACGATGCTTTGATTCTTTCTTTGCATAATATTCTTGAATCTTGGGTTTTAGATTGAGGGCTTCTTTTCATCTACTCCATAGAGGCATTATTTTGTTGATTATGTTAAAGGGATTTTGGGCATGTTTTTCTTGATGATGATGAACATTGCAACATATTCGGAAAAGGTTATGTTTAGGTTAAGATGCGAGAATGAGAATACACGACCATTGAAGGATGTCGGACATGTGCCTACATTAAGGCGAAATTTGATATCAACGGGGCAGGTGGGAAGTGATTGTTGTCTTGTGATATTTACTGACGGACTCTTGGAAGGTTACTTAAGGGTGCTCTTGTAATGGCAAGAGGTAAGAAGGTTGGAACCTTGTATTTAACCCATGATAACACTAATTCTTGCAATCTTGTGGCTTCATACGCAGATACAACATTGTGGCACAATAGGTGGGTCACATGAGCCATAAGGGCATGAAGATCATAAAGAAGAATTTTCCCAGATGTATAGAAATAGGTTTGGAGTTCGTGAGAAGCTGCGTATATGGGAAATAGAAGCGAGTAAGGTTTCTCAAAGTTGGACCTACGAAGAAAGAGTAAGTTAAGTTAGAGCCGGTACATTCGATGTGTGGGGCCGACTCATGCATCATCTCTTGGGGGTTCAAATTATTATGTTACTTTTATTGATGATGCAACAAAGAAAGTTTGGGTATATTGTATTAGAAATATGTCGATTTATTTGACACTTTTGTTAAATCAAAAGCCTTGGTAGAGAATGAAACATGTCTTAAGTTAAAATGTCTCAGTCGAGATAATGGAGGGGAGTATTGCAACAATGAGTTTGATGATTATTGTGTTAAGAATGAAATCCGTAAGCAAAAGAGCGGTTCGGGAACTCTCTGAGAATGGGGTGTCGAAAGAATGAACATGACAATAATGGAATGTCTTTAGGAGCATGAGGTTACATGCGGGACTGCCTTTTTCTTTTTGGGTAGAAGTGGTGAACCCAACTGTGCACTTGATAAACGAGAGGACCCTCAAGTGCCTTGGATGGAGGCATACTCGAGGAGGCTTGGTATGGTAAGAAAATTGATTACTCATTTCTTAGACTCTTTGGATGTGAGGTGTTTATTCAAGGATGATAGGACCAAGTTAGAGGCTAAATCAGAAAAATGCACTTTCATTGGGTATGTTGGTGATGACTTTGGATTTAAATGTTGGAGTATTAAGGACAAAAAAATCATTCGATCTAGGGATGTGGTCTTTAATGAGAAAGTTACGTAAACAACAATTCTTTGGAAAACAAGGAAGAATCCAAGAAAGAATATGTAGTGGTAGAGGATCTTTTGGATGGGAAAGTGACACATGAATCGGTTCAGGAACCTACTCAACAGCGGGAATCCCAAACTCCTATATTGAGGAGGTTTTCTAGGATAAGAAGAGAACTTGAGCGTTTTTCTCCTTATTATTTATTACTCACCGACAGTGGAGAGCCATAGAGCTTTGATGAAGCAATCTTTGGTAGATGTCGGGGAAGAAGTGGGAGCAAGCCATGAATGAGGAGCATCGGTCTCTCATGGAGAACTAGACTTGGGATTTGATGAAGCTACGAAGGCAAAAGACCATTGCGAGAACAAGTGGGTGTACAAAGTTAAAGAGGAAGGAGGCAAGAAAAGATACAAGGCTCGGTAGGTGGTCGAGGGTTTGCGTAGAAAAAAAGATATAGATTTTGATGAGATTTTTTTCTCTGTGGTAAAAATGACTTCTATTAGAAGCTGTTTTTGGAATAGTGGGCAAAAAAGACTTGCACTTAGAAGCGGTAGATGTAAGGCGCATTTCTCCATGGTGATTTGGAGGAGGATCTATATATCAGTAGCAAGAGAGGGCTATGAGGTCAAAGGTAAAGAGGATATGGTGTGCAAATTGAAGAAGAGCTTATATGGTCTGAAACAAGCTCCACATCAATGGTATAAGAAATTTGATAGCTTCATGATGGAGCAAGGTTATATTAGATGCCATTATGACCATTGCGTATATACAAAGAAATTTCAGGATGGAAGTTATATTATCCCGTGTCATGCGTATGTGGATGACATGTTAGTTGCGAGCAGCAAAAACATGCGCAGAAATAAAAGTACTCAAGAAGTAGCTAAGTGACTCCTTTGATATGAAGGATTTGGGGGCAACCAAACAAATTCTTGGTATGAGGATACTAGGGATAGGAAGGAACAAAAAGCTGACTTTATCTCAGGAAGAGTACATTAAGAAGGTTTTGGAGAGGTTTAATATGCATGATGCTAAACTAGTTGGGACTCCTTTGGCAGGCCATTTCAAGTTATCAAAGGAGCAGTGTCCTAAGACAGAACAAGAGAGAAACCAAATGTTCAAGGTACCTTACTCATCAGTAGTTGCCAGTTTGATGTATGCCATGGCGTGCACTAGGCCTGATATTGCGCATGTAGTGGGAACAGTGAGTAGATTTACGAGTGATCCAGGTAAAGGTCATTGGCAAGCAGTAAAGTGGATCCTTCGGTACTTGAGAGGGACCATGAAGACAATTTTGTGCTATAGTGGATCGGACACAACTTTGCGTTGTTATGTAGATCCGAGATATCGTTGGAGATGTAGGCAAGAAGGAGCACGATAGGGTATATTTTCACCTTTGTAGGTGAGACAACAAAGTGAGTTGGATTTCACGACTACGAGAAGTTGGTGGCTTTTTCAACCACAAAGGCCGAGTATGTTCTTGCCACAAAGGCAAGCCAAAAGATGATTTGGTTTCAACAATTGATTGAGGAGTTGGGGCATAAGCATGAGGAAGGTAAGCTGCATAGTCATAGTCAGAGCTCTATACACCTAGCTAAGAACTCTGCTTTCCACTCTAGGACAAAACATATACAATTAAGGTACCATTTCATTAGGACAACTTTGGAGGAAGAGAAGTTGAAGTTGGAGAAGATTCATACCAGTCAGAATCCTGTAGATATGATGACCAAGGTGGTCACTGAGGAGAAAGCGAAGCTATGTTAGCTTTGGTTGGTCTTCACGGACGATAATTTTCATGTGTGGAAGTGTTGAAGACTCGTACACTTAAAGTACTATACACGAAATGTTTTTAGCCGCGAAAAACATGTACGATACCTCAGAAACGTGCTCTTCTCATATGGGCGGATTCTTTGACCCATAGGTTTATGGGACGGTTTTAGCCCATGGTTTTGGTACCCACGGTATTGTAAAATTGCTTAACCAATTGCCTATTTATGTTCTTTTGTGCATATGGTAGGGTTGATGTAACATTACAGATGTGTGAGAGTTCAAGTGTGAATTCTATAGAGTTTGTTGAGCATAGCTCCAAACAAATTTGGGTACTATATTGAGAGAAGAAATTGGTTTGTAATAAAATATAAGCAAGTGATTTTTGGCGGAGGTAGCCCAAATTGGGTGAAGCTGCGTTAAAATCTGTCTCTGTGTTGTGTTCTTTTGTTTTCTGCACTTTTATTTCAGATCTGTGATATTATTTTGCATATTAGTTTTTACTATTGCGATTTTGTGTAGGATTGTTCTGCATATTTTATCCCTTATTTCCTAACATTATATCCAAGCATTCGAACAAAAACTTTCCAAGGGGTTTACGCTTGTTCTAGGTGCATTTCAAAACAAGATTAATACCTATTCTCAACTTGAAATAACATGGGTTTGGGGGTGCAACCCACAATATTATTTGCCCTTAGACAAACTCAAGAAATGCTCATAACAAGAGCGAATCCACTATTGCAAGTAACACATGCATGCGGTGGACAATATAAATACTGCAACCTCACCATTAACTTTCCATACGATATATCTTCCATCGTCAAGCACACTTGCCACGTTGTGTTAAAGGCGTAGATATCTTAGTTCTAGAAGATTTGGCTCGAGAAAAAGTTTATGAATGCTTTGTAATTAGATCTCCCTTTCTGCAAGCTTTGCA
This sequence comes from Taxus wallichiana var. yunnanensis, assembly GCA_018340775.1. Lineage (NCBI taxonomy): Eukaryota > Viridiplantae > Streptophyta > Pinopsida > Cupressales > Taxaceae > Taxus > Taxus wallichiana. Next base: position 851,511,537 of record CM031237.1, read on the forward strand.
ATTCAAAATAGCACATGATCCATACTACAAAGACGATTAGCTTGACTAGAGCGCACTTCATGCTCTTCCCCTTGAATTGAAAGATATCTTTTCCAGTCTCCACCATATCTCTTGTGACATTGCAGAGTGTGGAAGTTATCTATCCAGATTCGAATGAAGACATTGATTCATCAACTAGCTCACACAATCAACGAACATCGTATTTTGTTTCCTTGCTTTAGTTGGGCGAACAAAAGAAGGAAAAAATATGAGTTACTTAGAAAGCACAATTCATAATCTTCTCCAACCTATCAATTGGCCACCCATAAGTTCTATATTGTTCCCTTTCAATCGAAGACCTTTGGCCTATTTTGTCAACCCTACCGCCAAAGGAAAAATATAAGGGTGACTTAAGTTTTATTAATTTTATTATATTGTGCAAAAAATTAAAATATAATAGCACATATAATAAATTAATAAACTTAAGATTAAAATAAAACCTAGAAAAGTGCATAAAAAGAAAAGCACTTATTTAATTTGTATTTTCTAGGGAAAATGACGACTTTCCTTAGGGGGAATAATGGGAACTTAGAAAGGATAAAACATTTCTATTTTGTATTCCCTCTAGGGAAAAAGTGACCAGCCTTGGGAGAGAAGAAAATAATTATTAAATGCCTTTTGTATTCTCCCTAAGAGAAATGGCGACTTGTCCTAAGAAGGGAAAATGGATGGTAGAAAATGCATAGAAAGAATCATGAATGTTGATTGGAGGAGAAAAAGGTTGTTTTGGGGCCATTTCTCCTTTATAAGGAGAGGTCGACTTGTGTAGAGACATCCAAAAATTTTATATGACATTTTGTCTTGCATTGGGCTCTCAGGTTTTGCAAAAATTCCAAGGACGAAACCCCTTGTGAATTTTACCTCTTGTGGATGAAAACCCCAAGAGTTTGAGAGGGATTTTCACTCAGAAATTCCCATTGATTGTAATTTGATTTTCAGTCATTTCTAGCAGTGTTTTGAAGTATTTTGGAGAACAAAATTGCAGCAGTATTCATTCTATTGGATCGACTTGTCTTGGGGTTGTTTGGGCATTATTTTGGAGGTATTTTCATCTGAAATTTATTGGCTAAATTCTCCATATTTTTATGAATAAAAACAGCTGAGTTTCAGAATTTTTCATAAGGGTTTTAGAGGGTTTTTTTCCAGTTTTTATAATCAGATTTCAGATCTGATTTCTGAGTTTTCTAAGCACCCAAATTTTTGATTTTTATTGGAATGTGCTCCTAAAAATATTGGCAACAATCTGAAACCAAGAAATAATTTTTTGAGTGTCCTTTGCATTGGTTTCACTTCTAAACCCTGGTCACATTTCCTAGAATAAATTCAGATTTGCCCTAGTTTGCTTGCCGTGGTTTCCAGAATTCATAGTTTATTATTTGCAAGTCATAATAAATTTAGATATGGGCAAAAGATCTATTGGGAATCTTTCATGTTCTTCGCTAGTCAACATATACAACACAAAGGGCTTGTTTTCTATGGTGTTTCCATGTCTTTTTCAATAGGGGTTTCCATGTTCGAACAACCGTCAATAAAAACATGCATGACTATGCTTAAAATTTGTTGTGGTAGCATGACAATAGGTTCGGCTTGCATCCATGTTTCGATACTTCATGTTAAACCTCATGTGCTCTTTGGAGCTAAGCAACATATGTAGTTTTTGCAAAGAAGAACATTGAAGACAATTATCGTACAATAGTCTCAACGTTTTTGCTAATAACTCAAAACATCTGGATGCACATATTCAAGACCAATTAATGCGCTTCCGGTTTGGCCTATGGGGAATAAGGTCGTACTCGTTGAAGCGTAAGAATGAGCTCACAACTATGGTAAAACAACTTGGTAGCCCAAAATTGTTCTTCGCATTGAGTGTCGTAGAGACACTAAATGGTCGGATTTGCACCAAATCATGTTAGGAACCCCTCTAATGAGACTCATCTATTAGAAGCTGTTGGAGAAATCAAAACATTATTGAAAATCCTCACCTTGCATCTTTATACATAGAAAAAAGATTTACAATTTTCCGTTAAGAAATAAGACAACACCTCCAAAGCAAAGACTATTGGTACAAGTTAGAGTGCACAACATATTTTGCATTTTTATCAATGTGCCAAAATTTCATTTATGCTAAATTCTCTTCTTGGGAATGAACAAGTATGAATGGCAACACATCGGGTCCGCCCATATCCATGGTTTCCTATGGCGAGAAAATGCACCTAACATGGACTCACTAGATTGGAATAGCCTTCTTCAATTTGATATAGCCAAACAATTCTTTAATTGTCTCCTAATAGTCCGGAATATGCGATAGCCAAAGAGCTATAGTTTTTCTCTCCATCGCTCTAGTTGTGACGATCCTTGCTTTGCTTCAACACCGATAGGATTCTAGCAGCCAATGTTCTTCGAGATTACGAAGAGCTTGTAAACCGTATATAACGCCACACGATATGCAATGAGGCAACATGCCTATGAAGGAAGGATGCAACTTTGCAATGTAGATATTGGTCCCCATGGTTAGTCTACAAGACACATAAGTATACACATTGGACGACGATGGGCGCAAAACATATACACCTTTGAAATGAAATGATGCAAGAATTAATAGCCACAACTTTGAAATGCTTTAAATATGGCGTGCCAACATCGATTGTCATCCGGTTGCATTGTACTAGTCCTTAATTACATTGTGAAGTACGATCGAAGGCGGGCAAAAAATCAAAATTCCCACAATTGATGTCGGGGCCTTTATTGAACAATATATAAGGTAAATGTAAAGAAATCCCCTTGTGGACTTCCACAAGGGGTTCTCATATTGGTGTCTTGCTTGGTGACCTAAAAACTACCTTTACCTTTGATTCCTAGGAAGCATGGGAATGTCCTCTACCCCTCCAAACCCCCTAGTATGTATTGGGTGCAGATCCGTCCGGTGTATGGTACAAACTAAGTCACAAAATTCGCTAGATTTCAACCAAAAAGTTCAAAATTCGGTGATTTCCAAAAAAACTCGTTAAAATTCGCGAGAAATTCAAATATTCGGATATTATTCATTTTTTTGGGGAAACTTGAAAAAAATCGTGACCGGTCAAAGTAGGTGGAAGCTGTTTTATGATTTTCCAGAGTTCGCATTAATGTCGGCTAGGGTTTCGTTTGGTATATATGCAGGCTTTATGGGTAAAGTTTTACTACCATTGAAATGCGATTCTCGAGTTGTTTTCTGCGAACTACACATTCATTGAAGTCGTTTTACGTGAATTCTTTGGAGTTGTTTTTGCACATTCGGTTAGAGTCGTGAGAGTTGTTTTGGAGTCGTCTGCTTTGTGATAGTCCACTCGGTTGTTGTTGGAGGAGTTCATAGGCCGAGATAGAAGACGATTCTTCTGACAGGTTGAGGAGAGGAGGAGCTCGTGAGAAGTGAGAGAGAGCTCACGAGAAGTCATTCCACCGTAACTCCAATGTGACCTAGTCCACGACTCCACCGACACGTGTATTTCCATGTTCTACAAAATTTAGGTTTATTTAAAGGAAAAAATTAGGTTTAGGTTTGTATTAGTTGGATAAATTTGAAGTTATAAATTTTAAATTATTTATAACCTAGGTTTAGGTTTGTTCGTGTTAATTTTAAAGTTATAAAATTAGGTTTAGGTTTGTTTATGTTAAATTTAAAGTTATAATTTTTTATTATTTAATAGTAATAGTTGAATAAAAATAAAAATTAAATTTTTATTGTTCTTAAAAATTTAATATCAAACTTAAATATAATGATGGTTGAAAAAAATAGTGTCTAAATAAATAAATATAGTATTTTTTTATTTAGTATGTTTAAACTTTAAAGCTATAAATTCTTATTATTCAATATTAAATTCTTATTTGTTATTAAAAATATAATATTAAACTCAAATTTGTTATTATAATTTATATATGGAAGTTTATTAATATATTATTATTATTTATTAATAGTTAGAAATTTAATTTTTAGATTTAGGTTTATTAATATATTTGTATTATTTTTTAATAGTTAGAAATTAATTAATAATTAGATCATCCGAAATTATAAATTTAGATGTATAATTTATTATTTATTATTTATCAATTAATTATAGGTTGTTAATATATTTTTATTATTTATTGATAGTTAGAAACTAATAAATAATTCTATCATAGAAAATTTGAAATTTAGATTTGTAATTTATTATTTATCAATTAATTATATGTTTTTAATATATTTTTGAGCTTAAGATATAAATTAAGAAATTATTTAAATTGTATAATATGTATTTATAATTCTTTTATCATGAATAACATTAATATTTTTTAAATTAAGTTTAATCTTTCATTAGGACTTAATTATAATTTAGTTATTTATTATTCTTTTTAGAAGGTTTTTAAGTTTTAATAATTTAATTAGATTATTATTATTTTGGATGTTTACTTGGTATTAAAGTTATATAGGTATTATAATCTCATCGTCTTTAAAACATGTAGGTTCCTAACATAATTCAATGGCACCCCCGAAATCGAAAGCTGAGGGATGGAAACACGTAACATGCGATGGTTGTCATATCAAATGTAATTTGTGTGGTCATTCATTTGTCGGGAGTATTGAAAGGGAGCGGTGGACCCCCTACTTGGCATCTTAGCTGGTGCAGGAGGGGGTGTTACTGCATGCCCAAATGTAACTCCAAGCATCAAAGTTGCTTTAGAGAAAGACCAAGCCTCTTCGTCCATGCAGGAAAGCAAAAACAACGCAAAAAAGATAGAGAATTCAAGCAAAAATATTTAGGTTCACTACAAATTTTGTGTCTTACGCTTCAAACATCCCCATATTCGGTGATGCAACAAGGGGATCAAAGAGTGGAACTTTGAACAACCTTTGGAAACCAATGGAGAAACAACATGTGGATGATGCATTTGCTGATTTGTTTTATTCAAGTGCAATTCCATTCGATGTTGCAAGAAATCCGCAGATTCGCAATTGAGATAGTTGTAGAGTTTGGCAAAGGGTATACACCTCCTAATTTAGAGGCTCTTCGAACAACTCTTTTGAAGAAATCAAAAGAAAGGGTGACTGAGAAAATGGTAGTGGTCAAATCCTCTTGGAATGTAACAGGGTGCACCATATTGAGTGATGGATAGTCAGACATGTGTCAGAGGCCATTGATTAATGTTTTGGTGGCTTGCCCTTTGGGTGTAGTGTTTTTGAAAGTAGTTGATGCCATGAACCACAAGAAGACCTCTGAGTATATTTTCAAAATATTAGAAGAAGCCATTCTTGAAGTCGGCAGAGAGAACGTGGTTTGAGTTGTGACTGATAGTTTTGCAAACTATGTGGGTGCTGGGAAGTTGATTATGGATAAGTACCCACATATATTTTGGAGTCCATAAAAGTGCAGCACATTGGCTTGATTTGTTGCTTCATGACTTGGCTAAATTTCCATGGGTGCATGAAGCAATTCACAAAGGGAGAGCAATTGCAAATTTCATCAGGAACCACCAGCTCACATTGAACATTTATAGGTAGCATGCATCCAAAGAGTTGAGGCCATGTGAAGCAAGATTTGCCTCATTTTATATCACTTTGAAAATAGTTGAAGAGAAAGCAACGCTAAGATTAGTTATTTGTTCCATTGATTGGGAAAATTCAGTTCTTTCTAAAGGTGCAAAAGGAAAGAACATAGAGCAAATAATTCTAAACAACAATTTTTGGAAAAATGCAACAAAAGTTTTAAAAGTGTGAGCAATTGCTGAAGTGCTTCGTATAGTTGATGGTGATAAACCTTGTCTTGGTATGCTTTATGAAAGCATGGACGTTCTAGGAATGCATTCAATAATGTGGAAGTAGACTATATTGAGATATGGGAAACAATTGATTCAAGGTGGAAAATGATGCACACCCCCTTACATGCAACAACTTGCCGTTTGGAGCCAAAACTCTTCCATATAGACAAACAAAGTGACAAAGTGAAATCATGAGTGGCCTTTATGAAGCCATAGGAGGTTTGAACTAGATCCACAAGTTGGAAAATCGGGATCGGTGTTGGACATACAGGTTAGAAGAAAAGATGTTTGGAATACTAGTAGCCAAGTATTACATGTCATGCCCAAATGTTGAAGGATATAGGTTGTGGAGTAACTTTGGAGCAAATCCTTGTGAGCTACAATGCTTTGCTATTAGAGTATTGAGTCAGGGAGCTAGTTCATCTGCGCGTGAAAGGAATTGGAGTTGCTTTGACCACATTCAGTCAAAGAAGCAAAACAAATTATTGTTTGGGAGGTTGGGAGATCTTGTTTATATTCGCAAAGAAACCGCAATTGTGTATGAAGAAAGCAACATAAGACTCATCTACTTTGTCTTCACAACTCCAACCCATTTGTAAACACATGGCGAGATGCAGATGATCTGAATTGCTTTTTCAAGATGGATTGATGGTGAATCTAAAGATAATGATATTGAACCATCTCATCCGAAAGTGCTCTTGATTATTTTGTGCTTTTTGATGTAAAAAGTTTAGAGAAATCCAAATGTTTGAGAATAGTGGTAGAACTTAGATGCTTTAGAATCTAGACTCTTTTGAAACAAGAAACCCTCTTTTAAGTTTGTGATTTCACATGCGTGTAATGCTCTGTTTAGTATTTTGATCAACTTATAAGTTACAAATATGTTTTGACATCATTTCATAATGTTTTGAAATTATTTAATAATATTTGTGTATTTCAAGTTCAACCATTCTTGTATGATTATTTATTTAAAAAAGATTTTTATATTTCAATCATTCTTGTATGTTTATTATTTATTTAAAAAATTAAATAATAAAAAATGTAGATTTATATAATCTAAACTTATTGGCGATTTTTTTTCCCAAACTATTGGTTGACGAATTTTTGTCAAGTTTTATCCTCGCCGAACATGAGCACGAACACGGTGACTTAGCGCACACCAATGATTGCAATTTAGAAATTTGTTATCCAACATTAGATTTGCATAAGTAAGAACAAAAGACTTGAATCTCCTCATATTAAGAACTAACTTGCACATGTCAATAGAAGAACAAGAAAGCTCTAAAGGGTTCAAACATCTATATGCGCACAAATAACTTAGCTGCAATACATAACAAGCATATGCTTAAGTCGTTATGTGTTCTTGATATTGGTAAGCAAGACCGAACAAAGCTCAATTCGAGTCTCCTAGACCTCAATGACACTTAGTTGGAGACAACTGTCATTTTGTGCAAAGGATAAGAAATTAAGCTAACTTCTAATCTATGGGTGCCAAAAGGATTAGTTAATGGTGCCATTGTCCGAGTGTTCACATTGTCTACCATTCTCAATGAAACCCCCGATTTGCCGCTCTTCGTAGTTGTTGATTTCAAAAAATACTACGGCCCAACATGAAACCTCTACAATGGCACACATTTACCAATACCTCCAGGTAACATGTAGAAAACATTGACAAATGCCACTTAAAACGGTGTGGGCAATTTCAATACATAAATCACAAGGCATGACACTGGATAAGGCAACAATAGATATTACTTAAGCTTTGTGAATGCCAAGGGTAAATTTTCACCGCGTTGCAGTCTCATGAGTGCACTCATTGATAGACTTGCATGTCTCCCTTGCATTTACATTTGACCACTACAAATGCATGTCCAAGGCTTTGCATGTCTCTACACTTACATTCAATAGCCCTTCTTCCCCATCTCCAAAGCATGTAACTATATGCATATATCAAGCTTGCCTTCCTTAGGCTTTTTAGATTTGTTGCATCCTTCCATTCACATTAGCCTTCATCCAACCCGATGATAGGCACAAAACAATGACTCGCGTTTCATATCACCATTTCTGGTGTGCATTACTATGGAAACATTCAATTTGCATCCCTTCGGCATATCTTGCACCTCATGTGCAATTGTTAGTTAACATGGCATTCTCGTCTGAAAAATGCAGTCTTGGTAGAATCCTCCCAACATTACCACAAAGATGAAAAGTTTTTATTTAATTTTCCCCATAGTTCCTGGGACGACGGACAAACGGCAAAAAATTTCTAAATTTTGGGGATGGCTGATTAAAAAATATATAAATATTTAAAATAAAAAGATATAGTGACTAAATTATATAAATAAGCTGAAATAAAACCATTTGAGATTTAAATAAGGTGAAACTTGAACTCATAAACATCAAATACATTCCTTAATACTATAATATCAATATGTTAATGTCATAAATTGAAAATTCATAATACATATTTGAATTTTGAATTTGAGACAAGCTGAAATTTGAAATTTGAAATATATTATAAAATAGAAAAGTAAAACCATTCTAAATTACGATTGATCAAGTGACAATAGCTGATATTCATATCATTAATCTCATAGCCAAATACACCAACAATTGTCTATTGTCAATATTACAAAAAAAGAGGACAACTACAAGTATCAACCTAAAAATCAGAATCAACATCTGAAGCAATATCCATGAACTCCTCGTTGGTACTAGCATCCTCGTCCTCAAAGGTAAGCCCAATCAATCCCCATTTGCACAATATTGTCCTCTTGATCTGCCTCGGCTCCTCGGGATCTACATCCCACCATAATGCTAGAGTCTGTTTGTACTTAGGTGTGTCTTGCGATCTATAAGACTTGCAAAGCGTGCGTGTACATTCTACAAGCTTCTCCGCTCTCGCAGAGGTAAGCCTATTCCTCTTAACAGAGTGTATCCAACCATATGTAGACGAGTTCCTCTTAGAGGCAGAGGAGCTAGAAACTTGGGAAAGGAGGCGAATGGCAAGTGGTCGCAGCAGTCCTGAAAGCCCATACAGTCGCCACCAACTCACTGGCTTCTCTGTGCTATTGTTACCTCTGTCGCCTTTCTTTGATGTTTTGTACCCATCAAGTTCAGTGAAGTCGAGCCACTCAAATCTGATCTGTGAAGCCTCCTATGGAGTGTACATTTTTTTAAAGGCCTTCATAAGGCCCTTCTTCACCTCATCATCATCCAATGGGATAACTCTGCCTGGCCTCTCCACATACCATTTGGGATTCAGTGCATACGCATCCATATGAAGAGGATTGTTCAATTTCTCCCATCTCCGCTGAATAATGGGTTGTATATGTTCATTATAGAACTCCAAAGTGGGGTCCCTCACCCAAATAACCGCCTTCATTTGCCCAAGCATGCTATCAATGCACTCGTAGATCTCACCAAGATTGGGGCTGTTAGAATCCCCATATTTGATGACACTAAAATTGGAGCTATGATTGATATGATGTATTTCATATCAACCCAAAATGTTTCTCGCAACACCACTTCTTTCACTCTTTTCCCTTGATCTGTCTTGGACTCACGCCACCTAGCCCAATCCTGTGTCATAATCATAATTTGCGGGGGCTCTTACAACTCAGACATCCTCTCCAACCAAATAAAATAGGATGCAAAGCGAGTGTCAATTGGTTTCAAAAATTCTTTTTCGAAAAATTTCGAAAAAGTGCCAATGATGTGTGATGATTACATATGAACTTTTGCGCATCTTTGGCCTCAGTCACTATCTGGTTAACCCACTGAATCTTCCCTATGTCTTTCAGTGCATTGTTCATGGCTGCACACAACATGGAGTCAATAAATATGCCTATATTCTGCTCCACTAGCTTGTTGTTCTGCTGCTCCGCACACATAATTTGCATTTGTGACAACTGTACAACGTTTGAAGGTCAACCTCCTCAATGGCATCCTTCAAAATCGATCTCGAAACTCAACATCTTTTCGCTTCCAGAACAATCAATTGCTCTCAAGAAGTACGGTCCATCTTTGCAAGAGACAATGATATTGATGAGAGGACGGTGTCTAATATCCGCCCACCCATCCATGATAATGCTACATCCATGTGACACCTATGTCACCTTCATCTCCTACATCAATAGATTAACCTTGGAATAGTTTCTATCCAAGATTGTTGTCTTGAGTTTTGTCTCCAAGAGGCACATAACTTGTACCTGCTTTTGCAACCTTAGCCATAGCCTCCTTGTAATAAGGAGAGCGAGCGGCATTAAATGGAATCCTAGCAGCATAGAAAAATTTCCCAATTGCATCATCTGCCTCTTCCCTTGCCTTTGAATCAAACATGTCAACAACTGAATTTGGGGCTGCCCCCACGGCCTTTCTCTTCCCTCTGCTTTCCACTTCTGACATTCCAAAACTAGAACCAGCGAGAGTATTACTATGTTTGCCAGTCCTATGAGCGGTCAATGGAGTATTAGCCGTAGAACCACGAACTTATGGCACTTTATCTGTGGTATTTCCATTGAAGATTCTCACCATCTCAGTTCTCTGCTCTAGTGAAAGGCCCTTATAAGTGCCAGCCCCCCTTCCTGTAAGATGCAACAAGTGTGCATTGGTCCTAGTGATACTGCCATGCCAAGTCAGTGCACATATGTTGCACTTCCATACTTTGCTCCCCCCTCCAAACTTGGGGTTATGAATTATTTGGGCAAATTGTTGCAATGGCTTCTTCTTATCAAATGGCCCAATGGCAAATTTGGACCACATTTCAGAGGAGCAATTGGTAGCACTACCAACTGAACTACCAGTTGTTGCTGCCACTACATTTTGTGTCCCTTCTTCACTCTCCTCCATTGTGGCATCACCAACTCTTCCATGGCCACCTATCTCAACTTCCCGTTCAACCCTCTCTGCTCGATTCATGCTCTGATTCATACTCATACTCAGAAGAATAACTCATGGTGATGATTGTTGTAATGAATTAAAAACAACCATAACTATATGATTGATTGATTATGTAATGAATTAATTTTTTTAAAAAACGTAGCCAATATGCATTTTTTAAATTGTACAAACTATATGCGTGATTATATTGTGAATGTAGATGCAAATGTTAAAAAACAACCTCTAAAAAATGCAAAATATAATATAAATTTTAAACTAGAAATAAAATGTAATAATTTAACAACAAAACAATTAGCGTATTTGGAATGGGACCCTTGGAGTGACCTTTAAAGTGAAGATAGGTAGAGATAAAGTGAGAGCAGTTAGCTGGGTACTGAACAACAGAGCAATTTATAAAGAACATAATATGGACTAGTAACTAATAAAAATGTAAGGTATAGAGGTGCACAATGGTACACATACACCAAAGGTGCTAAGAAATTCCCAAAATCTGGAAATGAAGCACGAGGAGGATGCAGAGTCCTAAAATAATAAGTTCTTATGCCACTTTGGTGCATTCTGTTCATAGATAAGAAGCTATATTTGAAAAATGAATGCAAATTGGATGGATGATGATTTGAGTATATACAATTCTATGTTACGTATAGCAATCTCTTATAAATGGCTATGGTTAGTCAGTAGTCTAACCAATTCTTAACCATAATACAATAGAGTGAGAAACACAACTCTTGGTTGGTCTTTAATAGAGCACAATGGAGATAAATTTTATTTCTTTGGGTTAAAATGGAGAAACGTAATTGCTCTTTTTCCTCCTCACACACCTATTTAAGGAAGAGAGTAGTATATCATTCATCCAATAAAAGAATAAGTATGTGGCGACAATTGTTTTCCAAAAAACCGAAAGATATTGACGCAAACAACACTCATAGAAACTTCCACAAAATTCCATCCTCGAGCACAGCTAAGGACTTTCTCACTTGGCAACTAGTATTTTGAGTATGTTATTCATATGACCTTGTAAGGAAAAGGCGTCATCAAATCTTTTGACGTCATCATCACTCTTCAATTTGTATCTCTGTGCTTCATCTAATACTTCTCCAACTTGCTTTGCTATTAGGATTCAAAAGTTGTTAATCTAGCACCTTATTAATTCCTTCACATCACAGCTTCCCTTATTTTATTTAAACAATATGTTTCCTATCATCCATTTATATTAGAGGAAGTTGGCTGCAGATCGTCCATTCAACAGTTAACTGTTTAGCAATCTTCCAATAATTCCAAAGCTCAAGTTTTTCCATGGGATCTTTTGTTATCCGGAGCAGTGAGTAATTTCTGTCGTGCCAACTCAGTCTTCTTGTTTCAAATCCGAAAATATATTATGCTTGGATTAAGGTTGTATTTGTTCATTTATTTGATTAATCCTGTAGAAATGAAATCAGGTAACACCCATTTCTCCTCAAAATATCCAGTGTCAGAAGACTTGAATTATTCTTAGCCCTTGTGGCTTTAACTACTGTAACGGTAAATTTGATATTGTGATATGAAACAATTTGTTTGGGAAGAAGAAATATCTACTGCAGGATTATGGAATCATCAACATCTCTTCTCCTCCCCAAAGCTCTTTTAAACGCAATGAATGATTTACAGAAATGTTAACGACATCATTTCTAAAACTCTTCACTTTACGACATCATTTCTACAATGTTCCAAATACAACATGTCTATTATGTATTTACTTGGTGGCTTAACAAGGTCATGTTTTTCATCGAGCTAAAATAATTTGTAAATTGAATTTGGAAGAATTGATATCCATATGATTAACAAACAAATGATCCATTTCATTTATTTGTGATCATTGAATGACTTGAAACATACATCCAGCACATATCATAGTCATTTAGGAATGGTAAAAATTTAGTAGCTTAATCCCAAAGTGGAATGGGGATAGAAAAATATCTCGTCTCTGGGGAAATCTTTATTTTTCACTTTTCTTTTGCTGAATTTTCCTCTAGCCAAACTGGATTCATGTTTGTAAGACTTGTGTTGTCAAGATCCTTTCTTTTCTTTTTCAATACCTTTCTGTATTTATCATTTTGCAAATCTTTGGAAGTTTTTTCTTGTTTGTCAATTAACTTTTTGGCATTTTCCTTAGTGTAGCTTTTTATAATGCTTGTTTATATTTTTATTGGGCTTTATTGTTCTAAAGTTTAGACACTTGAATGTAACAATCCCTCCAGGATATATCATTGGAAGTTTCATTCCTTGGCAACTCACTAATAATTATCCTGACACTGATTTTTACTGCTCAACTGGAGTAACTTTGGGTTCCTTCTCAATGTACGGAAGGCAATACAACCTATGGATCTTCAGCAAGTTTTAAAAATAAGTGCATACCATAAAGTTAATACCTATACAACTAGCATGTAAAAGAGAAGAAAATGAAAAAAAAACAAAGACTTTAGTCTCTGTATTTAAACACTTTAGCGATTTATCTGTTTCTTTTCATTTCTTGATCATCAGCTCCTTTCTTTTATGTATGTGCAGCTATTAAATTTAGTTTTATGATTGATCCTTTTGTTGTCAATGACTCTATGCTGTTGTAGATCCCTACAACCACAAGGGTTGGCAGAAACGCTCTGTGGTTCTCCTTTGTATATGGCTCCAGAGATTATGCAATTTCAGAAGTACAATGCAAAGGTATAATCTCAAATTGATGTGAAGTTTTGTAGTATTTTGGTTATGCACTTTATTCCATGATGACTTGTATTTATATTTGTATTTGCACACACAGGCAGATTTATGGAGTGTGGGCGCTATTCTCTTTCAGCTCATGACAGGGATTCCACCATATTCTGGCAACAGTCAACTCCAGGTTTGCATAAGCATGTAAACTATTATATGCTTTCCATCTAGATTGTACTGTTTGATGTTCAAATTATACCTGTTCCCTAGTAAGATCTATATTGGCTTATGGCTATACTTTTCCTGTATTGTTTCCAGTTGCTACAGAATATTTTAAAATCAAATGAACTACACTTTCCACCTGATATTGTTGGAGACCTCCATCCGGATTGCATTGATTTATGTTGTAAACTATTGCGTAGAAATCCAGGTTTGTTTTCTTTGTCAAAGCATCTGCAATTTTAAAAACCATCTTTATAAGGTTTATCAAAACATATGAGAATTATGTACTGGGATTGAATTTATTTTTCGTTCTCTAATTGTGTAATAACTACGGAGTTTGTTAAGCCTAGTTTTTAATGGTTACTATGCACTTGCTGAATAGAAAAGTAAAGGGGTGTGTTTTTTCTGTGCAAATGATGGCACTTATGCGGAAAAAGAAGGAATTATTTACTTTGTTAAACTTTACACATTACTACTCCTGAAAGTATTTATAGCATAAACTTTGTTTTTCTTAAAATAAAAACTCTGTAGAGTCATGGTGTTTTCAAGCTCGATAAATTTACTGGGAAATTCTAATGGCTAAAATTTTATAACATTGGGAGCCACTGCGCCTTATATCCCTAATTATACCTTAATCATGTGACAAGCAAAACCATTTTGAGTAGGTGTGGAATTTTTGTGTTTGATTGGTAAACTAAAAGAGCAATTACAAAATAAGCAGAGACTAATTCTGCTGCTAGTAATAGGTGTCTAGAGACACTGATTACAAAGAAAGCGATGAATAATGATTACATGGCTACAATACTTGGTAATAGATGCTGAATAGTATCGAATAAGAATAAAAATGTAAACATAGATTTCTGGAAAAGCTGCATAGAAAATATTGGAAACTCTAGGTATCCATTGAATCGAAGAGTGCACCGGTGAGAAATGTGAGACATGAATTGCACAAAGGAAAGACTAGGCATACACACACAAAATTGCAAGTTATGAAGAACAATGAGATAATTGCAATACAACAAGAAATGGCTCCATCTCAATACTCTGCTCCATATCAATACATTGCTCCATATATTAGCTCAATAATCAGATGTACATATATAGGAGGAGGAAAGTGCAACTACCACCTAGATTAGTGGTGAATAACTCTCACTAACTGATATTGGCAGTAGAGTTGACTCCACACAACTAGTAAGCTAACTCAACATAACTGGTAAGCTAACTCAACACAACTGGTACACCTAAGCAAGCTAACATAACAAGTGTAGAGCTAACACAAGTGCAAGAATTATCCTAATAAACAAATAAAAGGATAAATAATAACCTACACTAACACCCTTCGTAAGCATAGCTTAGGTGGGCGGAAAAGTGGGTCCTGACAACAAGGCTTGATGAGGTACCCATGTGCAATAACTGGGAAAAAAGAGTTACCATGGATTTAAAAAATCACCATAAGGTACCCAAAAACCAGGAATAACCAAGTAGATTGCACAAACCCGTTGCAAGGCATCCCAAGAAACTCGGCTAAAAAATCTCGCATACAATGTTGAAGAAATTTGGTGTGTACTCTGGTTCGAATCCACCGCTCGATCACAAAACTCAAAAAAACTGACATTGGGCTGCACCATAATAGATTCACACAAGGAGGCTGTTAATGGAGCAATGTCGAAAGTTAAAAAAACACCAAACATAATTCGGTCAACTTCTACAAATAGGTGTGCCAAGATCCAAAAACAATAATCAAGGCAACAAGGTAAGGACACAAGATCCAAAGTAATAAGAGTGTCATGATCTAAGAACAACCAAGGCAACAAGGCAAGGACACAAGACCCGTAGAAGTAGGATCAACACCATACCCTCCCGTACTGCTGAATGGGTGGAGTGACGTTATAAATCTATATGAGTTTTCAAAACAACTACTCGAACAATGACAAACTAACACTGAGATTCACCAAAATAGCTCCCTCACAAGAGAGACTGTTAACATGCCTAAAAGTGTCGAAAATACAGATACAAAATCTCTCAACAAACAAGAGAGATATACTACACCTACTAAAGAAAATTGCTCAAAACAAGGAGCATTACAATGCTAGATGGTATAGAAAGTGGAGCAAGAAGCCGAATGGAGGAGCCACGCTGTAGAGTCCTATCAACGAATGCTTATGTCGCCGCCATGAGTGATATAAAATCCAACGCAAATCAAAACAAATGGATGAAGAAGATGTCTGCATATAATTTGGGGTGAAATGCTCAACAAGGTCATGTAAAGGAGCATCGAAATATGTGTCAAGTTGATCATGTCGACAACTGAAGTCTCAGGTCTCTCAAGCTTGAGTGAAGGTGCAAAACTCGTGTAGCTCTTGATCCTTAAAAAGAGTCGAGCGAAAAAAAATAGGAGCTTTGTCAATGTGTGTTCCCAATGAAGTACTTGCTCGAAAACCAATGCCGTGGTGAGAATGCCACTTAATATGCTGAATAAGGGAAGCAATGCCTTGTGAATGTTTGCCAATATCTCCGCCAATGAAACCCATAAAACGAAGCATGTGAGAACCAAATCTAGTGGTATACTTCTCAAAGGAGCCAGACATGTCAGTAGAAGGCACTGAAGTGGGATACACAAAATGTATTATTGCAATAAGCATGGTGTGGAAGAAGAACATGCAATAATAAACACAACATGCTTAGGAGCATCATATGTAAGAGCAGGCTCAAAAACTGACAAAACAAGGTCAGTGGGTACAAGAGCAATATCTACAAGTGGACTAGGAAAATGAGCAGGGGCATGAAAGTCCACAATGTGAGGATGATGTTGTAAGCGAGCAAGTGTCTGCTGTAGGGAGTGTATTAGTTTATCCTTGTCATAAATGAGGTTATGAAGAAGAGAGTTTTGTTTTTAAGCGATCTATTTTGTTCCATAAATTTTACTATGTCCTCTTGAAGTCCACACACTTCAGAGAAAAAACATCTCGTTCTTAGAAGCCATGATAGATGCAATAATGCAATACCCATAAAAATTAGGACGTTGGGCTCAGCCAAAAATGTGTTCGCATGCGATTGCAACACCCCTCAAATGTTAGTATTTTATAAAGTAGTGTGTTTTACAAAATAAATAGGACCAATGCTCAGAAATTAAAAATATGAACTTTTGCAAAAGACGACGGTTAATTCGAGCTAGAGATCAAAAGTTATTACAAAAAAGATTTCCCATAAATAAGGCCTATTTTAAATAAAATTGCACTCAAGCATTAAAAAATGCACTAAATGAGGATGAACCTAGCCTTCCAACCACTCATTGGAATTGGCACAAAATGTAGATTACAATGGTTTAATTTTTGAGGGGAATTGACCTCATGCCAACCCGGGCCTCATCCTTCGTCTTCGTCCCGCGAAGATACAAGCAACTAAACAATAAAATTCCTCCTTTTACAATTTCAACTTGTATCCCAAACACGAGTGATTTTTTTGGAATAATTAAGAGTGAAATTGAAAATAAAAAGGTTTTGTTTACCTTGTATTGATGGTCCCACCAAATGAAATGCGTTGGTTGCTGATTTTAGAGTTATCAAACCCTAGGACTGCATTAAACTTTGCTTGCTGCTGTTAGGCATGCCACAGATAAAAAACCAGTCATATGTAGGTCAATACAACTATTTGAAGGAGCAATCAAAGACATGGAGGGTAGAATAGCAGAGAATCAGGCAAGTGTGGGTTGTCCCAAGGTTGCCAAAGGCCAAAAGAACTGTTATTTGGTGTCATATTGATGGAAGGGGCGTTCTGGGCAGGTTTGAGGTGGATTTCTTCATATTTCAACCCAAAAAGAAGCGCCCAGGTTAAAACCTTCCCTAGGCTTTTGTTCACCCTCCAACATTATTTTTTTGGCAAGGATGCAAACCAAACGTCCACAGAACAGCAAAAACGTCCTTCACACATAATAAACGTGGCTATAAACAACAAAAATGTGGCTTCTCTTAACTGAAATGTCCCTTTAGCTGATTGAAACTTGCCTCAGAATTGCTGGAAGTCCATTCGAACAACAAATTCGTGGCTTCAGATGCAAAAAACGTCCCTCTAATAGCAAAAACGCCCTTGCAGATGCTAAAACGCCCCTTTACTGCCTGAAAGCTCCTTCAAATGGCAGAAATGAGCCTTGGATGGACTACATGAGCCTGTAATGTGCTATGGAGGCCTTCAATGGGCTGCACCAACATTAACCAATAGAAACCAACAAATGCAAACACCTAACACCAAAACTATTGCAAATAATAATCTCATGTAAAACTCGCAGAATAGAACTAGATAAACTCAATACTAGTGTCAATCTGATACCATATTGGGAACACCAGGTATCCATTGAATCGAAGAGTGCACCGGTGAGAAATGTGAGACTTGAATTGCACAAAGGCAAGACTAGACATACATACACAAAATTGCAAGTTATGAAGAACAATGAGATAATTGCAATACAACAAGAAATGGCTCCATATCAATACTCTGTTCCATATCAATACATTGCTCTATATATTAGCTCAATAATCAGATGTACATATATAGGAGGAGGAAAGTGCAACTGCCACCTATATCAGTGGTGAATAACTCTCACTAAGCGATCTTGGCGGTAGAGTTGACTCCACACAACTAGTAAGCTAACTCAACACAATTGGTAAGCTAACTCAACACAACTGGTACACCTAAGCAAGCTAACATAACAAGTGTAGGGTTAACACAAGTGCAATAATTATCCCATTAAACAAATAAAAGGATAAATAATAACCTACACTAACAGAAAAAGGATTGGGGGATCTTTTTGGAAATTTCTTTATTGATTTTTTGGATTTCAGAAGCTTGAATTTTCAAAGAACAAAAATTATCTGCTTTCTTTCTGGAAATCTCTTTATTGATTTTTTGGATTGCAGAAGCTTGAATTTTCAAAGAACAAAAATTATTTGCTTAAGGAATAAGCATAAATTTTTAAATGTACATCATGGAACCAATTTAAGTTCTTTCCCACAACTTGCAGTAGAGGGCATATTTGTGTAGGATCGTCTCACGTGCTAAATTATGTTAAAAGACATAATTTGAAAACGTATCTATTTTGCAATTATACGAGTGATTTTTTTAATTATCACGCCCTTTGATGAACTTGTAAGCAGAGCCATTTTTAATATGTCCCAATTAAGGGTGCTGTACACATTTTGCTGTGGAGGAATTCTATTGTTACCTCTAGTTTTCTGTGTACCTTGGTAGCCAAGTATTATAGTTCCTGTAAAATGCTGTAGAAGCCTACCATTTGTCCTTCATTCCAGCTTAAGGCCATCCAAGTGATAAGAGAAGAAATCTGACACCATATTTGAAACTCCTCCATGTTCTGTAATGTTAGGGTTTTTGTTTCCTCTCAATGCTACCATATTACTTTGGATTGCAACTTAATATACAATTGGCTGTTCCATTTGATGGGATAAAAGGTTTACATAGTTGGAAATTTAGGAGGATTAGTTTCTTAGTTTTATCAGTAAGTGAATTTCATAGCCATGTCATAATTTATTTAAAATCTTACTCTATACAAGCGAGTAGAGAAGTGAATATGTTCCTTATCTTTGTCAAATCTAAAAATGAGAATTATTTCAGTGTGGCATTTTGTGTCCTATACCATGTGGTCTCAGAAGAGGGTACAGGTTTCTCTGTTTGTTTGTTGTAAATACCTTGAAGGGAAAAAGATTTAGTTGAAAGATTCTGAAAAATAAACTGAGGAAGCTGAAACCAACTGTGAATATATGTAGACTTGCATGGGAGTTTGTGACATTGTTTAATCCATTATATCAATCAATTAAACTAATGCTTTTACTATAGAATTAATAAATTTAAGTTATTTGCGGTTGGGTATCTCATTTTCTCTAGATTACAAAACCATTAACATATTCAGTGTGTTGATTTCCCTTGGTTCGTTTTCATCAAACAAAACCTTGTTTTTCTTATTGTATGAACCACAATATTTGTTCTTTTCATTTTGCATTATGTAATTGCTTCTTTCTGTAATCTAATTGCTTCTTTCTGTAAACAAATCCTAGGGGAGTACCCTTCCTTGTTTTTGAGTTGTGGAAACATTTGATTAATACACTAGAAAGAAGTGTATTCTGACAGATATTGAATATTAAGACAACTTTTATTTTTTCAGTTGAGCGATTGTCGTTTGAGGAGTTCTTCAATCATAAGTTTATGGTCCAGGCAAGGTTAGTTTCCTGTTTAAATACATTATTCATCAAGTAATTTTTATTGAGCCGGTTAATACGTTGTTAGTGTGTTAAGTACACTTAATGGCGTTCCTCTTTGAGTTGTTTGGCATTGCCCACCTGAATTAAGGGATACTGTTCCTCCATACGCTGTTGTTTTGTGCAAATGTATGTGGATGTAAAATTACTTCCCATTTGCATTTTAATTGACTGCTAAGCACTCTTTCAGCTCTATTGCCGGTCTTGAGAAAACCTTAACAGGGTCACGAGAGAGTCCAGTTATTGAAAAGACAGAGGGTCCACAAGACGACTGCATACATTTCAGTTTGGACGATGATATACATCATCATAGTTCATTTCTTTCAACCACAAAAGTACATCTTCCAGCTCTAACTTAACAAGCTATCCAGATACTAATGTGCTGGCCAGAAGAAGTCTTTCTGTTAAGAATTTGTTTAAGGGTAAAAAAGTGCATTCTGATTGCCTAGAAGTTGGTACTGATCTGGAAGTAGGTACTTCTAACTACAAGTTTCAAAGTTCATTTGAAAGTCGGCCCTACAGAGAGTCAATACTTGAAGTCTCTCAAGCAGCTAATGTAGGACAAGAACATCTTAAAAATTCTTTGAAAGGAGGTCAGGCACATCTAACCTTAAATTATTCAATATAGAGTTATTTATTTTAATGTTCACATTGTTCTAGATTTCATTACTCATTAGCTTCTTTTCTATTGTCTGCCAGTAGTTGATTCCTTGGAGTGCATTGAGCGGGAGTATGTTCTTGTCAATGCTCACGCTGCTTCTACAGAGTCACTTTCTTCTTCACTCTGTATGTCTGGGACAGATCATTCACGAAGTCAAATTGTTGCTTCTTCGTCAAAGATTCAAAAGAGCCTAAGTGCACCAATGCAAATTGTTGGGGCAGCTGAGGGTTCTGTATGTGGTGTTGAAAGTCTTGGAAGTCAAACTTCAATGCCCTCAGGAACTTCTCAAGTGTCAATTGATGCACACGATATATTGGGCAGACCATCCAATCATCCTCGAACAAGGTTTCGATCATTGCGGAGGTGTGCTCATTCGATCACTGAGCTGGTAAATGACAAGGTATGACTGTCTCACTTAGGCTCCTGCAATAAGCACTTCACATCTCATCTAATAGACAAATGGGACATTATTGTAAGCTTTACATATTAGATGCTTCCATATATCTATAAGAACACATAGAGCTATCCTTGGATGTTGTTAGGAAGGTCATGTGCATCAAAGGTGAAAAAGAAAATCTTTTCTGTAGAACCAAAGCAAAGTGTTTGTATAATTTCCAGATTGCACATGGAAGGGGAAACTCTTTGACCTTCAATTGAGAATGTTAATACTAATAGATAATTAATCTTGAAGTTTTTTTATCTATCCAGAATTAATGAAGTATAAGATATGTTGCCAATACGTTTTAGATACGGATCCTTTTTTTAGCCCTGGATACGACTTTGGATACGGCCGTACAAACAATATATAAAATTAAAGAATAAATAAATTCCAGCCTAATAAATAGGAATTAATCACATATTATGCATATAAAAAACAAAATAACTAGAAAACACTACTGATAGTGATAATCTATATAATGTCAACTGGATGCCAAATGAAATGTCATAATAAATATTTAATTTTATTATTACATAAAAATGCAGCAGGGTCTGAATATTCATGTGATCATTAAAACAGAAGATGCATGTATATCAAGAGCTACTAATCTTATTTTCTGGTTTTATAGCAGCACAAAACTGAAAATCAAATTTGTGGCGGGATTTAGATTTACCGTCACAATCGTTCCTTGTCCGAATTGAATCTGCCTGTAAGTGATCAGATAAAGAGTATTTGGGTTGATTGTGCTTGGTCCCCCGTGGTCAGATTTGTTCCCAAGATCAGACCCTGCTGTTTTTTTAGGGTTTCATATTGTTTTAAAAAAAAACTGGGCCATTTTTTGCATTGATATTGAAAAAACTTAGAGAAAAATTGTTCTTGGCCCTGGATACCCCCAGGATACAGCCTGGACGGTGTGGATACGGTCAGATATTTCTGGAGACGTATCCAGCCGTATCTGGGTTGTGCAGGCTGTATCCTGGCCATATCTGTACCGTATCTTTATCCAGCCCTGTATTCTACTGTATCGGTATCCTAGGACCTAGAGTATAGTTGGATAATATAATTTTATATTGAAACATTGAAATTTTAATAATACGCACAAATGACCAAAATAGATCAATGGAAACTCTGAAGTATTTGCATTTACACTTCCTTTCATTGGAAGAGGCAACCACCTCGCAATCTCCACTTGTTATGCTCGCGAGTGTTGTATGGTGATCTGGTACTGGTTGAACCCTTGGTTTCGGCTCCGACTTCGCATCACGCTTTAGCTTAGGCTTTTGCTAGAATCCCGTACTTTCCTTGAGGGGTTCCTCTATGTTGGTGCTTCATGCAACCTTTATCTTTGTTCTTGTTCCAAAAGTCTTGTAGACTGTCGAATTTTTTGGTATATTCCTGTACAACTATGTCTTTTTCTCTCGCCTTTGTTCAGGCTGAATGGTATTAATGGCTTTTGGTTCGACGTCAGTATTCCTATCATTCTTCTTCGGCAAGAATTCGTTCACTCTCTTCTACATCGTCAAATCCCTTTACTGCGTTACTCCTTTAAATGTTCCGTTCTGGCTAATGAGGTTTGTTTTGTTCAATATCATTAATAAGATCTATGCCGCAAATATTTGTTTCATATGTGGCTGTTTCTACTTTGTTGTTGAACCGTGCTTCAGACCATGGTGGTTGCCTACCTTGTCGACTCTGGCACGTATTTGGATTCTTTTGTTGATCTTACCCTCTGTGTTCTGTCGGCAAGATCAACACTTCCATTGAAAGGGGCAACCACCTCACAATCAGTACCCGCCATGTGCTTGTGAGTGTATGACGATCTGGTACAAGCCAAACCCTTCCTTGGTTTCAGCACCGACTTTGGGTCACACTTCAGCTTAGGCGTTCGCTAGATTCCCATACATTCCTTGAGGGTTTCCTCTATGTTGCTTCATGCAACCTCTAGCTTTTCTCTTGTTCCAAAAGCCTTGTAGATCGTCAAATTTCTTGGTCTATTACTATATGTCCTCTTCTCATGCATTTGTTCGGGCTCAATGGCATTTGGCTTTTGGTTTGGCATCGGTCTTCCAATCGTTCTTCTTCTTCACGGCAACACATTTCTTTATGTTGTAATAGTTTTCGTCTTTCTTAGTGAAACTCCGCTTGAAGGTGTTGTAAAACTATATAGTGCCTTGTGAGGAGTTGGGTAGTTGAAGGTCTTGATGTAGTCGATCCACTTCTTTACTCGCAGCCAAATTGTTCAAGATAGTTTTGGTTGGTACATGGGTTCTTTCAAATTCTTTCTTGATGCACTCACATACAAAAATATCCCACAAGTACTTGATGTCTGTTGTGACATTTTTTCTCTTTCCTGGTTTATTTTATTTGCTTCGTGGACCTGTTGACCCCATTAGTTCCTCTATGTGTTGTTGTCAATAGGGTTGTCAACCAACAGTTACTTCCGGAACTAATTTTTTAACTTGACCCGATGTTCTTTTAAGGCAACAACGCCAAAATGTTTTTGAGAAACTATGCTTCTAAGACAGTTGCAGATAATATAACATAGCACATGTGTAGACAAGAATCATCTTAACAATAGCTGCTCATTAATAAAAGCCTAAAGGTATAACTTAGTACAATTCATGCAGTTGAGGGAGGACCTGATACAAACGCCCCTACCCCTTGATGCAACAATCTCAAAATCCAATGGTTAGCATTTGTGTCAGCTGCTTGATCGAACCTTAAGCTGTTGCTATCAATTGCCCACAAGTACAACATGAATTGCATTTTTAATAAAGACAGTTTCCATAAAACCTCTTCTAGAACTGAAGGCTGATGATTCTCTCGAGGTAGAGAGAAATATGCTAATGCATGCATCTCCACAACCGGGAGTGTGACCAAGGAAAACTAGAAGTTGCTCGACATTGAAGCAAAACATACCCATTACGCACAATGCTTAGAATGAGATGAAGGCTGGTGCACCCTAGAATTAGTACACACATAAGAGTGTCGCTTCATTGTCTTGTCCCCATTTATGTGTGAATCAGCAGCATCCTTATGCACATGTAACACTTCCAACATCTGATATGGCTGGAAGAAGATGACCCGCCTATTAGTCCTAAGGATCCATTGTAAAATCCTAAGTTTGGAAGTGAAATCTTCTTTAAGAAAAGGATAAGAACATGTGATCCGGGTAGCAAAAGAATGTGGACAGAGAACCTCTTGAGTATTTGTATAGGTAGTGAACCCCTTGAATCTTATTGTAGACAAGACATCTAAAAATAAATACAACTCATTTTCCACTTCTTGGAGAGAACATAGGTGGTAGGTCCGATCAACACACAAACTACGATAGTTTATTTGAACTCATAACCAGCGAGGCTCACAACCTCAGCTATCCAAGGGGATCCTTGGGCCGTATGACTATTGATGCCGGAGATGGGCTGAATAATGCTTCTGACTGCAATCTGAAAAAATGACGTTGACTTGAATATATTGTCAGCACATATCCTCTCTAACAACTCTATTGATCGAAGGAGTATCTAAATGGAGGAATCCAATCAATAGAGATGCCAATAAATTGAAGGAGTTAACTGGTGTCATAATGCAAACAATGCTCATGCTGAGGAACATTTAAAGAGACGATTCTCTCGAAGAACAAAGTGCCAAAAATGAGTATCTTTCATGACATGAAGCTGAATCACCTAGGGATTTCAGTATGTGGATATGAAAAGTAAGCCTGGAAATACTTTCGAGACAGGCTGCATGGCGAAATGTAATGTCCCCTCTTTCCGCATAAGCTTGGACGAAGACCTTTGGCCCTTTTTGTCTACCCGACGGCCAAGGGGGAGTTTCTAGGGTGACGAAGCTTTATTATTTTATTATATTGTGCTATTGTTTTTAAAAAATAATAATATTATGAAAAGCACATATAATAAATGATAAAGTTTAATAATAAATTAAAATGTCAAAATACAATTAAAAGTAATTGTATTAGAAAGGGGAAAGTGCGACTTGCCTTGGGAGTCATTTTTGGGAAATCGTGCCACTTAGCCCAAAAAAGGAAAATGCGACCAGCATAGGGGAATGAAACAATTTGATTGGCCGACTTGAAGGTGGTAGTTGGGCTGATTTCCCTTTAAATAAACAAGTCGACTTGTATGGGAGCATCCAGATTTTTATTATCATCTTTTGCATTGTTAAGAGCTCTGAGCTTTTATCAGAAATTCCAAGGACGAAAACCCTTGTGAATTTATCTCTTGCGACGAAAAACCCGAGGGGATTGAGAGGGGATTTCACTCAGAAATTCCCAGCGTTATTCATCAGATTTCCAGGTTCAGTTCAGCCGTGTTTGTGAAGAGATTTGAAGGTGTTTTTCAGTGATTTTCAACCAGCAGTTGGGTCGGCCTGTTGTAAGCAGTTTGGCAGCGATTCTAGAGGTATTTTCATCTAAAAATATTTGTCAAATGTTTGCCATAATACTGTAAACTGATCGCTGTACTTTCTATCATCTTCTGAAGTGTATTTTTGAAGATTTCCAATCTGAATAATAACAGACTTCAGATCTGTTTTTCTGGGCTATTTTGGACTGTAATAAGTTCAGTTTTCTGTGTAATTCAGCCCCAAATATCTGAGCAGTCATTAGAAATCAAAAGTACTTTTATTTGGTGTGATTTACATTGGCATCTCTATTAAACCCTAGTCGCATTTTCCAGATCTGCATTAGGGAAATTGATATAAAATACATAAATCTGTATTTGCTGTTTGTTTGATATATAAACTCATTGGAGTGTAAGGGGATCCATCTAGGGATCTTTCACGAAACAGGCTTGGACAATGCACTTAGCGACCATTCATTTGCAACAGATCATACACTAAAGCGTGATAGCTTAAACCCTTTCAATACATGCCTAGCGGTTATCTATGAGCCTGATTCATCCTTGATCAATAATAGCAAAATTAATAGACTACTTATTTTTGTCAAAACATCTAGCTGCATTGTACTTTTTTGATCTACATAAGCTTAATAATGTTTCAGGCCTATCTTCTTGACCACTCCATCTTTAAGGATAAATTTGGTCATAGAATAAAATAAGTTTGCAAATCTTGTAGGTCTAATAAATCGCTTTATAATTTTTTTTGGAATGTATGAAATTACAAAGGTTGGCAAATTTTTCTTAATCAATTGATTAATGTTTAGGCCTCCTTTATCCTAGTAATGTAATTAATATTCTAATTAATGTCATTGTTATTGTTATTTATATTATTATCCGGGCTTTGGATGATGGGTTTCGTGTTTTCCTCAAGTACTAACCACCATCTCTATTTTCAATTTCAATTTCTATTACTTCCCTAACAGTTACTTTTTGCATAGTGATCATCTTCCCTTGCCACACAACACTCGCTACACCATGATCCACTTTGATGATGAGTACACCATTGACTACGGGGCCCAACTCTCCTAACTTATATCCAAATATTATTCCCTTCCCTCCACTTTGGAGACTCTAGAGTCCATGTATGAGTTCTTACATCATGCCCTCGGGATGCAGCCCTTGACTCTTGCCCCTATGTTGTGTACTACTCCACGTCACCTTGTCCACACGAGGCCTACTATATGAACCTTTGATACACTAATGAGTGTAATTCTGTGTTGGAGACTTCAATTTGTCCTATCAACGTTGCTTCCTCCTTACGCGCCACTCGTAGAGATTATTGTTGTCTTCTTTGATGAAAGAAATGTGAGTTTCTTAGGTCTAGACAACTTGCTCTCCTTGCTGCCCTCCATCTTCCCCAAAGATCTTTTGCGGCACTCTCCTCTTGATGAAGATCGCTGCTTTTGACATCGATCCATGGGCATGGGTTTCCTAAACTATTTCTCTCTACGACATTCCATAACCACTGTTGTTGTCATTGTCTCCACCTTAACATCATCATCTATTGTTTTCTCTGCTATTATAGTTAGGAAGGCTATTAAGAAGTTATGTACCGGCAAAGTAGCAGATTGTGAGGGTCTTCATGTTGAATTCCTCAAATATGGACTGGATTCCCTTGCCTTCCTATGGCAAAGCTTTTAATTAGATTCTTTTCTCAAAATTTCCTTTTTCTTGGTCCCAACACATAATCCACCCCATTCTTAAGTGTGGGGATAACTTCAACTCTAGAACTACATGACCATTATGACAAGATATATGTTTGCCAAACTTTATTAGATGGTGTTAGACATGCAACTTTCAAAGCACTTGGAGAGGAGTAATCTTAGAGTGGGGGAGCAAGTCGGCCGGGAGAGATCACTAGACAATTGATCACATCTCTACACTTTGGGTTATCATTGAGGAGGCTCATCATCGGTCTTCCAAAGTCTTTTGTTGTTTTGTAGACTTGCGGAAAGCCTTTGACTTGGTTTTGCGCCATACGCTCTTGCTAGAATTGCGTGATGTTGGCATTCTGATTCTCTCATTACCCCTACTCGGAGTCTCTATGAGACGAGATAGTTTAATACTCCTCATGATCTTTCCAAATTTGCGAAGAGTACAATTGCGGTCAAGTAGAGATCAATGTTTTAAAAATCGGAACCGGACTCGGAACTGGCCGAGGTCCGGACCGGAACCGAACCGGAATCGGACCGGTTCAAACTTAATGAACCGGTTTACTAAAAAATACATAAAATTTTATATTTTTAATGAAAATAATATATTTGAAAGGTTAAAAACCATAATTCCAACAATTACACACAGAATATGCAAAGTTTTCTCTTATATATATGCAAGAAAGGTGTTTATAGCAAAATGGCACGAACTCCAAGTCCAATACACAATACATATATCATAGATGAGATTCCGAAACAAAATACATAAACAATGAGGCTCTAAATGGCCTCCATAGTTCAAG
This sequence comes from Taxus wallichiana var. yunnanensis, assembly GCA_018340775.1. Lineage (NCBI taxonomy): Eukaryota > Viridiplantae > Streptophyta > Pinopsida > Cupressales > Taxaceae > Taxus > Taxus wallichiana. The sequence goes on from CM031237.1 coordinate 851,539,390, forward strand.
ACTCCAAAAAGAAACATGATATGATCATTGATACATTACAAATACTACAAGTTACAAAACTCTAGAATAAACTAGATGATGCCAATGATCAATCATCAAACTCTCTGACCGCCATCGAAAATGGTATTCTCAAGGTCATCCTCATCAATATCATCACCGACCGCTGGCTCTGACTTGGACTCATCCAAATCCTCAGGTACATCTGCAACAACAACGGAGCTACATGGGGTCGGGAGTAGCACGAGTGTGACTAGTGCCTGCTGTGTCTCGTGACGATGGCGGTGGTGCTGCTAATGGCTCATCAGATTCTTGATTCAAACCGATCCACCCCAAGTCATCGGGATCAAACTCTGCTGGCTCACTCTCCTCTATCTACCCATTCTGAGGTTGGATCTATATCATCTAAGACAATGGGATCGTACGTCTTCGGTTCAACAACCGGTTCGCGCTTAACCGAAGGTCAGATCGCACAAAGACAAGATCATTCAACCGTTGTTCCAAACGGTTTCTCTTCTTCGTGTGAATCCGCTCAAAGACGGACTAGTTGCGCTCGCACCCAGAAGCACTGCAAGTTTGGCTCAGGATCCTAATTGCAAACTTTTGCAATTGAGGACATTGACTACCAAACGAATCCCACCAATGTGCTGCGATAAAAAGTGTAAATGTTTAATTAGTAAACAATGACGATAAAAAGTTAAAAACACAATTAAAAATTAAAAGTAAAACATAAACTTATAACTTAAAGGTTAAAGCGTAATTCAACAAATTAGATAAAGATTGTCTTATGCTAAAAATTCATGATTATTCATTAAAAATTTTAATCAAATGAACTTCAAAAAACTTAGAATTTCTTACCTGGTTGGTCCACATTCCTTGCAATCTTTGCAAGGTTTTTCCCAAAGGTACGGTGGCTCTCTTTGAAGAAGCCGATCCGTCGGTGAACCTCAAGTTTTGCATCTCATCGGGGACCATGCGCTCTAGGCATTCGTACAAACCATCTTTTACTTCTCATGTTTGATCTTCTCCAAGCTGAGCTCTGTAATGATATTTCGGGTTCAAGAAATACCCAGCTGCATGTATAGGCCGATGGAGTTGATTGTTCCATCTATTATCTATGATCTCCCATATAGGCCCATACTTAGTTACCCTGTCTTTGTATGTTGCCCTTATCTGCTCCTTTGCTTGATCCATAGCCTCATAAATATAGCCCATGGCTAATTTTTCCCCATCCACCAACCGCAACACCTTAACAAGAGGCTCAACAACTTTCACAATCTTTGTTGTTTTTTTCCAAAATAAATTATCAAAAAGTTTCTTCTGTGTCTTTCCCATCCTATTTGCGGCTCCACTTTGATGCATTCCATTCATCACTTGAAAACATCCTTTTCAAGTTTTGTTGTTGGGAAATAAGAGATTGCAACGTGAGGAAGTTTGTTGCAAATCTCGTGATGGTTGGCCTAACAAGTTCTCTACCATCAGTGTTCTTCCTCATTAGGTTCAATACCCATGAGTGATTATAGATGTATTTGGTGATGCTCTTGCAAGCTCTACAATGTTCTTGATCCAATCTTTTTCCCTATATCCTCAAGCATGAGGTCTATGCAATGTGCAGCACATGGAGTCCAAAATATTGTTTTGTGTTTAGCCTCTAACATCTTACCAACAAGAACATAGTTAGATGCATTATCTGTTATGATTTGTACAACATTTTCCACCCCCACCTCTAAAACAATCTCATCCAAAAGCTCAAACAATAAATTTGCATCTTTCACCCTATCAGATGCATCTACTGATTTCAAAAACATTGTACCTTGTGGACAAGAGGCAAGAAAATTTATTATTGTGCGGTTCTTGCCATCACTCCACCCATCTGACATGATAGTGCATCCTGTTTTGGCCCATGAAGCTTTGCAACCTTTCAAATATTCATCTATGGATGCAACTTCTTTCTTCAAAAGTGATCCTCTCAAGTCATGCATACTAGGGCCTTTGAAGCCCTTACCAACAACAACAATGGAATCAAACATCGGCTGGTAATAAGGTGAGTGGGCAGCATTGAAAGGGATATCTGCATCATACCACCATCTAGCAATGTACTCAAAAGTTGCTTCTTTGTATTGCTTCTTCCAATGGTTATCCAAGGTAGGTTGATTTTGTGTTGGCATGGAGGCACTAGCAGAGCAGTGTGGAAGATGGAAAAAAACTTTGAATGGTCTTTCTTTTTTGAGGCCGGTTTTCTTGACTATGAGTGGATGGGGGAGGCATATACCGAAAGGGGTCTCTAATAGTCACAGAAGGGTCAGAGCAAGATCCTTCAACACTCAAGGCATGTTCCCTCCTTCTCCCTATTTCAGCTTCCATCTCTTTTTGCCTAGCCTTCTCTTCTCTATGTTTTTCAAGCATGGTTTTCATTTCCAACCTAATGTCATCAATATCAGGTGCCTCACATGGGGTAACTTGGCCTCTTTGACCAGCCAAGTGTTGTTTCAACCTATGAATCCCCCCCCCTTGATGTGTTTCTTACAATATTTACAAAAAACTTGATCATCAATTGTGTCTGCATGGGCCCATGTAGGGTCTTTTGATTTGGGGGCCATTGCAAATGCAAACAAATCTGAAAATGCAAATAAAAACAAAATAAATTTTCTATTTCTTTTTAATAAAATTTACAAATAAGGGGCAAGTTTAAAATGTAACATACCTTTCAATGTGCACACAAATGAGGTGAAGAAATGCTCCAAGCTTGTATATGGCACCACAAAGAGCCCACACTCCAAATGTAGATGTAAATGCCACCACAAAGAGCCCACACTTGATGCCAAACAACTCCAAATGAACACTATTCAAGGCTGCCCCAATCCTCCAAATCCTTGCAAATAAGAGAGGTGCTCACAAATAGAGGTGAGGTGCTCACAAATGGATGCCAATATCACCACAAAGAGCCCACAAGCAATGCCAAACAAGCTCCAAGCCTCCAACTTCCAAGCTCACTACAAAAAATAAACTCTTCAATCTTATGCTCACAAATGCTCACAAATGCTCAATGAGAGAGGTGTGAAGTGAATAGAGGGGGGTGTATTTATAACACCAAATTAGGGTTTAGAGACAAAAAAAAAAAAAAAAAATTTTGTTTTAATCGCCGCCATATAAGACAAAACAAGCCCAAACCGGCCGGTTTAGGACGAAACCGGTCAACCAATCCAATTTACAAAACGGTTCATGCTTTAAAATGTTAAACCGGTCAAACCGGCCGGTTCGGCTGGTTTGACCGGTTTTTAAAACACTGGTAGAGATGCCCTCTCTCTTCGACCCTCTTCAATGTTTACATTGATGAGCTAGAGGGTTTTCTTCGACAACATACTCTTGTAGATGATGGTTGCATTTTAAATGATGTGGTGAGAGATATACTCCTCTTTGTTAATGACATTGTTCTCCTCACTCTTCCAATGGTTCATAAGAACTTAATGTCCATGCTCATTTCTGCGAGCTTCGTTAGTTGGTGGTCAACCTTAGTAAAACTAAGGTCATAGTATTCAACACCTCCAATCGTTCTCTTTCCTAGTTCCAATTCCTTTACGAAGGGGAACCTTTTGATATCACATCAGCCTCCACTTACTTGAGGGTCCACTTTTCTGTACCATATTTCAGTATGAACCATCCGTCTCAAGCATGCCTTTGCAAGGGATATGCTTCCTGTTTTGTCTTAGAGCATCAATGCTTTCAGGTCCACTTCTAGGATAGCCCTTTGAAGATGTGCCTCTTTGATACAGTCATCAAGGCTACAATTTTATATGGGTTGAAGGTTTGGAGTCCTAATTTGGGTTCTATTGATTGAACTTGTATTAAGAGGGTCTAGACTCTCATGATTCGGTGTATGATTTGTTGTCAACAGACTGTTCCTTAGTGCTTTGTCCTAGCCGAGTTTGCTGCCTAGACTTGAAAACATTGGAAGATTCAACTTCTTTCTGTGTAAGGTATCCATACTTATCCCTTTGTTCTTCAGAGAGGACTACATATTTGGGCCCTAGTAGATGTCAGCGTTGTTAGTATTCTGAGACTAGTTTGCTCCTTTAGTCTATCCACACCTCTATTGATAGGTTTCCTTCTTTTAGGTACTCTTTGAATGCCCCTCTTTGGCTTCTTCCTGTAAAGGTCATCATTAGAGTTTTTAGAGAGGATATCTACATGTAGTACATCCAAGTCACGTGGACCTCTCCTTCTCAGCCACTCAGTGCCAAGCTTGCCTTTTATGTTGAGCATTTCTTGCAGGTGGTGGATGGTGTCATTTCTCTCCCTGACTATATCCAATATCATTGGTCTCACGGCTTAAGGTTTCCTCTCGGCCAATTGAGGATATGCTCAGTATACTCACATTAGCTGCGGGTTGAGACTGATTAACATATTCCATGCGGGGACTGGATTTGTTGTCGTTGCCCCCTCCAGGAGGTGGGGACCAAGAACACTTCATTTTATGATGCCCTATCTTTTATGAGATATGTGGGAGATACCACTATCTTTGTAGAGACTTGGGCAAGTCTTTATCCACTTTCTTTTAATACCCATATCAACAGTACCTGCCCCATTTTCTTAGAGAGTTTGCACCTTACAAATCAAGTCCCTGCAGCTCACCCTGAGAGCTCCCAAACTGATCATTTCATTCTTCTAGTCCCCCACAAATGTTGGTGGCATTAAGCACCCTTTGAATACTGACGCGTCACTTATTGCAGATCAACGAGGTGCTGCTCATCTCTACACAACACTACTCCTTTGGTACCCCAACACAATAGCTCTTGATGATGGTGATCCGCTCCTGCTGAGCATCAAGTGTATGCTCCTTGGCATCATGGTTTTGCTTCTTCACATCAACTCGTGGCTGCGGATGCAAGCGCGCATTACAATTTTCTTTGCTATCATGGGAGCTTCTTTGGCCTTGGATGTTGGTGGGGATTATGAGGGGAGTGCTTTGTTTCCTCCTAGGTCTAACCAACATGGCCCCCTCAGCCCTAGACATTCCTCGAGGAGCATTATCAGATCTTGTATTGGCCCTTTCATAGTGATAGATGATGACACAGATGATTCCTCTATCTCAGGCACAATCGAAGTTGTTTGATGTGACTACCATCAAGTGTTTTTGACTTTTGAGTTTCATTAGCCCATGCTCTTTGGGGATTCTTACTTCCCCCACATGGCTATTTGTATTGTTACCCGAACTGCATTTGCTGAGGGATTTACTGCATTGGGTTTACCCCATGTTTCCTTTCAATGCGTTTGTTCTTTTTTTAGTTAGTCACTATCCCTAGGGTCCTTTTACCCTAGCACATTCTATTGTATTTGAGTGTATTCTCGAGTCCCATGGACCTACTTATGGTCATTTGTGGACATTAATATAATTTCTTTCTTTCATTCTCACTGGAAGTTTTGTATTTTCAATGTGTATACGATGTTTTGACTTATGTGAGTGTTTGGCTCCTGCTGATTCTCAGTTCTTCCGTGATGAATGTCTCCGCTGTCTTATTTTAACTGGGTTTGGATGGATCTTGACTCCCTGATGTATGATTTTCCACACGAGCAAATAACTAGGGATACACAACTGTTACATTTTGGGTCAAGGAGGTCTTTCTTTGAGCAAAGTTTGGTTGTCAAGACATTAATTAGTAGGCAATTTGTGTCCATACGTTTACTTTTAAAGATCTTGGAAATTATGTCTGTTGTTCTATTAATGTATGGGAGGTATTCTTTTTGACTATGTTCTTTATCTTCATTGGATTGAGGTTCTTTTCTAGCTCTCAGAAAGGCTTTATTTATCTCCACTTGTGTAGCCATTTTACTTAGAATGCTTGTCAGATATTCTTTCTTTTATTGGAAATGGTCTTTCTCTAAGATTCTCAAGGCTCTTGATATAAACAAAGGAAATGAGATGAGGTCTAAGAAATGGTACATTTGCTTAGCCATCATCTATTGGCTAGGGACCCAGAATATGGTAGAGATTCATTCATATTAGTAGAATTATGTACTGCTGGGAGGAAATCAGTGCTGCACTCTCTTTTTTGGGTGCTTGGTTACAGCTGTCTTGTGTCTGGAGATGGGCATTTATGTGGCCTTGTGTGTATGGAGATCCATGCCGCTCTCTTCAACAAAGTTTAGCCATATCTCTTGCTCTCCTACCAGCTATCCTTTGTGAGAGCTGGAAAGCCAACTGATATGGATCACTGGGAAGGTCATAATTTCATTTACCACCTGTCTGATTTAGAGAATTTATCCATCTATAAACTACATGTCTTGTATGAGAGTTGATTATTCCATTTCTTTCGGTTTACACTGGCCATGTCCCATATTCCTCTATAGAGGTTTCCTTTTAATTAAGATGATAATTTACAAGTTCTCACCAGTGATGTTTATGTTCAACAGGCTGTTAAACATTAGCTAGTATTTGACAAATTGTTCATTATCCTCTGCAACTAAGTGGTATGCTTTATCACCGTCTTTTGTCTAGAAAGTTCTCTTGAGAGTATGAATGAGATCATGTTAGAATTTAGTTGTCCCACTACAACTGTATTTACAGTTATGTACTTCCTTTATAAACTCTGTGATTTTTATTCACATTGTGCTTTTCATGCAGCACAGAGATTTTTTTACATGGAAAGATTTAACATCATCTGTACAGATGGAAATTTGGATGCATCTCAAACAGGATACTGCTTACATCATGCTTGTATAGGGTTGGGATTTTCTGGGCAATTGTGTAGGATTGATTTGTACTAGCCTTTATTTGGATAGAGAGCATTTCCCTGCTCTTGTTGATTAGCACTATTTCATTTACACTCAGTTGCACTAAACTGCGATCATCTCTTCTAGGCATAAGATGGTCGACCTTGTGATGCTGTACCATAACTGTTTTTGATTTCATTCGTTACTGGATTCATGGAGAGGTTATCTGTTAAATCTTCATGGACCAACTAGGATTCAAACCTAGAGGCTAGGACCTCCTGTGGGAGGCTGGGCTGCTCCACCACCGAGCTACCATCCCTTTGTTTGTTTGGAATGTCACATTATGGTTCAAGCATGCTACATATAGTAAATGAGTAGACAATATGATGGCAGACCCAAGTGCATCTTGTATCTAAACCACATATTACTTTCAAAATCAAGTGTGATTTTGTTGGAGAAGATGGAATGTTTCCATATGTTCTCCTTCCTTCATGTTGCCTTCTTTGTTTTATGATTATCAATTAGCAGATTTGATTTTGCCGATGTTTAGTTTATGGGAGGCTAGTGCCACTCCAAAAAATGTACAGAACTTTGAATTGTTATGATCCACAAACTTCTGAATGATGAATAATATATCCTTTTAGCAGTTTTATATGATCATCTTCTTGCATATAATTTGATTTGTTACTACTCTTAGCAATATGTATACATTTATACTTTATGGTCCTATGGAACATTTTTGAAGTTCCAGACTTCAATCTCCCCCACCCTCTCAAACATAGGTAACTTTGAAAAGAGGTAGCTACGCTGTGCCACAATAAACAGTTTAGGCTTGGTACATGAATTTCCATCTGTTTCTTTTTTCTGTATATTTGTTTTCGTTATCAAGTTCTTATTGTGGAATATTTTTTGTTTCATCTGCTGAACTTGATCTGGTTGATTGTAGGGTTTGTATCCTAATATATGGACTTTTGTGATGGCAGCTTGACACAGGGCATCAGATAGAGGCCTTTTCAGTTCAGCTGTTATGCTTAGCAATATTGAAGAAAGCTCTGCATGTAAGTCATAATTGGGCTTCTTCATTTACAGGAAGAAGTTCCCAGGAGGGACTTCCTAGTGATGATGGGATTCACAAAACAGGAACTGTACATAGTGGAGACATGACCGAGGAAGTAGACTTTGAGGATGCAGCTTATGCTTGTTCACAAATAGAACAAGAGTTTCTTGCTGCTGTTGAGGTTGCTGAGGAACTTGCGAGTCATCTAGGGCCATTGAATGGTATGCTTCGTCCCTTCAAAGCAGTCACTTGTGAAAACCATTAATATTATTGTGAACTTCCAATCTCGGGAAAATGAGATGGAGGGTATTAGTATGGATGTACTGCCATGGTATGATGTTAGGCATCGATAATTAATGGAAGTAAATAGATTTTACAATTTGGAATTGTGATTCTGACAATGTGAAGGACATGTTACGCTATGGAACACAGGAAGTTCAGAAATGCCAGATGCAATGGAGGTTGTATTCCAGGCAGCATTAGCGTTGGGAAGAAAAGGCGCGGTGAGTGCTGTGACTTTCATGGTCTATTTATTTGTATCAGCATAAAAATCATATCTATACCTGGAAATATAAGTTCAAGGATAAAAGCAGACAATCATATGACTGTAACTGAAAGAGGGAACATAGAACTGCCTTGGACACTTGGAAATGCCAACCATGGCAGTGTACTTGTGTACTGACATACCGGGTACTGGTACTGGTCCCGGTACTCGCCGAAATGTTTCCAAAACTCCAAAATAGAGCCGTACCCAGGACGTTTCTGTACTGTTTCAGCAGTGCTTCTGTTTTTTAAATGCCAAAAATAAAAACAAAAGATACTTCTGTTTCAGTGGTACTTGAGGAAAATCTAGATGATATATTCTAGAATCTAGATTATAATCATGTACATATGAAAATTTAAGCATGTTGAATGTTTTGAACTTTCATGAATATGAAGTATTTTAAGTGTTTTATCTTTTATGGAAAAAAGTATTGTGTTTATATATATATATATATTTATAAACTTTTAATAATATATTGTACGGATGTTTCTGTTCCGTTTTGTACACAAGAGTTTTTTGACAAAATTGGCATTTCTGTGTTTTGAACCCGTACTTGTACCCATTTCCTGGCAACCTATGAGCTAGTCAAGGAGCTTAGAAACTGAAGATTAAGATGGCAACAAAATGCCAATATGCGTGGTTCAGGAAATAGCTGTTGCCACAAAACAGAAGTGAAAATAAGAATCAGAATCCTGTCAACAGGCAGTCTTCTTGCTAGTCATGCTGTTGAAAGGCTCACATAATCCTGAAGTATATCATCACGCCAATCTTCACCTCTCTTTTCCTGTGTATCCGTGCCAATGATGGATAGTCTGATGGTCTCTGCTGGGCACATTTCAAAATGTTGATGGTGGTAGAAGCAGAATCTGAAATGGATATAGGAATCCAGGGTACATGAATCGATGAACAAGAGGAGGTGACACATTAGGTGTACTTTTTAGGAAAAATTCCAGTGCATTCGGAGCAGGAGCAGTTATAACAATTTGAGCAGAATTTTGATTGCTTTTTGTGGAGTTGTTTGGTTGCAGCTGTATATATTCAAAATGGGAACTAGAGCTTTGATTGCTGTTTGTGAAGTTGCCTGGTTGTAGCTGTAAAGATTCAAAATCGGAACATGCTTGGGTCATTTAGGCGTTCATACTCCTTATGGAGATGAGTAAGTTCTCGCAGTAAGGGATCAGTCTGGGTTCAAGAAGGAGGCACATAATCAGTGTATAATGGATGAGATCCTTGGTAGTATTGCTTTATTGTGGCAATTTCATTGATGTTATGGTATGGAAGGAGAATTCATTTTTGGCATTGACCTTTGTGGCAATCGCATGATCTGCAAATCAGAGAAAAGCAACTCCAGAATTCTGTAAAATTCATATGTGCTCTCTGGGAAAAGGCCTCTATTGTTTGAGCATACAGATGTCTTCCTTCCTATTAGATGGATCAAAAGAAATTGGGCTTCAACTCTATATAGCGGATCGGAAAATATTTTCTCTGCAAAACTAGACTATGGCTTTTTATCCTCTTTGGAATTGGGAAATATAGCCAGGGCATCTTTGAAGATTATGAGATTGCTGGATGAAGAGTTTAGGTGGGTTTTTAGTGAACCTCTAGACACCTCCTTGAGGGGAAGGCAATAGTATCTAGGGATATTGACCTTTCAATATAGCTTGATGAAAAGTGGAGCATGCACATGGGTTCGAAGAGGGTAAAGTGGTTATGAATAATTGTAAAAGAAGTGGGGGCCTATTTTCTTCATTGTACTAGGATAAAAATCTTGAAGGGTGATATGGAAACTCTTGGAGTGGACTGTGAAATGAAGACTCAATGGATTCCCATCCTCCATCCTCCATTCTCAAACATCAGACTATGAAAAAGCAATGTCAAAATTTGAGGAAGTCTTAAAGCAATTGAATGAAGGAAGATGTATGGAATATTGCATTTAAGACCACAAATGTTTGTATGAGTGGATAATACTTATGTTTTATGTGATTCTGAAGCTCTACCATCATGATGTTGAACACTAATATTTTGCATCTCATCCTGAAGTCATTTGTGATTATCTATTTGGATGATATCCTCATTTTTAGTTGTACATATTAAGAGCACTTACATCATTTGTAGGCTTGGTAAAATGGACTGTGCAAAACCAAACTTAGTGTTTTATTCAGCATAAACAAGTGACAGGATTTACAAATAAAGCCATTTGAATGGCTGTTACACTTCATGTTCTCCATGACTCTTTGACTACCAACAGGAACTCTTCAAGTTCAAACTACAAGACAAAAGTTCTAACACCTAGAATTAGCTATATTATGTACGATCATATTACACCCCCATTTAATCTGCAGGGGTTACGGTGAGACCAAGCATGCTCCTGAACTTCTCAAATATATTTTTTCCAAGTGCTTTTCTCAAGATGTCTGCTGGTTGCTCTATAGAAGGACAATGGAGTAATTTGACACTGCCTTCTTTCACATGATGCCGAATCAAGTGGAATTTTGTATTGATGTGTTGGTTTCAGTCGTGAAAGACTGGATTCTTTGCCATTTGAATTGCAGATGTGTTGTCAACCATCAATGGTGTTGACAAAACCTGTTGTTCCTGCAAGTCTGAAAGAACCCTTCTGAGCCACAAAATCTCTCATTGCCTCTGAAGCGGCCATATATTTTGCTTCTGTTGAAGAAATTGTCGACACTGATTGCTTCTTTGATTTCCAATTGACAACTGTTGTTCCCAAATTCATTAGAAACCCTGATGTAGATTTCCCATCTTCAAAATCACCAGCATAGTCAGAATTTAAATAGCCAACCAGTTTGAAGTTTCCTACCCTAGAGTATTTGAGCCCAAAATTGTGTGTTCCTTTGAGATATCAAAGGACTCTTTTTGCTGCTACCCAATGACTTTCTCTAGGTTGTTGCATGAATCTAGACAAAACACCAACAACAAAAGAAATATCTGGTCTAGTTGTGGTCACATAGATCAAACTTCCAATGAGTTGTCTGTATTTGGTTGCATCGACCAAATCAGTGGTATCTTCTAATGTCAATTTCAGATTTTGTTCCATGGGCGTATTGAGAGGCTTACAATCTATCATTCCGAATTTGCTCAGAATTTCACCAATGTACTTCTGTTGAGTGATGAAGATGTACTTTGATTTCTGAAGCACTTCAATACCCAAATAGTAATGAAGATAGCCCAAATCTGTCATTTCAAACCCTTTCATCAACTCTGCTTTGATTTTTGTAGTATATTTCTCATTAACCCTGTTTTGTTTTTTGCAGTATATTTCTCATTATTCCCTATTATGAGCAGATCATCCACATACACCACTAGAAATACAACTGTTTTGACAAAAAGAGTTGCATCTTCAAACTCAAATCGCTTGAAATTCATGTTCAAGAGGTGCTCAATAAGCTTTTCAACGTTTCATACCATGCATGTGGAGCTTGTTTCAAACCATGCAACGATTTTTCTAGTCATGTACGTTGTTTCTTGAAGATCACTATTTAAAAAAGTAGTTTTTATGTCCATCTGATGAACTTTCCACCCATTTTGTGTTTGTCAAAGCCAACAACTTCCAAATGGTAGTCCTCTTTGTTGTTGGTACAGATGTTTCACTGTAGTCTATGCCTTCCTTCTAGACATAATCCTTTGTGACAAGCCTCACTTTATGTTTGTCAAGTGAGCCATCGGCCTTGTATTTGTTGCGGAAGACCCACTTGCAACCAATCAGTTTATAACTGAGTAGAGGATCAACCAATTTCCAAGTCCCATTTTTCACCAATGCTTCATACTCATCTTTGATGGATTTTCTTTAGGATTCATCCTTTTTAGCTTCTTTGAAAAAGGTTGGTTCTGAAGCGAATACAACATTGAGTTCTTCTGCAGAATCATTCAAGGTGAGCTTTTCAATCTTGTTTTGAATTTCTTCTAGGACATTTTCTGTTGGTTGTACGGCTGCATGTGCACTTCGTGTGCTAATTTTTCCAACTTCATCAAAACAAAAATCGTTCAATGTCTATGTTTCCCATTTAGGCATCTTCTTCTATGGTTTTGGTGCCTCAATCTCATGATCTAAAGCTCCTTCACTTTTCGTCCTCTGTTCTTGTGCCACTTGTCCATTTTCTAATAAAGTTTTATTTTCTTCTTCAAGAGGAGTTTCAATCTCTGTTATAGGAGATAATATGAAATCAAATGAATTCCAACTGCATGCCCCCACTCACTATTTGGAATTTTCAAATCACTCTCCTTGTAGACACGAAACATCGCATATTTCTTCAGTCGACTCAATTGACGATTGATGTTGGCCTTATCCTTTGTAGTTTCAAAAAAGACGACATCCCTTCCAATGAGGAATTTCTTGTCCTTTTCATCATAGATCCAGTATGCCTTGGAGGATTTAGAATATCCCAAGTGAATGCATTAATGAATTTCGTGGTCCAATTTATTCCATTCCTCCTTTGGGATCAATGTGTAACATGTGGATCCAAAAATCCAAGAAGACACGCTGAAGGAAGATGACCAAACCACATTTCGTATGGATTCTTCAATTGAAGGGCCATTGATGGTGATCTATTTCGGAGGTACATTGCTGTTTGCGCCTCTTTTGCCCAGAAGTGTAGATTTACCCCCTTGAAATATAATATTTCACTAACCTTATTCTTTACAGTTCTGTTCATCCTCTCAACTACATTTTGTTGAAGAGTATGGGGAATTGTGAGATGGTGTTTGATCCTGTTTTGCTTGAGATACGATAAAAACGCCTTTGACGTATTATCAATTTTGCGTGTCCTAATGCGGGGCTGAGCTTCATTTTCCACCATAACTTGAAACTTTTGAAATGTTTCGAAGGCTTCTGATTTTTGTTTGAGGAAATAGATCCATGTCATTCTGTTGTAGTGGTTAATGAACAACATGAAGTACTTGTGACCACCAACTGACTAGATTGGAAGACAACACAAGTTGGAGTGGACCAACTGCAACTTTCTATCAGCTTTCCATTCTAACTTTTGAAAGGTTCTCTCGAGTGTTTAGCCAAAATGCAGGCTTCACACTTCTTAGATTTTGTGGCAAGGTGGGCAATCTTGCTACACCATTCTTTTGCAACACACGAATGTAGTCATGATTGGAGTGCCCAAATCTCACATGCCACAACATACTTGGAGACATTTCGTCTTCAACAAGATGAGCAAAATTCCATGAAATTGATGGCTCACCCTTGAGTTTTAACAATTTTCCTTCCTCAAATCCAATCAATACGATTGCATTGTCACTTTTTCTTTTGATAGTGACCTCCCCATTGTCTAGTAGAATGGAGTGCCCTTGTTGGCGAATGAGCACCAAAAACAAGTTTTTTTCAATTGAGGAAGGTATATGACATTTTTAAGAATGAAATTTGAAAGCTGTTGACAGTTGAGTATTGTTCCTTTACTCCTTGGTCGGATACTTGATCGTCTCGCCAAGTATACTGGATTATAGCTTTTTTCATGAAACTCCTCAAAAACTCCTTTCGGAAAGTCATATGTTGAGTGATACCGGTGTCAAGGATCTAAGCGTCAAACCATGTTGAATTCTTTGAAATATTGTTTGCTTCTTTAGAGCCATTTTTGCCCATCTTGCTTGCGAGAACAAGTGGTGGTTATCATTTTGTCTTTTGCCAACTGTTACTGTTATTTTTGCCTCCTTTACCTTTATTCCTCACTTTGCCCGTATCATCATTTTTGGAAGACAAGGCCTTGGAGGAAGAACCTTTGAAAAAATTGCCGTTTTAATTGGCATAGTAAATGCTTTCTCTTATGAGTCGGTTTTTCTTCCAAAAGCCTTTTCCCTTTTGGCCATCTTTTCATCCAATTGATCAAATGCAAGAGTTTTTAATTGATTGCTTGCTTGTAAAGACTTCAAATTTCCGAGGTCGGATTCATCACATCACCATTTTTCAACTCAAGATTGGACAATTTCAAATGCAATTGTATGAACTCCAACTTTGAGTGAGAATCATACAAGTCCTTCAAGTTATGAAATGCTTTCCATGCAGTATCCAATCCCTGAATGTGATGAAAGATGTCGCATCAAGTTATGAACTAAGGCCCTCATTAAGGCAAATGCTTTCAAATTCCTTTGTTTCTAGATATGGGCTTCTTTTGCATCTGTAGGCGGTGTTGGCTTTGTGTCCCCGTCACAAATGTTGAACCACTAGATCATTGAAGATGAGAATGTTCTCCACTTGTTGAGATCACTCTAACTAGGTATCTTTGCTGGTCAAAATTGTGCCAACAATTGATTTTATTGAAGTCATTTTGGACCAAGGAGATGGATGGGTTCCTTATCACTCCAATGGGTTCCCTTTTCGATATAACACCGATCGATATACCAAATCTCTCAATATACCCACCCATCCTATATTCCCATCAAAACGTGGAAGAAGCTCACCTTGTTGGTATACCTGTCAGTACATGAAAGAGGTGTCAAAGTATGTGAGAGCATAATGGTAAGTGAAAAGGATTTGCTCTATTAATGACACCAGCTTAACAAGAATTCCTTGTACGTGTGCGTATCAACCAAATGCCCAGAGTATTCTTGCTTTTGAGATTTAAGTATAGCAATAACATGCGAACATGTAATAGAGTGAATGGGAAAATGAAAATTTTCCGTATTTCTCCTTGACAATTTATAGGGATGATGCCACAGATGTCATTGTTGCAACTCTATTAGGCGATGGATGCAGTAGTTTAACACTAACACGATGACTTTACTTGTAAGCACAAACTAGAGGCACCGTTAATACCGAATGTTGCTATTTGTTTGGTTTGCAATTTATTTTGTTTTTCTAACTTTTACTTGATTTTAATTTGATTTGCACAGAAAAATTGACTTATTTATTGGTTTAGTAAGTCAAAAATTAAAAAATTCCATATTTGGGAAAATCCTCCAATAATGAATATATGCTTTTGTTTCCAAATTAAAAGCATAGAGTTTCAAAAATAAAGAAGCTAGGCTTTATAAAAGTGAAATCCGTACCATACTCCTTGAATAGAGGGAGATGGGTAGGAACAATTCTGGAAAGAGCAAAATGCTTCAAACATCACCTTTCCCCACTACAAGTCTGACGCCTTTTTGGGTTGCAGTAGTCTTTTTAATTTTGAAACGACACATGTATAGCTGGAACACCTTTGTAACAAAGATGAACAGGAAATGAAATTCCAATCACTGGTCCTTGTTGGCAGAATGAAGCAGGTGGACAGGTTCAGAACGCCCAAATTAAAATTGAAACACCAACACAGGTTGCACTGCAGATGGCAGTCAGCTTCATGCTTCAACTTATTTTAAATGCAGCCAAACACATTCTCAAGATGGCAGATTTGAGTAGATGTGAGTACCCTCACGTGGCACTTATAAATGCATTCAGCGGATGTCCAAGTCAGCGCAGACAATGCAGCCAACTGTGTAGAACAACTATGCAAGGTTTCAGTGCCTCAACTGTTGCTGTAGCAATGCCGTATGGTTGGGAGAATGACTGGAAAATAATAGAAAAAATTGCAGGTGGTTGGAGGAGGAGAATGGAGGATACTGAAAGATGAAAGCGCCGTGGCCTTGATACCAATGTCAGGCTAGGTAAAATGGACTGTGCAAAACCAAACTTAGTATATAATTCAGCATAAACAGGTGATGGGATTTACAAATATAAAGCCATTGGAATGGCTGTTACACTTCATATGGCTCTTCAACTACCTACGGGAACTCTTCAAGTTCCAACTACAAGACAAAAGCTCTAAAGGATTATCAATATTATGTACAATAATAATACAGTACCCAAGAATTTGGAAAAGAATAAATTAACTTCTTATTTTGATGGAGTGTTATTTTTTATTACAGTATCTGGTATATCTAGATTATATGGTAGGAGGAGGTTTATTCAGAACTTATTCATTCAAAGATGGAAGCCATACTGAAGTGGCCAGCACCCCTTAATGCTATATGAGTTTTATATGTGGTTCCTCATCTTTGGCAATTCATAGCCTATTTCACCAATGTCGCAGCGCTGCTCCATGGCTTGCAATCAAGCATTAGGTCTTTTGTCTGGGGTAAGGCTGAACAAGCTTTTGAAGAATTGAAGAGGAAGATTTGCAATGCACCACTATTGACATTACCTAATTTGCCATTTCCGTTTAAGATTGAAACATCTGTCATGGTAGTAGGAGCTGTGTTGATGCAGGGAAGAAGATCAATATGTTATTGCCCTTCTCAAGAGAAATAGTGAATTATGTTTCCAACGATAAAAATATGTATGCTCAATATTTGCGGGTTGTGAGAAAGAGGAAGTACTATTTGTTGTGTGGAAATTGTGATCCATTTGTCGTACTACCAAATAATAGGTCCACACTTCAAGTGGATAGGTTGCTTACAGTAGCTCAATTGCTGATTAAATACAAAAATGGGGCAACAAATATAACTGTAGCTATGTTAACCAGACTGCTATTGACCAAGACAGTTGCAACAAGTACCCTTGTGCAATTGGAGCCATATAGCCATGAGGAGTACAAGCAATAATATTCAAAATATCCAAAAAACAAGGAGGGGTATACTGCACGATAAAAGAAGTTGCATCAGTGTTTGAACCAGTGTTACGCAGGGATGCGTCCCCCAAATCCCAGGGGTCCCGGACGTTCTGGGGACGCCAAAACGTGGAGGAAATGTTTCCTCCACGTTTCCAAACTTCTGTGTTGCAAGGGAAATGCCAGGGACGTTTGATGAATGTAGGAAACGTCTTGGGGATGTTTGGGACGGGAGGGGGATGTTGGGGATGTCTGCACGCGTCCCGGGGACGGTTGAGAGATGTACCTGGGACTTCCAGACGTACCCGCGTCAACAACACTTTTTCTTTAAAAAAAACTTTTCACTTTAAAAAAATTTAATTTCTTTGTTGTTTTCTCTTTAAAAACATTTACTGGTTAACCATAACCCGACTATATTGTATTACAAAGACATATTAAGAATCAAGAGTGATATATGAATACAAAAATTTTCGAGCACAAATGCACATGGTGGACTGTCACAACATACTATGAAAACCAGCAGCATACATATTAATATTAAAAATTATATGAACACATAACATTAGTACAGCTGTATGTATGTTGCTGAGTTTTTACTTTTTAATATGGATGTCTGGACGTGGACTGTATGCACATGGTGGACTGATATATAAAAATGAACTGCTATTCATAAAATTTCTAAAATTTATTTGTATATTTTTAATATTTGTAATTTTATATATTATTTTAATAGCTGTCCCCCGCTGCCCTGAAATTTTGGAATTTTTTTACCATCCCGGAAACTCCGTCCCCGCATCCCGCCGTCCCAGAATCTTAGGTAACATTGGTTTGAACAGTCAAAAGATTTTTTTGTTAAGGATTGTTGTATAAGATAAACAAGTTATGCATATCACAAGGAGAAGGGTTTTGTCTCATGAAAGAGGCCCCCAAATCAAAGGTTGCTGGACATTTTGGAGTTACTAAATTTTTGCTGACTTATAGAGAAATGTGTATTGGCCGAAGATGCAATTAGATGTAGCAAGATTCATTCAGGAATGTGCATTGTGCAGTATCTACAAACCAAGTAAGGTGCAAACATGTGTAGCGAGATTTATTTGAGGATTCTGCACTGCAAAAGAATGTTCATCAGTGTTTGAACAATCAACAGAGTATTTCCTTAAGAGCTGTTGTATAAGATAAACAAGTTATACATATCACAAGGAGACAGATTCTGTTAAATGATAGAAGCCCACAAATAAAGATAGCTGGAGACTTTGGAGTTGGTAAAAAAATTGCCAACTTGCGGAGAAATGTGTATTTGGTTGAAGATACAAGTAGATGTAGCAAGGTTCATACAAGTATCTGCATTGTGCATCATCACTATCAACAAACCAAGTGACCAATTGGTACCATATCCACCTTGATGAGCGTCTATGCAGTCTTGGACATGCATGTCTACTTACGTATTAGGCAAATAACCTAATGCCAGAAAAGGCAATGATTATTATTTTTCTATGGTGGTGAATCATTTTAGCAATGTGTGAATTTAACCTCGGAGGTAGTTTATAATGGGCCAAGAAGTTGCACATGAATTTTTCCACCATGTGGGTCCCATTTGGTTGGCCAAATCCATAATATCGGATCAAGATTCTTGATTCTCGAGTAAAGTTTTGAAAGCTTTGTGGAAGATAGGATGGATTCCAAACTGTAGAGATAAACAACTTTCCACTCACAAATTTGCAAAAAGGTAGAAGTGGTAAACTGGGATCTGGCACATTTGTTGAGGGGATATAAGCAAAAGAATCCTATAACTTGTGATTAGAGTTTGTCAATATTCAAAATTGTAATAACAAGATGGTTCACATCCCTACAAATGATTTTCATTTGAGACGTGTCTAGGTTGGTTTCTGCAAACTCTGTTTCAATTTTCACAACTAAGTGCATTGCAGGATACATAGAAGTTAGAAGTCAGTAAGGCTGTGAGAGTTATAGAAAGGGTAAAAAGGATTCACAAGAAGGTACATGAACAGCTTTAGAAGTTGCATCAAAAGTTCAAAGATAGGATTGAGCAAGTTGAGTGGCTCACAATTTTCAAGTTAGGGATTTAGTGTTGTTTTACCCAAGCAAAGACGGGATTGAGGGCAACGAGAAAAGCTCAAACCAATTAGGTATGGACCTGTTGGCATACCACAACAAATTGGGATCAATGTTTTTAAACTTTATTGTCCTTCAATTATGCATGTATTAATTTGTCAATATAAAACAATTGGACCATCCATGCTGATGAAGAGGATAAAATAGAAAAAATACTGCCTGTAGGACTTACCCTCGATTCTTAGGTAGAAATGGGTAAGGACATAGCTGCAAAGAAATGTAGGATCGACCCAATGGGGTGAGTAGGAGTACTTTTAGATAAATCAAAAATTCTGACCCAAATTGGATCATCCGGGAAAATACTAAAAAGTGCTTAACGTACATGAAAAATTGTGCACATTTTTAGGGAACCAGGGCTGGAATTTTTAGTTTTTGACGAAGGCTGGAAAGCCATTTTACCTTTCGAGTGTGCTCTTGGTTGTCTTGTATGCTTCGATCTGGTCATTTTGATGTCATTTGATAGGGTATGGTTAATATAGGAGACTACACAAATAAGTTACTCCTAGGAAGTTGTGAAGGGAAAAACAATTATTGAAAAAGTGGGTATTGAGTAGAAGTCATACGATGCACGTGTATGTCATTATATTCTATATAGGGGAGAATTTAGTGACATGACCAATTGTCCAATATGTGGACACGATCGATACCACCCATCCTCCAAAGTTGGAAAAAGAGATACTCTATTTAAGATATTTAGACACATTTCTATAATCCCAAAGGATTGGAAGGATGTTCCCTTGTAAGGAAGTACCTAGAGTGCAACGTTGACATGCTTCACAAAGAGGTGAAGTCATGTGTATCTCACTTGATTCATCTTTGTTAAGGAAGCATATTGATTTCAAATGAATCAAATCATCAAAAAAGGGAAAATGGAAAGCAAGGAAAAAGAGGAAAAACCTGAAAAGTTACAAAACATATAGGCTAACTTATTCCCAATTTGTGAGTGACCTAGGAGTGGATTTTTCAAATTTTGACAAAGGACAAAGCTGCATCGAATGCTCTAGGTTGTGAGGTTTGCTTTGAGCGGCTCGTTTTGATATGTTAAATGATTGGGTTCCGACCAATAGTGAGTCTTGTGTAACTCTTTCATTGGAAAGTCATTGATTTGCATGTTGTAGTTCGAGGAAAACGAGATTTGGGTCTAAGTGGATTTTTTCCATTGGGAAAACAAGTGGAAACATGCCAAATCACAATAAAACCAACTTGGTTCATCATTAGGTCAAAAGTAATTGAAACACTAGATGGTACATCTCATGCACAACCACTTTGGAGAAGGCAATGTAATTGACAAAAATTGGTTTCCCTTTCAAAGAATTGAAGGAAAGCATAGTTACCCAAGTCTCAAGAATTGGGGAGAAATTTTATGTGATGGCAAAAAATCCCCTATTTGTGGGACGGTTGGGGAACAACACTGAAAATCTAGGTTGCCAATACGTTTTGGATATGGGTAAGGATACAAAGAGTCCAATACGTGGATACAATGATTTGTTTGCCTATGATACGATGGTACAATATGTATAAAGATTAAAAAATATAAATTCTATCCTAATAATTAGGACATAACCACAAAGTATGCATATAAAAACAAAATAACCACAAAACACTACTGATAATTTATATAATGCCAACTGAATGCCAAATGACAAGTCACAAATGTCATGATAAATATTAAATTTAATTATTACATCAAAATTAGTATTCAATATTCGTCCTCTTCATCAAGGGCATCAACATCAACATCATGATGCGGTTCATTAGAACACTTGGAGCACTCCCGATAGCACTCCTAGACAATCCATTAAATTAAAACATGGATCACTTTATTAAGTGTAGATGTTCATTGGGACAACCACAAAATATAATAAACAAACTAATTTTGGCCATCATCAAAGTAAATGATTGGACATTTCACCATCTCCCTTTAATTTGAATGGGGCTCATGGAGGAGGCATTACTGAATTTCCCCACTTATGACAGCTTTTGAAAACTTGAGTAGCTAATTTGGGGAACTCTTCAATATGCTGGATGACCAAAGAATCTCAAGCATGCTGGAAAACTCCTCAAATCTCAAAAGACTAGATAACTCAAGTGGCTCCCCAAATTTTGGCCACACCTCCAATTTGGCAAACTCCTCATCCATTCCCAAAACTCTAAAATCAATCATCTTCTGTGGTCCATAGGGAAAATTGGAAATATCATCCACATGGGAATCAACTCTCATCTCAAAATGAGAGATGACATAGCAAGCTGAAAGGAAGTATGGTAGTCTCATCCCCTTGAACAACATTACCCAAAGGTATAGTAATGTCATGTAGAGAACCTTCCCAAAACTAATGGCGATCAAATGCAGTGGCGTCATGTAAAGAAAACTATCACTCCAAGCTATCAACTGTATGTACAAGCTCCAAAACAAAACATGAAATGAGATACTGAAAACTCATCATCACATATGTCGGATGTCATAAGGTTCTTTCACAGATTCACTCTTGTAGTAGTGAAATAGGGTTGAAAGAACTGCACCATTGTGCAGATATCAAAAAGTGTGCAATCTGAAAACATGGGCTCTAACTTATTCGGTATATAAAAGTTATTGTGGTTTTTTGATCGCCTTAAGATGAAAAAAAGGCCCTATGATGGTCAGTTTTAGGTTCGATAGTTCATGCCCTAAATTGACAAATCCGAAAAGCATAAGAGTGACCCTTGCTATTTTTCATGAGAATCCTAGATTTACAAACGAATTGGTGAAATTCATCATGAATATCAAGATATGCATGATTTGTGCTTTGGGAAGAAACACCAATATCTCCTCAGCTATGGGGCCCTAGAGTCGCAAAACTGAAGGTTGAGATTTCTCTCTTAACAATCTATTACAGCAAGAAGAAAAAAACAGGACTGGAAAAATGCACAAATTCCTCTAATGAAGGTAAAAATGGTTTATGAATAAACCATAATAACAGCAGATCCAAACCCCTGTTTTGCAAAAGCATCCTTCGGAAAAAATCCCCTAATGAAGCGCTTTTATAAGAAAAAAACTAGAATCGAGTAATGGAGATTCACATCTACTCTAGTACCATGAAGAACTTCACAACCATAATAGAAGATAATTGAATGGAATCAACACATTACCCAGACTTGCAAGAGAAAATATATGACACATATATGGTAAAAGAAGAAAATAGATATGATGAGGTGCCCTTACACACCAAAATACTTCACCAATCTTAGAGAGCTACATTTTGCTTGATTACCAATGATGTGTCAATGGGAGTACTTATATGTTATACCTCACAATACATTGCCATTAAATTAATACATTGATCACCGTATAAAGTGAAGATGGGTTGCTTAAGCCAATTACACAATGAAATAAACACACTGATGTTGCACATTGCCAAAGTGAATGATTACACGCTTCAACAACTTTTACCACCTATATGCCAAAGTGGTCGCTCTCCACTTGTCCTATACCGCCATGTGCTCATATTGTTGCATGGTATACCTTTATTGTTCACCATATGCTTGTATGCTTGTTTCTCAATTGTTCAGTTTACATTCCTACACTCTTGCTTAGTTGTACCATGTGGTTACATGCAGTTTATTATCATTTTCGTATGTTGCATCTTCTTTTGTAGCATTGTACGGTCATGGTTCCATTTTTCGATTAGATTTCCAGTTGCTTTCCCAATTGAATGAGAATTTGTTGATTTTTTTCTGTTCTCCTTCTAGAAGCGCAAAGCCTTGTAGAAAAAGATCCGCATTGGCATTGGTTGTAGACATCAGTTTGGCATTGGAAAATAGCTTAGGTGAAAAGAATCCCTTTATAGGGTTTGAGAGATTTCATAGATTCAAGGGCCAGAGCCTCCCAAAAATTGCAACTAGAGGGTTTTGGTAATTTTGTTAAAAAAATTGGTTTTGAATAAATATCTTCTAACTACAGGGCAACACCTCAAGCAGTTTTGCTGAAAATACGGAAGACAACCTTGAATAAGACCTTCAAAAAATTTGGCACTACATGGTAAGGCCACATAATTCCTATGATACCGATACGGTAGGGGCCCCAAAATGGGCACGGCACGCACTGAGCGGTACGGGGGATGACGGTGGGGCGGGCGAGGCACGTCGGGTACCCCAGGACGTCCGGCACGGCACACCGCACCGGACGTATCTGGGGGTACCCGACGTGCCCCGCCCGCCCCCACGCCCTATTCCCCCAAAAAAACATTTTTTTTTTTTTGATGTTTTGTTTTTTACATGTTTTTAAAGTTAGATAATAATAGCTTAATATTATATATAATATTTTGTACTATATATAATAGCTTAATATTATATATAATATTTTGTACTATATATAATATAATAGTATTGTAGTGTTACGATAGTATTATAATTAGTATCCTTATGATGTCAGTTTAATATTTATCATGCACTATATTATCCAAAATCGGATATTATTAATAATGTTAGCAAGTGAGGCAATATATCTATAGGGATATAATGATATAACGTTATTTATAATGTCGTATAATGTTGTAGCGTTATAAGTGTTAGAGCTTTATAAAATGTATAAGATTATTGTAGGTATATAATGTAATAGAAATATAATACGTATAGTAGGAAATCTCAAAAACTCGCAGAAAAACTCGCCGAGTTCTGAAAAACTCGCCAAAAAACAGGCAAAACGAGTAAACTGCCAGAAAACTCGCCAAAGACAACATTTCTTTCCTTTTTTGGATTTTTGGTGAAGAAAACACAAGGATAGAATAAAATTTGCCATTTTTGGAAAGGGTCCGGGAAGATGTAGTAGCAAAAACTTGCATGTGCCATAACTTTCATTTGTGGCTCTGTTTTAGGTGCCGTTTTCTCTAAAAGTGCAATATTTTTCTTATTTTCATAAAATCCATTTTTGCACCTTTTTGGACCAAGCAACTTCTTGCAAACTTCTGAAAGAATCATGAGCTTTGATCGCCTGTAGATAGATTAGTAATTAAAAATACTGGATAGCTTTCCAAAACTCGGCGAGTACTCACCAAAACTCGACGAGTATTCTCTCGTGCTCGGACGAGTATTTCTCTAGATTGGGGAAGAGGAAAATGTAATTTATTGTATTTTGTAACTTGCATAGATATGAAATTTATGAAGATATTTTTCAATGTCAATCATTATAAATTCATATTATTTATCGCCTTCTTGTTGTATTCGCATGAGGATGCGATTTTGTATTGCATTTGTATTCAAATCTAATAGAAAACACTTCTCCAACATTTTATGGGCTCATTTGATACATTTTGTAGCTATGTGTTGCTTAACATTTATGTTTTTTAAAGAAATTTGAGTATTTTTTAAGTTGCCGAGTATTCCTAGTATTGGCTGAATATTGGCGAGTTTTTGCCGAGTTTTTTTTTTTTGGGGTCTGGCGAGTACTTGGATTTGGTGAGTATTCCTACTATGATAAAAAGTATAATGGTTATACAGCTCACTATTATATCATTTGTAATACTTATAATACTATTATCTTATAAATTTTAATTACAACATTTGACGTTATTATATTTATAACATTCACTTATTTAACTTATAACTTATAAGCTATCTACTTATCTTGTCTTTCCTATGCATAATATGTGGTTAATAACTTAATTCCTATTTAAAAGGCTGAAATTTACATATTTTTAAATTTTTATATATATTTTGTACTACCCTATCCAGGGCCAATTTTTTTGCCGTATCCGTGTATCAGATACTCCGTACCCATACCCTTATCCAAAACGTATCGGCTGCTTAGCATAATTCCATAGCTAACCACCACAACATCTCTAAGGATGATTCAGACCTCCCAACCATCAGCTTGTGCATGTTTCAAATGGGTGGCAGTGAAAGGAAACATAAAGCATAAAATGGTTGAACCATCACATTAGAAGTCCAAATGCAAAAGTGCTATCTACACCAGAAACACTTAGCTGGGAGAGATTGCTTGCTAGTAAATTCCACTCATGGTGGTAAAATAAACAAGATGACCATCAATTTAAGGTGGTACGGAGGGTTGGCATGGATAAAATTTTGTCGATACCGAAGTTTAGTGTGAGACATCGAGTCTTATTTTGTTTGTATGGTCTTTAGTTATGATAGTAGCAGCTGGTGTTCCTTCATGCAGTATATGGATAAGGAGGTGAAAATTATTTACACAATTTAAGATTTGACTCATGCATTTGGACTACCCTCAGATGGATGGT
The DNA here is from genome assembly GCA_018340775.1 of Taxus wallichiana var. yunnanensis. NCBI lineage: Eukaryota > Viridiplantae > Streptophyta > Pinopsida > Cupressales > Taxaceae > Taxus > Taxus wallichiana. The sequence continues at coordinate 851,564,608 of CM031237.1, forward strand.
TAGTAGTTCATGTCACACAGGTCCACAAAGAGTATGCAGGCCTAGCTTGACCACTGCAGAGTTGGATTGCCTGTGGGCTAAGGGAAATACAAGCATTAAAAAGCAATATATGGCTTCAGAGGGATGACATTGCCTATTGCATGTGATCTGCTGTCAGCTGGTAGGTTCCACGGGGGCTCTGACATTGCTGTATGGATGACTGACCTCATGATTGGGTTATATAGAAGTGAAGTCTACAATAGGGGAGAATTATTGTCAGCGAGGATCCCTGAATTACTCTCTAAAAATTGAAGTTTTTTACATGATCCAACATGCCATTGGGTTGTTTCTAGGAGCCATGTATTTTCCGTTTAGTTTACATGGTGAATTGACTTCTGATTGCTTTTACAATCTCCCTATGGCATCGGTGTTTCGATTGAAGCATTTGGCCTTTCCTTTACCTGAGGCTAAAGATGATATGTATGAATGTCAACCAGCTCCAAAAAGAAGAAACATACAATGGTTGAGGATGAAATTGATAAGGATGAAAAGATTTTAGTTACACTGATGATGAGCAGGACATTGATGCTGAGAATGATGACAGTTGCACGCCACTGCTATCAGAGTCTCCTCTTACTTCTTTTGGCTGCCTACCCCCTTCCTTCCATGAATGTGAGGTTTCCTCTGTACCACTAATCCGTTCTGGTGGGCTCCCCATTGAGTCTGGCATGGTTATCCCATTGCCTACAGGGGATTAAGCCTACCAATCAAAAGACTGGCTGAACCAACTGGGTGCACTAGTTTATCCAGCTTTGGAAGTCCCTCTGGTGAGCCCTTTATGACCATAGTAGCAATCAAAGCATGAGCTGTAACCTGCCTGATTTCAGGAGAAACTCGTCCAGCATACTCAACTTGCACAGAGTTAAATTCAGAGTCAGGAGCAAGAACTGACACAGGTGAACATTCATGTGGCAGAATTTGAGTTAGAGCACAGTGCCAGTGAGCAGTTGAAGGGCAAGCTGCAAGTGGCCGTGCATGATGTCAGGTGTTCATAAGAACGTGAAATTATGGTGGAATATCATTTGAAACAATGTACTGAAAAGGTGTATGTACTTTGAGCAGAGTTGAAGCTACAAAGAGCAGCCTCTTTTGGTGCATGTTCAGTTGGAGTCATGGCACCACTAGGGGCTTTTTCCTCTACCCCTCCATTTCATTCTTCTTGATTTTGTATGGGTGTTGTCAGAAGGGACTCCAACTTATTTTAAAAGAGGGGGGAAGGAGTGGGGTAAATTTAGATCGCTGAAACTAATAAAAGCATCAAGTTTGGCAGCTGCTTTGTTATGTTGTCATTATTCTTGTCGGATTTAGGTATTATACTAATGAGTCTTTAGTTATGAAGGGTTGAAGTAGACAGCTGTGTTTTAACTTTTAACTGACAACCGTTGGGACTTTTGTCTTATAAATAGAAAATGAATTTTGGGGTACGGTGCTAATGTGACAGGTCCTTCCTGTACCGAGCATCGTATCATACAATACCTTTTGTAATAAAGTTGTAATTCTGTCATGTTATTGTGTGCTATGTTTATGGCAGGTGCTTATAATTCTGCAATAGTATTCTTTTGATAGTATAGCTTTTATACTAAACAGACACAGCAAATGATGCAGTGTTGCGAGGCTAATAACTTGTCTATATACACTCATTAAATATCTATTTGTCATTTTAGTAAGGATGGTAGGCAGACTCAGACTCACAGTTGGCAAGGCAAAGAACAGGAGACAGACACAGACTCAGCACAAGGCTTCATAAACTTGAAAATATATGAGACATTGGAGTAGACTACAAAAATGACCATAATATTAAATTTTTTTATGCATAAGATAAACAAAATAATAAAAAAACTACTGAATTGATAGCACAAAATATTTAATGAATCACTTCATGATATATCACATGGGATATTATCTATTCAAATAAGCAAATAGTCAATGGTCATGGTCAGACTCAAGAACTGCATTAACAAATAATCAAATTGTTCTTCATTGAGAACATCCAAATCAATAATTGGTTCATTAGTACCAGATGCGGCAGGACCAGCAGCAGTTTATGTAGTTGTGTCTTTCCATGTTTGAAAATTTTAATCTATTTTTTTTGTTTTGTCGCAGCCGGACGAGCACTGTTTTTAAATTATGTTTTGATTATGATTGTTGGACGAGCACTGTTTTTCAATTATGTTTTAATTATGATCGTCAGATGCACTGATTTTTTTATAACAGTCGGGTATCCAGGATCATAGAAGAACCAAAGAGGTACCTGGACCATTACCAGTACCAAAACTGGACCACTACAACTATGGGGACCTCCAGGAAGTACCTGGTAACATAGCAATGGACAAATCTTGAATTGTATTAAATTTTCATGGAACTGGATGTAGGCATTGAAGACCTTAATACACAATCCAATTTGCTTTCTCACATCATCTTCAACAGATAGAGGGAGAAAACTTGTAACAATTTTTGCAATCAAAAATAATCCCGATTGCTAAAGGGAGCATGAAATATTATTGCAATACTTCTGTGTTTAGTCTTCTGATTAACAACTCAAGTAGCCTGATAGTGAAACTTGATGTTGACAAGTCGATCGTTTGCGAATAGGTGATGCTAAATACTCTCAGTGAGTCTTGATTTGCCACTGATTGATGCTACACACATATGTTACCATGCTAGTACAAGGGCTTAAGTTTTCTCGAGTCTCAGTTAATGTTTCTATGATAACCTGGGGTTGTTCTAATTTAAAATTGCCACTTGGAAATGCCAAGCATTGCTAGTAGAAAAAGCTGAAAGAAGATATGCCCCTCAAATAAAATCTTCCACTTTATTAGCACCTGCTGAAAATTCTCGTTCTGTTATACAAAAGAGTATAATGTTGTGGACACTCCAATCCGTTTGTCTTATTTAGTTTATCCAGTGGTCATCACGAGCTCATGTGTCCTTCCATCCGCAAAAGCCCAGTTGATTGATATGATGAAACAAAAAAAAATCATAGAAAATGTATTTTGAGTCTGTTAAGACTGGAGTTTTAATGAGCAAGCACCATGGTGTGTAGAGTGTGAAATTGAAACCTCATTTTAAAAATAATGCCATCATTAGTTGGCTTCCTTTGAACGATCATGTAAAATATATCAAATTGGATGCTGACATTTGCGATGCCTTTTTGATGAGATCTATATTCAGTAGTTATAGGCTGTTTATTTAATAATCTAAATGTTTCTAAAGTTTCTGGAATTAAAATTTATTTGCCCCTCTTCTTGTGCGTGGTGTTGCCAGCGCATTTCCAAAGTTTTATTGATTTTGTTTCATAATTTGTTTTTGATGAAATTTTCTAGTTCCTCTTTAAACTTTAATTGTCTTTTATATGCCAGATTATTTCCTTTTTCTGTTGTTTCATTTTTTCACTCTGGTAACAATATGAACTGAATTTTTGCTTTTTACTCCATGCTCCTCTAGTTGTTCTTTAATTTGCCAGATTATTTCCATTGTCTATTATATGAATTTCCCTGCATAATATTATGAATTGAGATATAATGTTCATGGATTACCCAAATTGTTCAGATGGATGAGCTATATGGAGAGATGAAAAACGCTGCAGCATTATATATGAAGTCCAAAACTTTATTATCCTTTATTCTGGTTGAGGCCTCGTCTCTGGAATTGAATCCGATTTTTCTTTAAGTGTTTCTGATCATCAACGACTTCACCGATACATTGATTGCCTGACAACACACCAGCATCAGTCTATAATGCACAGGATTCCGTTTTTAAGGCCTGAAGGCCAACAAAGTTTGTAGATTTACTCTGTAAATAAATTGTCTTGTGTGAATTGAATCATTTAGATTCTTAGAACTTTGGGATAATCTGGTTATCAATGCTTCGTAATTTGCTGTGATTTGAAGTTTGGAGGATTCGATAGAATGTAAATGATTGAGGATACTGGTTTGATACCTGAGATTGAACAGAGACAAGCAATTTTTCTGTTCTGAAGTATGAGAAGTAGATTGTAGCTCCCAATGTCTTCACAAAAATTATCCAATGTAAAAAATACCTTATGTATAATAATTCATTGATCCTTTACTTTTTCTAACTTACAAATTTGGCAATTACTATAGTACCACTAATATGAATCCTATTGGCAATTTCAATATCCAGTGGATAACATGCAGCATCAAATTTAGCATCTCCAATATCCCATGTTCTAGTTATACAGATTCATTATTCTACTCCTATGTCTTTGTGGAGTCTACTTTATTTTGTTCCAGTTAGTATTTATCTTGGTCTAGTATAGTCCTTACTACGGTTTATGAGATAGATTACAGATTGTCTTGATTTTTTGGATTTTTAGGTTTTCATGTAAATCATTCTGATGACTATGGAAGACATTTTCGGGGTGGCATGCATTTTGAAAGACATTTACTGATAAGCTGCACTTCAGTTCTTTTTAAGATTTTTTTTTCCTTCACGAAAAAAAACTATTTATCTACAATATTTATATTTATGTTCTTCACATTTTTATCAAATTTGTTGAAGTGTCCCTTTTCTCTCTCACACACACACACATGCACGTGCATACACACGCACACGCACGCGCACACACACATGCACACACACATGCACGCGTACATGCACGCACACAGAATGCACACGCACGCACGCACACGCACATGCGCGCACACACACACACACCTGCACACACGCACACACACGCACACGCACACATGCGCACGCACACACACATACACGCACACACACACATGCACACACACGCACACACGCACACACTTGTGTGTTGTCTTTAAACAAGGGCTTGAAGAACACTCCATCAGTGCTTTCATATTTGATCTGAACAATTATATACTGTTTAGTATGCAACTGACAATATATAGTTTAAGCCTAGTTAGATGATGTACGGCTCTAGGTTACACTTCTCCTTTATTCCATCGAGCTTACAATCTTATTGGGATTTCACCACATGTAACATCTACCTATTGTTTTTCTTACCAGTTATTAATGGGCCAAAACTGTCTTTACCATTCTTCGTGTGCATGTGTTTAGTTAGACAACACCATAGGATGCTCAATAATATTTTGGAGATAATTTAATTTATACCTAGGAAAACATCAGATAATTTAAATTCCAAAGGTCCCTGTATAAAGCGTCAATGGTAACCTCTTGCCATGATTAAAAAAAGATGCCTAAACCCAGCTGTATCACCCAGAACAGCTCCAACTCAGTTAAACTTTTTTGTTACACTAACCCCCATATCACTCGTAACAAGCCCTCTGATACAGAGTTAAAAGCCAGTTTGGATGCAGATAAAGGAAAAAATGGCATTTTGGTGGTGAGCTCAAGGATCAGAGGAAGCAAATATTCCACATTAATTCCACAAACATGGAGGACTGCCGCGGAGGAGAGGGCAAAAGTCTTGCATTACAAATAGTTGTTCAATGTTTTGGAATTGAACCCAATCTCTAGCATGGCTTTTTCCAAACCTGGATCATCTGTTTCCTTTTCGAAAGGCTCTGTCAGGCACTCCTACTTCAACTTTTGCTCAATGAAGACTCTCAGGCACTCCCAGTGAGAGCAAGCACAAAACCTTTTATGACGGTCAAGGAAGAATCTTCAATGATTCTCTGTCCATCAACAAATCTAATGAGTTTGGTTTTAGGGGCAGATACAATATGGAGTCTCTTCAAAGGGAAGGACCTTGGTTGAGCAATCTCTTGGAATAGCTTGTCTTTGCCATTTGATTGTTTTAGTTAGCTTGTCGATAAAAAGTCTATAGTTTATGGATTTTTCAGGGTGATGACACTGTATGTAACACTATCAATTTCAACACTTGAAATTTTTCTCAGTATCACTATTTGAATACAGATCAGGGCTCCCCTTTACTCTCAGGATGTGAAGAAACATTGCAGAAATACTCTTGGGATGTGAAGAAACATTGTAGAAATACTCTTGGGATGTGAAGAAACATTGCGAAGGGCAAACATTTTACTTTATTTGTAGAGGCTTGGAGCTGCCTTGTGATGTAATTTCCTCAACTACATGTGATGCAAATCTTGACAGCAAACCTTTAGTTTCCTTTGTTGTTGATACAGAGGAAAAGCTACCGAAATCCAATATTCATAGGCTGAAATTTGATCCGTGCTATAGCTATCAATTGTCATTTATATCTTTTATGTTGATTTCATGTGTTTGTGCCTGAAAGACAAGTCTACACTACCAAAAATCAGATTTATCTACATTGCTGAAGCAAATGCTCCTGTATTAGAATTACATCTTGCTACAATGGAAATCAATTATTTCCATAGAAGAAATATATTTGTTCATATGTTAAAATCACAAAATTAATTGGGGCGTGGAACATATCACAAAATTTGCTTGGAACATATATATTAAAATGCAAAATTACTCGTGCCATCAATGTACAACAATGGACTATTGATGACGTTTTGCACCTCCTCTCAACTATGGATATGTAATGGAATAGTGCTACATCTCTCACCAATCTCTTTTCATATGTTCCTGAATGGATGTATTTGATATATTAAATGCGATTTTTTCTGGGCTCCTAAAATCTTTCAGGCTTGGGTTTCTAGCTGATGCCCCCTTAGGCTTATTTTGACACCTTAGCCTTGTCCCACCTGCCAAGGAAAAAATGATCTAGATCTGCGACTTGTTTTTGATGTTTTGGGGGAGCTAGACAGACAAATTTGGACCTGATATGTTATCAGTATTCAAATTAAGGTGTCTAGCTTCTCCAATTTGATATTTGGCATGTTTTGACATTGCATGACCAAGATATGAAAATATTAAAGATTGATATGCCTGCATTTGGGAGGTCAAATGGATGGGAATTTCAGTTCCAACTTGATATTCTGTCCGATGTAAGGATATTGCATTACCAATTTTAGCTCAATCTGATATTGTATAACTGAGACAGTAGCCAAAATATGGTTTCTAGGCATGGGCTGTTTTCTCACATGTATGTGGGGTTAAATGGTGGAATTTTGACCTCAAATTCGGTGAGCACATTAAGGACTCTACGAGAATGTCCCCTCATCATTTTTATATCATTGACCTAGTATGACAATTACATAGCCTATTTGATGGTCTGTCATATTGAAGTGGCTTCCCATGACCATTTTATGGAAATGAACTCAATTTTTGGGTCACAACTTCAATCTATATCCTATACCTTACCTATAGGCTGATTGTGTATTTCAACATGATTTTAGCACACCATTCTTCTTCAAATCATGTACAATTTGGAGCTTTGTTGCTTTATGAAAAAATTGATATAAACCCAAACAACTTCTCTAGTTCAATCAATTTTGCTACGCCTTGGGTTCCAAGCAAATTTTGTGATATGTTCCATGCCCCAACATCCTTTAAGGTGCATTCCCACATTGTTGCACATACTTTGCCTTCATTGTGTTCATTAGTTATGCATAAGCTCTTCACAACTTTTCTATGTTGAGCCCTTTTGAGCATACATTTCTTGTCGGTGTTTACCAAGTGCTTTCCTTGTGTCGTAGTACCCAAGGACACCAATTCACTTTCTTTACATGTTTCGACCATATATATATATATGGGATATTCATTATAGGAAGTTTGATTCTTCCGTGATCTATCTCTCATGATTTGTCATTCATGGTCCACAAGACACTCATGTAGTAGGCGATGTTCACATGGGTGAAGATATGGCAATTGAAACTAATGAAATGAATTAACTCATCACATCAATTCTCATTGTTGGGATTTTTGATTTGTTGACCAGGGCTTTTTATAGGTCATCTATCCCGCTACCACTTTTCTTAAGTGCACTTAATTGTCCAATGTTGCCCATCTGCTCTTTTTTAGGTTTCTACAGCAGCTGCAAAACCTTTAGCAAATATTGTGCCTTATGAACCTTTCATTTTTGAGTTCCCTCCCTCTTCATTTGAGCGTTTATTTTTTTTTTATAGTTCATTGCTGTAGAATATTATTTTTTTGGGATAAAATTATTTGACTTTTTAATAATCATATCATTTCTTCTATAACCCATTTCGCACAAGTAGGCATTCCCTACATTTTCCATCTCTTATGAGCTTGGATGGTCCACTTGATGCTTATTGCATGAAGTGACACTCACAACATTGAAGAGGTGGGGACTAAAATTAAAGTTCTGAACTACTGCATGACTTCACCATAAAGGATCGCACTTAACAATTCAATTTCTTAGAAGGTCACCCACTTTGGTAGAAGTCACTATGAATATTTTCCCATGGTCAAACTGCTAGCAAGTATTGTTCCTGATGGACCATTCATTTTTGAGCTCCCTAGTTTTTTTATTTTAAAAGATTTGATTTTTTTTTTTTTTTTTTTTTGCATTTCATCATATTTGAATATGATGTTTCCATTTTTATGCATAACATGTTTATGGACCCTACCTCAATCCCATGAAAATCAAGTGAAATGACTTTACAACTCAGTTTAATCTATGTATTAAGAAGAGACATAATTTTTCATTACTAAGCTAGACCCACTTGGAGTTCTGCATTTTCATACCTCAATGGATTATAGTTTTCATCTTTAATCTTGAAACTAACTGGTGAGTTCCTCAAGAAGTAGTTTAAATCTCGAGTCTCTACATCAAATATTGTTGTAACCAATGTCTACTTCACCTCAATCTTCGTAGCTTTACTTTTGTGGAGATTTGAAGCTTCACCATGCTAACAAATTCTTTTTATACAAAATTAAAACATTTGGTCTCACAGACTTTGCCCTTGGCTACTTGATGATCACGGTTTTTTAGCCTACATAATTATTTATGATGAGTTACGAGATTCCCTAAATTGCTCCTTTGTGGTATTTTGTCATCACAATGCCTATAATGCTTCTATGACCTTTCTCTTCTTTAATACTCCTTAGGATCATTCATTTCTTATGTTAAAGTTTGTAGAATCATATATGGGGCTCTAGTCAATATATGGTAGTTTCATTCCTTACATGAGTTATGCTTTCTAATTTTTCAACATGGTATACATTCCCTGTCTTGGTCTTGAATAGCAAAAGCTCCTTCAAAGATGTAGCATTGTGATATCTTAGTCTCTTTTGGATGATTTCATTTCCGCTATCAATCACATGTAATTAAGTGTCGAGTTGAGAGTTCGACACTAAATCATATTCCTTCATTTACTTTTTCGCTTCTTATTAGGCAAGTGATCTATTAAAGGATTCACGTATTGTCTATCTTTATTGCTAATTAGGTAAGTTTTGCCTATTATAGGCCTTAATTTGTATTTTAGGTTTAATTTTATATAATATTTGAAGTTATTAAATGTAAGTAGTTGGGGAGTTTGAAATGAAAGATTTTGATGACGTCCACGAGACTGAAGAGTCTATGGGACCAAACAAAACCGATACATTAAGCTAGTTTTCAAACTCTTTGCCATATCAACTCTCCTACTGTGAATCTTGAGCACTAAACCAACGATCTTTTGAAGTTTTGTTTTTGCAAATAACTCATTTAAGTTGTCCACTTTTAATTCGCTTTCGTACTGGATACAAATATCATCATATGCTGAACACTCCATAATGAAATGCCATTACGTTTCAACAACCCCTTTGTTGCAAAAAGACAAATTCTCCTTTCCCAATCCTCTTTGGGAATAGTCCATCTACCGGTTTCACAACGAAGATGATGTGATCCGGTCCTCAACTGGGCCACTAAAATCCTTGCCTTACCTTTGATAATTGCTCCTAGGTAAGCTTTTTCATCATGCTCCCAAGTGGGGTTGAAATCTTTGATATATTGAGTTTTCTTATGACCCATCTGTTTTGTCCACATGGCAGTCCTAAACTTCTCCATCACATAATTTTTTATTTCCCTGTTGTTGTTAGGACACTCCTGAAAATTGATGCCCCATTTGTTCATCCATTTGTTGTTCTATTTCATCCAGGTTTTCTTTCTGCGCTCTAGATTATCCTTTGTAACCATTTTGGGCCAACGAAGATCGTCCATGCTTTCAACTTTTTCAAATAGCTTATCAGTCGAGTTATTGCCGATGCTTCCATCGGGAAGGTACCCGCTTCAGCTAACAAGATCTCATAAGGAACTGTTGATTTGACTTTAAGAGTGCTTGTGATTAGATGTTTCTGGATTCTTTCTAATTGTTGCCATCCATGCTTTGACACGCTACTTCCCCAAACCTCGCAACCGTAAAGAGCAACCAGAGTAACCAACAAACCAAAGAGGGTTTTCTTAGTTTTCCAGTCCCAGAGCTCAACTTTCCTACACCTATTTTGAAGTAGGTAAGATGCTTTCCAACCTCCATGTATCCTTTTTGCTCTGCAAGTCTCCCAACTCATCTTGTTGTGGAAATCAATCCCAAGATATTTATATTCTGTAACAATTTCCAATGTACTCCCCTCAAAAAGAAAGTTAAATTGCCTCTCTTTTCTTTTCAGAGAAAAAATCATGATTTTTGTTTTGTTAGTGTTCACTTGCATCCCGACTTCCTGGCAAAAGAATTCTAAAGCTTTTAGATGCTCCCTCAAACCTTGAGTTGTTGTTGAAATTAAGATAAGATCATCGGCATATAAGAGTAACTTCACCACATACTCGGCCAACTGAACACCCCCTCCTTCGGTTTTACGTAACCATTCTTCAAGCTTATCAATGTATAAACCAAACAAAGTGGGAGAAAGAGGGCAACCTTGTTTGACCCCAATGTCACTACCAAAGCATTCAGACATACCTTCTCTTGTTCTGATTTTAGCTCTGACCTACTCATAAAGTCTATGCACTGCTGCTCTGAGCTCATCTGGAATCTTAAGTTCCTCCATCCTGTTCCAAAGTTTGTCTCTAGGAACCGTGTCGAAGGCTTTCTTAAAATCAACAAAACAACAAAAAGCTTCATCCCCTTGGGTATCCCATACCTTTTCAATCAAGTGCCTAAGAGTGATGCAATGATCAATGGTTGAATGTTTAGATCGGAAACTTGCTTGTTCTTTTTGTCCTTTTGCCCTTTCTTTCTGCTTAACTGTCGATTCTATGTTCTATCATGCCCCCAAATAGCTTACCAAAAAGAGGATTGATCATAATAGTGCGATAGTTAGAAGGATTATTGATATCTCCACTTTTAAAAAGAGGAATAACCACACTAGTTGTCCACTCTAGTGGGAACCCAACCTGAGTTACATTATTGAAGATTTTTTTGATATGCGGAGTGAGCACCTCAACCCCCCACTTTAAAAATTCAGCTTGCAACCCATCAACATCTTGAGCTTTACCATTTGCTAGATTCTTTATGCCATGTTTGATGTCTTCCTCTGAAAAAAGTTCAATCGAAGTATGAATGATGGGAGGAATATCCTTCTGTTGAGACCGCTCGTAGAGAGTCTTCGCATATTCTAACCAATGAGCTTCTGTGATATTGTTTTCTATGTATGTTTTCTTTTGTTGCAACTCCTTCCAGAATCCCTTGGGATTGTGTTTTCCGAGAGAAATTAATTCAGACCTTCTCTTATTCACATAGCTTTCTTTTTTGTTGAACCAATCTCTCGTATTTCTTTTTATTTTCTTTTTTGTTCACGTCACTTTCCCTCATAGCTCTCTTGGCAGCCTTACAATCTTCGTCATACCATAGACTTGAGAACAATAAACATGTTAAGAGAGGACGCTGCAATAATATAGATACATATATTGTTTCCAAGTTGTTTCTTGTTGAGATATAGATATTGTCGCCAATACTTATGTCTTGTGTAAGTTTTGATGACCCTTTTCCAAGAATTTTCTTTCAAACCATGGGTAATGTACTAATTTTAAAGGGTTTGTTTACAAAAGGTGATTGGATGACCAATTCCAAAGTAGCACTTGATGGTCCATAGAGCATGGATTCCGTGGTACTAAATGTCTAATAAAGGGGGAGTAAAGACACCTATATTGAATTCATAAGTAGCTTTATCCTGGATATTACTTTAACAAGATAATTGACTTAATAGGATAATGATTTCAGACTTGTCAATTTTAGGTTTAGTTGTTTTTAATGCTTTTGTTTTGCAATGTTGCCTAGTTTACAACTTTGGAGTGATATTGAGCATTTTGAAGCTTTTTTGTTGATAGGTTTTAGGACATGATCGAGCCCCATATGTTCTTTGTCACTTGAGTTGCAAATTTAAGGTGACCGACCTTATTTCACATTCAAGAGAGGATTAGCGATCATGCTGGGAAAGAGGAGCAGGGTAATAATGTTTTTAATGGACAAAATTAATGGTATTTCAACAAGGTTATCCATTTGGACTCGTCAATTTTTGGTTCGGTGATTTCAATTATTATTTTTGCATTGTTGCATGAAGTCGCGACTTTGGAGTGATATGGAGCACTTTTTGAGCTATTTTTTTATTAGATCGAAATATCATTGGGGATCATACGATCATTGTCACTCAAGTTGTAAATCGAGCATGATGTTGATCCACTTAAGATTACATATTTTATCCCACTCAAGGAGCGTGTAGTAATTATATTGAACACGATGGAGCAAGGTGATGACATGTTTTGATGGACATCATTGAGAGGTAAATGGGGGTAATATGGACTTCCCATCTCTCATTTTACAAGAGGCGAAGAGAATGTATCAAGTTTTCAAATTGTATGTATGATTTGGCCCAATAGTTTTTTAGATTCTCCAAATGCTTTATATTGATTATTCACTTGATAGGTTAGATTTTTAGATGTTTTAGAGTCATACTTAGAGGACATATGACTTCACAATTAAACATGGTTAGTGATCATCTTATAAATTGGCTTCTCTAGTGATTGTTCAATGCATGAATGATAGTCCTTTTCAAAGTTGGATCACATAGAGATCAAAATATTTTTGGGAACATTGTTACATGTTGTCACAAAATATATACTATTACAAATAATGGTCATTATGGTTGGGACATTGTTACATGCTCTCACATACTATATATTATTGTAGAAAATGGTCATTATGGTGTCCTACATGTGTTCCAAACTAGAGACATAAGTTCTCAAGATGTTGAATAGAACACACACTTAAGTATAATTGAGATAAGAGTATATAGGATTTTGGACTATGTTCAATTTTTAAGCATAGGGCGTTTGATGGTTTTTAGTTAGTAGGGATTATAAGACTACAATATAAAACATTTGGCATAAGGTCTCAACCCTAGTAGATGATAACAAGAACATGGTGTCAAATTGAAGTGAAAAATAACAAACATATGGAGTAAGGAACATGTGTGGAACTTGTTTTACTCACAATCAATTTTGGATCGGTTTTCATACGTTTCAAATTGTGGAAAACCAAGTTTTGGAACTCGAGACAATTTTTATAAGTAACATAGTACACAAGTTTTAGACCACATGACTATCATTTCTTGGAGGCATTAGGTCAAGAAAAAATATGATAGCTCTAGTATTTATGTACATGCTCCATCATATTTTTAGTTTGAAACTATTAGATTAACAAAGCGAGCCCTTAGGTTTATCAACCCATTAATGATATCCCATATAATTTACATGTACCAATTGTATCATAAGAGTCCATTGTTGGTAGTTTTACAAAACTATTATGACTCTTGACTATTACTCATGTGGTGACTCAAGCCATCACACACTTTCGAGAGACAACCTTGGGAAACATATTGATCTTCTCATCTTACGTGATCTCCCATGGGCTACTTTGTTAAGAGAAAAGATAACTTCCATGGTGTCATCAAAGCTGTTATGGGATATCGATGGTGTGGCTTACCTCCACACCACATCTGAAGAACTGCGGTGTGACCGTAGAAGTTACTCTTTTTCCAATCAACGTTTTGGCCAAGGAACTACTAGTCATCCTTCCATAGGGTTGTTGAAGTCTTCTAGATCTTTATTGGCACACAATTTTCAAACTTTAGGAATTGTAAAATCAAGAACAAAAATTGATGACATAATGTTGGGAAGGTGGAGCAAAAAAGAAAAAGATCAAACAATATTTTTCACCAAAATGAGGAAGGAATTCTTTGGATAACTCTCAAGATCACTAAAATCAACCCAATTAACAAGAAACAAAAGGTATGATGTACATATAGGGTTTGGATGAGTTTAAGTTCATTAGCTTGGAGTCTAGAGTTTGAAGGTAAATTGAAAGTACAAGGTTTGGAAGGTGCCTATAAATTTTGTGAAAGAATGATAGGAAACCCTAACTCATGTACCTAAGTATCATTAAGATAAATCTAGAGTTTGAAGGCCAAAGGAAAGTATAAGGTTTGGAAGGTGCCCATGACTTGCACAAGGATGACTAGAAACCCTATCTCATGTGCCTAAGAGTAATGATGGAGAACAACTACAAAGGGAATGTATAATATTAGGGAAAAATTTTAACTTTCCACATGGGTCGTTTGGCAAGAAAAAACATACCAAAAATAGTCAAAAGTATGTAATGCGAATTTCCAAAAACATAAATTTTCCAAAATAAGAATAATAAAAACATTTTTTTCCATGTTTTTAAACGAACATGAAATTTCATATGTAGATGTAGAAACTTCCACATTTACACATCAAATTTTCTATATTTCATGTGACTTTTCCTAACTTTTCTACCTAGGAACATGTAAAATTTTAAGGAACCAGCTTGAGAAAAACTTATAGAAATTGTGGCGAATGTCGATGTAACCAGATCGTAGTTTATTAAAATGATAAAAATGTAAAAAATAGTTGCAAATCGAATGGCGAATCTCCTAAAACTAGTTTGGAAAATACCCTCTGTCAAATTTTCTCTCTAGTGAAAGTTATAAATTATCTTTGTTTCACTGACACTCACTTGATGTTCCAACACTAAGAAGACTAATGAACTTTGCCAAATATTGATAAGAAAAAAAAGTGGTTTCAATGTTTTTTAAAAATTGAGAATGCTTCTATTAATAATAAAATGTTATGATAGTCACAAAACTAAACAATAACAACAAGAAAGGACCCAACAAAGACCAAGCTATGAACCAAATTATTGTTTAGAGTGTTTTAGATGCTATGTGTGTGTGTGTGTGTGTGTGTGTGTGTGTGTGCACACACACACACACACACACACACACACACACACACACACACACACGCACGTATATGTGTGTGTGTGTGTGCGACGCCACGCATATATATATATATATATATATATATATATATATATATATATATATATATATATATATATATATATATATATATATATATATATATATATACGTGTGTGTGTGTGTGTGTGCGTGCGTGTGTGTGTGCATATATATATATATATACATACATATACATATATACATATACATATATATATATATATATATATATATATATATATACATATATATATATATACATATATATATACATATGTGTATACATATATATACATATGTGTATACATATATATATGCATATGTGTATACATACACATACATACATATATATATATATATATATATATATATATATATATATATATATATATATATATATAGATGCATATCAAAGTACAAATTAAAGTCATATAACTATACTACTTGAAGTTACAAAAGATATCATGTAGGAGGAAACAACAATCTTGACATAAAAACTTACAAATTGAAAAAATAGATATACGTTATGTGGCTATACTGACTTGCTCATAGTTCCATACGAGCAAGAGAACATGAGACTGGTGTAGAGCCAAAGAGTAGTCTCTCCTTCCTCTCATGAAATTCCTTGTAATCATCCATGACCCGAAATACATACAAAATTTGATTGATGTAGGACGCATACATCCCCTTTTCAATCAAACTCCTCAGGAGACGGAGGAGGGCCAATTAAAACCTTTAGAATCTCAACCTTCCCTTCAGGCATGGCCAGCCAGTATTGCATCATTTTTCCACCATAGGGTAAGGGTTGCCTTCCCCTTCCCTCTAACAATCGTGACTCAGAGTTCTCCCTTGAGCGCAATGCCAATCTCACAGTTCTCTATTTGAAGACCTTGCACACCTTTTGCTCCAATCTTCCTACTTTCTTTGACAACTCGAAATAAATTTTGTTAGAGAATCTATGTTAAGGCGTGCACCTCCTACCCCCATAACCTTTGGGTGGAAGTTGTTCCAGCTAGGCTCTAGGTCAAGGCAATCCTTGGAAGTAAAATATACTTCAAGAAAAAGCTTCAACGAGGAATCAATACATTTTAAAGATAGGGGTAATACTAGCTAGCCTAACAAGAAAACCAAACAGACACTATCAACAAAAGAAAAATCCCCATTGACTCCATGGAATTAGGCAAAGCTAAGCCATGAATGAAAATGTCTAATTCAACATCGTTGGCATAAAAGATTTTGTGCAATAAGCTCCTTGGAATGTAAGCCATAGTGGGTCATTGGGTAAACATAAATAACAAATTTTAATGTGAAACTCTAAAGCTTAAGCAACATAGGATAAGAAAAGAAAGAGAGCTCAAATTGGCATGGTTATACAACTTTTGAATTATACCATTTCTAACTTGTCCTTGTATACAATTCACCACGACAACAAGATCACAAAAATAATGCATTTAATTCAAATTCACGTGAACTATGACAAACTAGAAAAGTGTATTCCACATTCGTGAATCTGTAAAAAAATGAAAAAGTATTGATGAAACATTTATATTTGAGCCAATATTAATTATATTTGTGGTAAACTACATTAATGACAAATGTGTGACACCGTATTCTATTTATTAATGATCCAGAGGGCATTTTGGATCTTCGATCTTCCCAGAATAAATCGGTAACCCACTAGCGAGGGAAGAGACTTCTAATAGATTTCCAACACATATTGGAACAAGTGGATTAGAGAACATATGCTCCCGGTGCGGTGGTCAAAGTTCTGATTAATCCTAGGTGGGATTAGATCAAGCTGGAAAATTACGACCAATTGGAAAAGTAAAGGTTGTTCAATTTGGTTGTAACCTCCAGTCTTCGGCGAGCGAAAAATTATTTGTGAGAACAAGAGGCTCAAAGTTTTTAATGGAGGGGAGCTCGACCGCCGTGAGGACTATTTTATTATCGCCGATGTGGTGGGTCCTCAAGCCACCATGTGGCTTGCCACCACGAGTTCATTTTCACTCGATTTTCCTATCGAGGAGCGACAAGTGGATTATGCCTTTCGAGTTTGCATTGCAAGGTTAATTGGAGCTCGACGAGCTATATCTCTAGCTCGGTGGGGTGGTCAAATCCCCATCGAGCCCTATATTATTCTCAATGACCGAGTTGATTACATTCTATGCCACAATGGTTGGGTTGAATTTTGATTACCTTGGTCGAACCATTGTTCGAACTTATCTACTCGACCATCAAATTTCACATATCTTTGGTGAGTTGACCACTTGGGAGTATTTCCCTATAGTTTTGTGAATCAACATTGGCGGATACATCTAATAGCTCGACGCCCTCATATTACATGGGGTAGCTCAAACCAACAACTTACGAAAAAGTCACACAAGTGATAGACAACACAACCCGACCATAAATCTCGAAAAATGAAGCCACATAACTTGATGGAGCAACAAAAACCAACTCGGTGACTAGTGGGAGGCCCAAACAAAAGGAGCTAACGTGGCCGAAGCCACGTCTAAATTGGTGGGTTGGTTTGTTATTAAACCGAATCCTCGACGAACTATATCTCTAGCTCGGTGGGGTGCTCAAATCCCCATCGAGCCCTATATTATTCTAATGACCGAGTTGATTACATTCTATGCCACAATGGTTGGGTGAATTTTGATTACCTTGGTGAATCGTTGTTCGAACTTATCTACTCGACCATCGAATTTCATGTATACTTGGTGAGTGACCACTTGGGAGTATTTCCTATAGTTTTGTGAATCAACATTGGCGGATACATCTAACATCTCGATGCCCTCATATTACATGGGGTAGTTTAAACCAACAACTTACGACAAAGCCACACAAGTGGTAGAAAACACAACCCAACCATAAATCTCAGAAAATGAAGCCACATAACTTTGACGGAGCAACAAAAACCAACTCGGTGACTAGCGGGAGGCCCAAAAAAAAGGAGCTAACGTGGCCGAAGCCACGTCTAAATTGGTGGGTTGGTTAGTTATTAAATTGACTCCTCTCTGTTCACGTTGACCATGTGGGATTTATCCCCATGACGACCTAAATAAAAACCGCTTTCCATTAACAAACACGACCGAGCTATGTGGGAGGTGATATTTGATCCCTCGACCCCACCCTTATAAACGAGCGGTCAACCAACCCACCTATATAGGTGGTTGGGATAAGATATGGGTGATAAGCCCTATATGCAATTATTTCAGGCTGATTTGGCCTATATAAAGGCCCTCTCTTCCATTTGATGCGAGAGGCCTTAAGCTTTTTTGAGATTTAACAAAGGCTTTATTGTCTATTAAAAAAAGTCCTTAATATTGGTTAATGCATTATTTGTAATATTTTGCATTATTGGCCTATTATTTGTTAGGAGATAATTGCGAAGGCCTATTATTATTTGTTAATAGAAGTAACAATGTACTAAAAATGAGCAAGTAGGAGGAGTCTTAAAACGTTGCGAAAAGGAGCTTATTTTAATTGTCGGTGAATTGATAAGGTGGAAGTCGAGCGTTATTATCGCTCTTTTCTTTCGAAATTTTGTTACATTTTAATTGCGATTATAGTTCCTTTATTTAGAATCGGGAAGATTTCTAGACTTGTAATTATTTCATTGGTTATAAATCGGTTCTGAACGAACCCGGAGACGTAGGGAATTTTGAACTCCGTAATCAAATTCTATCATCTTGGGAGTCCTTTTACGATTTTCATGAAGCTTTTAATCAGATAAAAAAATAATATTTGATTAAGCATTTTCATTGTTAATCAAAAAATGGAATGAATGTAATAAATTTCAGTATCCATAACCCACTTCAAAAAGTGAACCGATATACATGATTAATTCAATTTAATTCCGTAAAGTTGATTTTTTAGTCTTGGGTCCTTGTGAATGTTTAGAGTTAGAATTTTCAACTTACGTTTTCGGATCAAGTTTTGGTATCACAATATGTATAGTAGATTTTGCTGCAGTCAAAAATGGATATGTATCTTTTCTTCCAGTTGCTGGTTATGTTGGCCTTATTGGGCACAATGGTACGAGTCATGATAAATCATCACCGGAGCATGATCAACAGATGGAGGAGCACACATGCCAGATTGCGGATTTGTAGACTCACCTTGTTCATGTGAGGGATCGACAATGTAAGCAACAATAACTCCTCATGGAGATGCAGAAAAGCATCGATACCCCTGGAAGGGTAATCGAGGCAATCTAATTATGAAAACTCTGTATTGAAAGTGTACTGCTTGAGCTAGAAATTTTGTGTGTAGCCATTATAGTTTGGGACATGAAAATGAGAAGTGTTGGGACTTATACCCAGAGAAGAGGTTGGCATGGATGCAGTGGAAAGGAAAGGGAAAGGTTATTTCTGAACCTAGCTCTAGAAAAACATTGGCTTACTACGGGGGGACCAAGACCAACAAAGCATCCAACATATCCACATATCATGTTGCGACACATGGGTGCCTCAAGACAGAACATTCTAGTGATCTCTCGAGGGCATCCAATCACTATTATTCTTGATTGGACTATTGAGGTAGGCTATGTGACTATGGATGTTGTACGCATAGACTGTGGTTGACGACTATGCCACTTCCTCATGCCAAGAAAATGGGCACAAAAGATGGTATTATGCATGGATTGGATATGAGATTACGCACTATGAGTTTCATCTTTGGGGTAGTTTCGATGATACATATACACTTGACATTGTCTTCAGGAGGTGGATGAAGTGGCTTTGGGAAAATTCTACCTTGTGGCTCGACAAGGCTATATGACCGATGATCGAATGGAGTGGAGCTTTGGCTTCATCACAGTTGGATCATGGAGTTTGAGATGGTTCATGTAATTTTTACGCACCTACACACATCCGAAGCACTACCTGACTCATATACTCCAACGTCTCGGCCAAAATATCCTACAGAGGTTGCACATATTCTAGCAGAGTGTCCAACTCAAGAGGCAGATTCAAGCTCATATGTCCCTGCGGATCAGCCAGATCTTGAGGCAGAGGTCTCCTACATTCGGCAGATCATCAAGATCCTTATGCAGAGGAGAGATCACATGATGGTCTAGAGGGTACCTATTAAGGATGCTTAGGCCCACACCAAAGATTCCAGCTGGTAAGAAATATGCGGTGAATAAAGTTGACTTTCTATTCAACTATTGTAAATGGCTTTCGAGCATTATTTATTGCTCTTATTATAATAAAACTAGAAAACTATTGTGCTAGGTAGAATGTATAAATAAGACCCCTTGTGGGAAATGTTTGTATACATCTAACTAATTATGGCACAGTAATAAAAGACCCAAATTTTTGGGCAATGTTTGTACTCATTTTACTTGCATTGTGAATGCCTTGAGGGATATTATTATGTAATATTTTGTCCTTGTTGAGTTATTGTCCAACAGGGAGGAGACAAACACTTTTTGGAGTTCATATTTAGTGAGAATAGCTGGGGGATAGGTTTACCATACTCAACATTTTTCTCGCATTTAAATTTGGATTACTCCATTTACATCTCCTAATCAAATTTTGAGTACTGTTACATCTTGAAAGCAAGATTTAACTCATATTTATAATATTGGAGATTTGTCAGCCATTTGTGTAGACAAGAAAACTTGCGGTATCAATTCGGACCTTCATTACAGTATTGTAACATTCTGCCATATAATAGGATGGTAGCTGATTAGTATTGGCATTCAACATTGGGTCAAATATTCATTCTTGAGAGAGACAATTATGGTCATACAACAACATGGTACCTGATAATTTGTGTCAACAAGAGGAGATTGTAAGAGATTAGCTCGGATTTTCATTCGGTGTCAAGGCATTGTGAGCGTACATCCGAATGATAGCTGATCATAAGACTTGGGAAAGGACTTAACACTCGCACAATGGAGGTGTTGAGGTCTTGGAAAAGGACTTAACACTACACAATGAAGCGTTGAGGTCTTGGAAAAGGACTTAGCACTACATAAGTGGAGGCATTAAGGTCTTATAAAATGACTTAACACTAGACAACAAAGATGTTGAGGTCTTGGAAAAGGAATTAGCATTGCATAAAAAAGGCATTGAGGTCTGGAAGAGGACTTAACACTACACAATGGAGGAATTGAGGTCTGGAAGAGGACTTATCACTGCACAACGAAGACGTTGAGGTCTTGAAAGTGACTTAATACCGTAAAAGTGGAGGTATTGAGGTTTTCTAAAGTATGGTGGGATCATAACCCATAGGGCCAGGATCAGAATCAATTTGTCGAAGTGAGAAGAATTCAACTTCATAAGTGACAACAAAATATGCAGATTCAAGAAAGGATGGAAAAATGATCCAGTAAGCGGTTTTGGGACAAAAATATTTTCCCATTAGGGAGGAGTGATCCAGAGGACATTTTGGATCTTCAAGTCTTCCTAGAATCATCCGTAACCTAGTTAGTATAGAAGAACCTTCCGATAAATTTCCAACACATATTGGAATGCATGGATTGGAGAACATATGTTCTCGGTGTAGCTGGTCAAAGTTACGGTCAACCCTAAGTGGGATTAGGTCAACTGTCCGAATTACTGAGTGATTGGAAAAAAATAAACGTTATTTCAATTTGGTTGTAACCTCGGTATTCGGTAGTGGAAAATTAAGTTGTGAGAACAAGAGGTTTAATTTTTAATGGAGGGGAGCCCAATAGCCGTGAGGACTAATTTATGATCACCGACGTGGTGGTCAAGCATCCTCAAGCCAACATGAGTTTGTTTTCTCTTGATTTTCCTATCGAGGAGCGACAAGTGGATTATGCCTTTTGAGTTTGCATTCAGGGGGTTAATTGGAGCTTGACGAGCTATATCTCTAGCTTGGTGGGGTGGTCAAATCCCCATCGAGCCCTATATTATTCTTAATGACCGAGTTGATTACATTCTTTGCCACAATGGTTGGGTCAAATTTCTATTACCTTGGTCAAACCATTGTTCGAACTTATCTATTTGACCATCAAATTCCACGTATACCGATGAGTTGATTTCTAGGAGTATTTCCTATAGTTTTGAAAACCAACATTGGCGGATACATCTAACAACTTGGCACCCTCATATTACATGGGGTAGTTCAAACCAACAAGTCATGACAAAGCCACAACCAACGGACATCACAGCTTGAGCACAAATCTTGGCAAACGAAGCCACATAACCCGACAGAGCCACAACAACCAACTAGGTGACCAGTGAGAGGCCTAAACAAAAGGAGCTAACTATGCCAAAGAAGTAACACCTAAATTGGTGGGGGTCGGTCAGTTATTAAACCAACTCCCCCTATTCACACTGACCATGTGGGATTTATCCCCATGAAGGCCTAAATAAAAACCGCCTGCCATTAACAAACATGACCGAGCTATGTGGGAGGTGGGATTTGATCCCCCGACCTTACCCTTATAAATGAGTGGTCTAACCAACCCGCTTATATAAGTGATTGGGATAAGATATGTGTGAAAAACCCTATATGCAATTATTTTGGGCCGATTTGGCCTATATAAAGGCCCTCTCTTCCATTTGATATACAGAGGCCGTAAGAATTTTGAGCTTTAACAAAGGATTTATTGTGTATTAAAAAGAGTCATTAATATTGGTTAAGGCATTATTTGTAATATTTTGCATTTTGGCTTATTATTTTTTAGGAGATAATTACAAAGGCCTATAATTATTTGTTAATTGGTGACCAATATATCGTAAAAAAAAGCAAGAAAACATGAGGAGTCTTAGACCGTTATGAAAAGGAGCTTATTTTAATCGTCGGTGAATTCGATAAGGTGGAAGTCGAGTGTTATTATCACTCTTGTCTTTCAAAATTTCGTTTCATTTTAATTGCGATTATAGTTCCTTTATTTGTAATTGGGAATATTTCTAGACTTGTAATTATTTCATTGGTTATAAATCAGTTCTGAACGAACTCGAAGACATAGGAAATTTTTTGAACACCGTAATGAAATTGTCGTCTTGGGAGTCCTTATACAATTTTCATGAAGCTTATAATCAAATAAAAAATTATATTTCATTAAGCATTTTCATTGTCAATATGAAAATGGAATGAATGTAATAAATTTCAATATGCATAACCCACTTCAGAAAGTGAACCGATATACAAGATAAATTCAATTTAATTCCACAAAGTTGAATTATTTAGTCTTGGGTCCTTGTGAACGTTTAAAGTTAGAATTTTAAACTTATGTTTTCAGATCAAATTTTTGTATCAAAGCAGGTATAACAGATTGTGCTCCAGTTAGAAATAGATTTGTATCATTTCTTCCAGTTGCCAGTTATGTTGGCCTTATTGGGTACAATGGTATAAGTCATGATAACTAGTCATTGAGAGCATGATCAAAATATGGAGGAGAACACATGCCAAATTGTGGATTTGTAGACTCACTTTGCTCATGTTAGGGATTAGAAATGAAAGAAACAACATCATCTCATGGAGATGTAGAAAAACATCGATACCCTTGGAAGGGTAATTGAGGCAATCCGGCTATGGAAACACCATATTGAAAGCGTACTGCACTGGGAACCAACCGTGTGTAGCCATTGTGGTTTGGGACACAAAACTGAGAAGTGTTGGGACTTATACCCAGAGAAGAGGTTGACATGGATGCATCGAGAAAGGAAAGGGAAAGGCTATTGCCAAACCCAACTCTAGACAAACATCACCTTCTGGGGACCAAAATAAGCAAAGCACCGGATATCGTGTTGCGCCACATGGGTGCCTGAAACAGAACATTTGGGTGATCTCTCGAGGAAGCTAGTCATTATTATTCTGATTGGACTATTGAGGTAGGCTATGTGCTACTTTGTGGTATGTTGTTGTGAGACTACGGTTGATGACTATGCCACTTCCTCATGTTAAGAAAATGGGCACGAGAAGATGGTATTCAACATGGATTGGCTCTAAGATTCTGCACTATGAGTTTCATCTTGGGGAGTTTCACTGATACAGTCACACTTGACATTGTCCCCTTGGAGGTAGACAAAGTGGCTTTGGGAAACTTCTACCTTGTGGCTTAGTAGGGATATATGACTACCGATCGAATGGAGTGGAGCTTTGGTTTCATCATAGTTGGATTGTGGAGTTTGAGACGAGACGTGTAATTCATTCTGTACCTACACACAATAGAAGCACTACCATCTCATATGCTCCAACGTCCCAACCATAATCACCTACAGAGGTTAAACATATTCCAGTAGAGTGTCCAACTCAGGAGGTAGAGCCACGCTCATATGTCTATGTAGATCAATCATATCATGGGGAAAAGGTCTCCTACACATTTGATAGATCATCAGGATCCTTATGTAGAGGAGAAATTGCATGATGGTCTAGAGGGCACCTATTAAGGATGCTTAGGCCCACACCAAAGATTCCAGCTGGTAAGAAATATACGGTGAACAATGTTGAATTTCTATTCAACTATTGTAAATGGATTTCAAGCATTATTTATTGCTCTTATTATAATAAAACCAAAAAACTATTGTGTTAGGTAGAATGTATAAATAAGACACCACGTGGGTGATGTTTATATACATCTAACTAATTATGGCTAAGTAATCAAAGACCCAATTTTCTGGGAATGTTTGTACTCATTTTACTTGCATTTTTAACCCCTTGAGGACTATTATTATGCAATATTTTGTCCTTGTTGAGTTATTATCCAAAAGTGAGGAGACAAACACTTTTTGGAGTTTAAATTTAGTGAGGATAACTAGGGGACAAGTTTACCATTCTCGACATTTTTTTTTATCTCGCATTTAAATTTGGATTACTCCATTTACATATTCTAATCATATTTTGAGTACCTATCACATCTTGGAGAAAGATTTAACTCATATTTATAAGCTTGGAGATTTTTTAGCCATTTTTGCAGACAAGAGAACTTGCATGTATCAATTTGGATCTTCATTCACGTATTACGACATTGTGACCATGCAACAAGATGGTTCTTAATTACCATTGACATTTAACATTGGGTTAGATCTTCATTTCTGGGAGAAGACCATTATGGTCATACAAATGAGAATGGTACCGATAATTTGTGTCAACAAGAGGAGCTCACAAGAGATTAGCTCGGATCGTCATTCGGTGTTAAGGCATTGCGATCGTACATCTGAATGATAGGCGATGATAAGACTTAGAAAAGGACTTAACATTGCGCCACGAGGCATTGAGGTCTTGGAAAAGGACTTAGAAATGCACAACTGAGGCGTTGAGGTCTTGGAAAAGGGCTTAGCACTACACATCGGAGGTGTTGAGGTCTTGGAAATGGACTTAGAACTGCACAATGGAGGTGTTGAGGTCTTAGAAAAGGACTTAGCACTACACAATGAAGGCATTGAGGTATGATAGAGGACTTATCACTTGGCAGAGGACTTATCACTCCACAACAGAGGCATTGAGGTCTAGAAGAGTTCTTAGCTTTGCACAATAGAGGCGTTGAGGTCTTGAAAATGACTTAGCACCGTAAAACTGGAGGTGTTGAGGTTTTATGAAGCATGGTAGGATCATAACCCATAAGGCCAGGATCAGAATCAAGTTGTCAAAGTGAGAAGAATTCAACTTCCAAAGTGAAAGTAGAATATTGATTCGGGACAAGATGGCAGAATGATCCAATAAGATTTTTTAGGACAAAAATCTTTTCCCATTAGGTAGGAGTGATCTTGAGGAAATTTTGGATCTTTAAATTTTTCCATAATCATCTGTAATCCATTTATCATGGAAGAGCCTTCTGATAGCTTTCCAACGCATATTGGAATGCGTGGATCATAGAACATATCTTTGCCAGTGTAGTTGGTCAAAGTTATGGTCAACCCTAGGTGGGATTAGGTCAACTAGAAAATTACGAGCGATTGGTAAAAAATAAAGGTTGTTCATTTGGTTCAGACCTACGGTCTTCGATGAGCGAAAAATTAGTTTTGAGAACAAGAGGCTCAACTTTTTTAACAAAGGGAGCCTGATTATGAGGACTATTTTATTATTGTTGACGTGGTGGGTCCTCAAGCCACCATGAGTTCGTTTTCACTCGATTTTCCTATTGAGGAGTGACAAGTGGATTATGCCTTTCGAGTTTGCATTGCAGGGTTAATTGGAGCTCGATGAGCTATATCTCTAGCTCGGTGGGGTGGTCAAATCCCCATCGAGCCCTATATTATTCTCAATGACCAAGTTGATTACATTCTATGCCACAATGGTTAGGTCAAATTTCTATTACCTTGGTTGAACCATTGTTTGAACTTATATATTCGCCATCGAATTCCGGTATCTGAAAGAGTTGACGCTTGGGATTATTTCCCTATAGTTTTGAAAACCAACATTGGTGGATACATCTAACAACTCAACACCCCCATATTACATGGGGTAGTTCAAACCAATAACTCACGGAAAATCCACACAATCGGAGGATAGACACAACCCGACCTCAAAGCTCAGAAAATGAAGCTACATAACCGACGGAGCCACAACAACCAACTCGGTGACCAGTGGGAGGCCCAAAATAAAGGAGCTAATGTGGCCAAAACCACGTCTAAATTGGTGGGTTGGTCGGTTATAGACTGATTCCCCTCTGTTCACACCAACCATGTGGGATTTATCCCCATGACAACCTAAATAAAAATCACCTACCATTAAAAAACACGACCGAGCTATGTGGGAGGTGGGATTTGATCCCCCGACCTCACCCTTATAAATGAGTGGTCTAACCAACCCACCTATATAGGCGGTTGGGATAAGATATGGGCGATAAGCCCTATATGTAATTATTTAGGCTGATTTGGCCTATATAAAAGCCCTCAATTCCATTTTGATACGAGAGGCCTTAAGTTTTTTTGAGCTTTAACAAATGCTTTATTGTGTATTAAAAAAATCCTTAATATTGGTTAAGGCATTATTTGTAATATTTTACATTATTGGCATATTATTTGTTAGGAGATAATTGTGAAGGCCTATTATTATTTGTTAATAGGTGACCAATGTACTAAAAGCGAGAAAGTAGGAGCAATCTTAGACCGTTGTGAAAAGGAGCTTATTTTAATCGTCGATGAATTCAGTAAGGTGGAATTCAAGCGTTATTATCGCTCTTGTCTTTCAAAATTCTATTTCATTTTAATTGCGATTATATTTCCTTTATTTGTAACTAGGGAAGATTTCTAGACTTGTAATTATTTCATTGGTTATAAATCGGTTCTGAATGAACCTGGAGACTTAGGCGATTGCCGAACTCCGTAATCAAATTCTATCATCTTGGGAGTCCTTTTATGATTTTCATGAAGCTTTTAATAGATAAAAAAAAATTTAATTAAGAATTTTCATTGTTAATCATAAAAATGGAATGAATGTAATAAATTTTAGTATCCATAACCCACTTGAGTAAAGTGAACCAACATACATGATTAATTCAATTTAATTCCGCAAAGTTGAATTTTTTAGTCCTGTGTTCTTGTGAACGTTTAAAGTTATAATTTTCAACTTACATTTTCAGATCAATTAACCCACGAGCCACTCATAAATCATAAATTATAATCATTATATGACTTGATTTCAAGCTACTTCCTACTGGTACTCATGGCTTTTACAACTAATGTAGATTTAATATGTTGCTTTTCTTGATTCTCCATGTATTCCCATAGATATTTCTTGTCTTTTCATATCTAAGTCCTATTAATTCATATGTTTCTTGCCCCTTTTTCCCACCTAACCTCATTAATTTTTGAATATGATGATGCAAAATTAAAGGGCTCAAGGAGACCTCTCCAATGAGACCAATTTTGCAAGATTTGGAGTAGCAAAGCAAAATTTATGGTCATTTGAAATTTTACATATTGGGAGGATTAGAAAAATGACATATGGAAGCTTCTGATTGGTCACTAATATTTCCTTTGAAACGTGTGCCCTTGAATTCCACTCTATAGTCGGGAGTGACATGCATTAGAGGAAGAAAATGAAGCCAAGAAAAAATGCCGATGCTCGAGCCTTTGTTAAACAAGAAGATAGTCAAGAAGTGTATTAAGAGGTTTAAAGGTCATAGAGTGACCAAAGGATCACTATTAAGGAAATTTGGCATAAATGAAAGGGTAACGATTCCGTGTTAGAAGAAATTTAAAGAATTTTCCTTTTTTGCTCAGACAGGGCAATGGAATCAGTGCAATCAATTTCACAACATTGTCATGAAAGAAGACATAAAATACAAGAAGCCTAAATATAAAAGAAGAGATGAATAAGATGGAGAATGTACAACATATGAAGAGATGATTTCACAAGAATTATGATGCAATCCTAGATAGAAATCATACCTATTTGAAGATGAAGAAAACTATAAACAAAAAAAAAAAAAAAAGATAGTGAAGATCCTAAAGGTGAAGAAGAAGTCAAAGAATATAAAGTACAAGCTGAATTAGTTTGGAAGAGACCATAAGAAGATGAAGACCACCACAAAACTGATTTTATATTGCAGCTGAGAGTTGAAGAGGAAAAGAAGAGAAATAATGAAAAAAAAACCAATTTTGTAAGATTTGGAGTAAAGAGAGCAAAAGTTATGGTCATTGAAATTTTAAATATTGGTAAGAACAAGAGAATGAAATATAACAACTTCTGATTGGTCACTAAGATTTCCTTTTCCACGCTTGCCCCGAATTCCACTCTACCTCACCTCACCGACACCATGGACCCGAAACATTTTGAATCGGTTCATTCCGTGGGATTCGAGTCTCATGGAATGCTTTTGCCTTGAGGAGGTCCGAAATCCTACCACGTTTATGTTTGAAATTCAAGTATGAGTATCGGGGATTCTTTTGCATACCTTTACGATCGATGCCTTAAATGGGTGACACTTGGCCACTTCTTTTCGATGTGGCTTATTAAAGGTTTAGCAACTTCAAAATATGGCTTTGTTCCATGGGATTTTAAACAAGATCCACCTAAGTCCATTATAAATAAGTTATCTAGATTCCAAATTAATCCGAGGGTTAATTAAAAATTTGGGATAACAGTGTCCTTGACTCTTTTGCAATGTCAGAATGCTTCCACATGTGTGACGTTACCACATATAGATACTAAGATACATATGGATATGTGATGCAAAATATGATTTTATTAAATTATTTTTAATACACCACATCATTTGATATATTAAGATAAATATTACATGCTCTATTCCGGGATGAAGGCCTAACACACTCACATTTCAAATGGAAGTGCTTGGAATAGGCCTAACGAAGTGATAATTGTCATCCACTGAATGGAATTTGAAAAGAGACTAAATTTGACGTCTACAGTGAAAGACATAATAATTTATAATGATGTGCTACTACTTGTGAGGTGATATTTAACGTTAATTGCATTTTGAAAGGCATACTGCAACTGAAGGATGAATAGATTCATAGAAGTTATAGACTGTGTAAGACTCAAAATATTCATTTTTTTGAGTAAGTGTCATCCTACATTTGATTATTTAAATATTATCTTTTTATAAGTAGCATTATATAAGCCTTCACTTTGAAATATTTCAATATAAGGGTTTACAAATTAGGGTTGAGGGTTTCTAGAATCCAAAATTCCAAGCATGTCTACTTCCATAGGATCCCAAAATAAAACCCCAATCCCATACACCAAACTACTTAAAACCCCTAGTTTTACTGATGAATATCATGATATTTATGATCTTGTAATTGACACAAGAACCTCACAACTTAGATACTTGTCTAAGAATAAGGAAATTGCAAATAAGCATTTGAATCCATTAGGTTAGATAACATGGGGGGTTGGATTGGGACGCATGATGCTCCACGAGGTTTTACCCTACCCCTGAATTTGTCATGCTTTATTCCTGAATTACGATGGAAAAAAACATTGTTGCAAATGACACGGAGAAGAAATTTTTTCCATTACAAAGGTTGAAAGTAAATAATTAGGAACCATCAACATAAACCTAGAAAAAATTACTAATGATTATCATGCCACCACTCAAAATGCCAAAGCCATTTTTTTACGAAAAATTACAATTGATGGAATGGTACCAAAAGGGAAGCCTCCACATACAATTATGATGTTTAAACCATGGGTTAGAGATACCATTTATATGGTAGCATTTTATTTTGGATTCGATAACGATGAACAAGTGGATGTAACCTCCTTAAAATGGTATATAATATCCATTTCATTTCTCCACTTTTCATGCATACGGATTTTTTGAGCACATTGAAAAATCTATGCATAAACAATTATTAACAATGAAAGAAGGATTCGGTTGTAATACCTTTAGGTTCACTACCTACTTGATTTATTTATTTCTATGGTGGTTTTTGAATGGTTTGTGAGAAACAAGCTTGCAATTCAGGCCTATAATGATGTTGAGGGCCAACCAAAATTATTTCTTCCATTAAGCATCAAGTGAGACCCCAAGATAAGGATGCTTGATAATCAAAGGGACTACAATCAATTTGTGGACTACTTTTAGACTCCAATTTATCAAGAAATTTCAAAAATTACAATGCCTATATTTCTTATGACCCGCATCTGATTGCTTTGAAGTAGGATACAAAATATAGTTAGTGATCGGGTACTTCATGGAGGAATATATTGTGCTAAGGTTTTATGGATCAGGAGTACAACCTTACAAATTTCCAATACATGTGACAAAGAGGTTTTTACCTTGGAATATATATAACATATGGAAAACACAAATAAACTATATTTTATTACTCAACAAAAGAGGAGCATATTTCCTTCCTTACCGTTTTCATGTGGATGGTTCACATTTAAGAGAAAAGCATTCAATGTGGCAAATGAAATTTTATAATTTTTTAAGTTTGACGTTAACTCTCACTTTGTTTGTATGACCCATGTAAGGTGATTAAAGAAAGGGTAGTGGTGAACAAGAACTCTGCCACTAAAATTCAACATGAAATTAAATCCCTACTAGAAAAATTGAAAAACAATAACTCTTGGGATGAATGAAATTTTTATCGAGAAAGGAATTAGTTTTCAACATAAATTTTGGGATTGCATCCAAAAAAAGAGGTAGAGGCATTTCAATATGACATTTTTTATGTAAAAATAAATGTTGTTTTATGAGATAAAAATTGGACAAGGTCAAAAATAACTTCCTTTTGGTCTATGAGGCAGGACGTAGGAAATCTAAAAGTTATTTCAGAGTATGATTCTATTCCAGAAGATGTAGTTTTTAGCAGATTGTGGAATGCAATGCATCCCATAGAGGCAAGTAGTGATGATCATTCTGACTCTGAGGAGGAATTACACACTCCCCCTATTGGGGGATAACTCATATAAACCAAGTTTGAATGAAAACATGAAACAAACATATACTACGAAGGTGGTCAATTATAGCTGAAAAGATGGGTTTTAGTGGTGATGGCTTGGGTTCAATAGAACAAGGAATTTGGCTTCCACCAGAGGCACATCCTAGAAGAGGTTATGATAGGTTAGGCCTTGGAGCTTCGGAGAAAGGACCACTACATACAACAAGTGGTAATCCAATGTATTTTTCTCCAGAGTCAAATCCTTAACAAACGTTTTAGCCACATGTTGAAAATTCAAGAGGAGTTGGCAATGAATATATTAGTGTTACTATTGTTGGTAGTTGTAGTGATGGTAATAGTAGTGGTCAGAAAGTACCACAACAATAAACTATTCTAAAGAGGTCAATACAGATAGTTCCTATTGTCCAATAAGGACTCGAGAAGAGGAAAAAGATAGAGAGAAATACAATTACTCTTACACAGGGTAGCATTGCCTCAAGGCAACTAATCATAGAAGGCGGTGACACCCTAAAAAAATTACTAATCCATAGGAAAATTCCCCCAAATTTCAATTACTCCTCCATTCAAGTAGTTAATTCCTCCAAACACCTCAGGTTTTGATTTCCAAGCCAAGTTTTCCCAAAAATTAGAAGGAGATAAAAGAAACAAGAAGCAAATGCTACATGCTACTATAACTTCAGATCCTGCCACAATTAGGGTATTGCCTACTTATAATCCGAAAAAATACCATGGAATACATGTATGTTGTGCCTAAAGTTGTAAAACCAAAGGATCAAATGGTTTCCAGTGACTATGATGTAACCACCCTTTAAATTAATTTTACGAGAATGAAACCTTGTGACAAATAAATGTATTAAAAGGAACAATGATGTGGTATACACAACATTTCTAAAGGCAGAAAAAGAGAACAATAAGTTAAATAATAAAATTCAAAAGTTAGAGGAAGACTTGGAAAATGAGAAAGCAAATAGAAAAGTGGCAGTTAATAAGACTAGTGAGTTGGAGAAGTGGATAAAATCATCTGCCTTTATGACTGCAATCACTTTGAATGAACAAGCACAAGTGAAACTAGAAGATGTGAAGAAAAAGTTACAGGAAACAAAAAGTAAGAATAATAGATTAGAAAAAATGTTGGGAGAATTACAAGAGGTTTTAAAGATAGAGAAAGAAAAGGCCAAAAAATGGGAACATAGCCTAGAAGAAGAGATAAAAGTCAAGGACATATTGCATAAGGAAGAGAGAAAACAAAATAAAATATTGCAAGTGGTGAATTTGGTGAAATCACAAAAGGAAATATAGTCTTACAACACCAAACTATCGAATTCGATAAAAGGTAGTGATTAATATGAAAGATAATTTTTAGGGGGAAATAAACCAAAAAGTTAATGATTTGATTAGATAGTTTGAATTCTTGGCTGATTTACAGGGAATATAGGATAATCTCCACGAATATGCAATTGGTAGCAGAAAAGTGATGGATTCAAGAGAGGATACAAGGAAATTTTTTGAAGCTATCTAAAAATTCAGTGACAAGGAACTGGCATCCGGATGAATTGAAAACAAGATTGATGCCTCAATAAAGGTATCATCTATCATTCAGAAGTGTGTGATGCTAGGCGAAGCACATGAACTGTTGAATAAGTGTCAAACAATGGTACAAGAGTTGCATGTAAAGGTAGATGATTTTACAAATCTTGGTTTGTCAATTTCTTTTACAAAACACACCAATTCATTAAGAAGGATGCATTCCAGAAGAATATGAAAGAAAAAATGGTGCTAGAGAAGAACCGAATTCCTAAGAAGGTAGATGGGATATTTATTTGGATTCTTTAAACCATTGATAACCTTGTTAGTAAGTTTTCATACAACAATAAAGGAAAGCTCCACTCTCGAGTTACAAATTGTTAATAAAGTTACATGTTATTCACTATGATTTACAATAATTGTAATTCCAATAGATGAAGAGAGGAACATGTTACTGAGAGGATGAGATGATTAATAGTAATTTAATTTTGATTTTTTTTCCATTTGTTGCACTTTTCAGTGTTTTCATACAAGGCATGTCTCAAAAATTTGAATGAGAAATGGTGTTATTTTTCATTTCAATACATTGTGGTTCCTTCACCAAACTGACAAACCTTTTATGTTAATGCTTTATAGGTGTATGGGAAACATAACCATTTTTAAATAATGTATTTCTATTCTGAAGACTACAAATCAATGTAATGTATTTCAAGTTTCATTCCGAAGACTACAAATCTACACTGTGTGTTTTAAAAAAAATACAAATAAGGGAAAAAATATTTTTAGAAAAATGTACTGAATATTTGAATATATTATATGAACATCTATATTATATGATATCCAAAAATGGAAGATTCTAATGTATTGATGGTGGCTCATCTCTATCATTTGCTTGACCAGTTCTATGACTCTCACTTTGTTGACACTCAACTACTACAATAGGGTCATCTGTTGTATTTGTGGCATTGTTATCAATCCCCTCTCCTTTCATTAATGTGTCATTAATCGACTTCCATATTTCCAAAGCCATGTCATATGGAAATTTATCCACTTCATACCGTGATGTGTAAATTCTCAAACAATTATCCAATTTTTTTCAAGCTTGTTTCACAATTTTGACTTTATAAAGGTCAAGGAACTAAAAATTCTCTCATCTTCAACTGAACCCAAAATCATTGTTTGACATAGCTTATCTAATGAGAAAAATAGACATGGTTTGCTACAAAATAATACTTAACCCAATTTTTTTCTATAGCCATGTTATTGCTCCACACTCTAAGAGATTATGAGTAAGTGCACGGATATGGGGGCCAAAAAGGGGAAAAAATGCACAAGAACCGAAAAATGGAATTAGGATGGGGCATATTTTGGTTTGGTAATTACCAAACCATAATGCGCACACATTTTACAAAATGTGAACGTGTTATAACACTTGCACATTTCCTCATACTTAAAATATAAAACCAAACACATTCTCCATATTTTATTTGCCCCAAATGTGAATTTCACTGCAAACCCTGCACTCATGTTTCCTCTTCAACCCTTTTGCTCCCAAAATATTTGTAGATCACATAGAAGGTTGCATTGAGGTGGATTCGACGATGTTGCCATAGAGAAGAGGTAGGGAAAATTATTTTCTCTTAATTGCAATCAAATTTGGTAATTGTTTGATATTTGTATTATAGATTTTAATAAAATATATGTTTTTTTATTCTTACAATTCCTCCACAACCACAACAAAACCTTACAAATCCTCATATCCCTCCTAGCCCTCATACAATTGTTGTAGATCCTCTATGCGGTCGGAAGGATTTAACAACACATATAGTGGAGAATAAGCTTGAAATTGAGGAATTGATTAAATTAATGAGGGATCCCCATTCCACAAACCCCATTGTGCCTTGCTTGCAAACACATTGGAGGCATTATTGGCTCAAAGTTGACATGAAAATGAGTCAAATTGATTGGTGGACATCCTATAGAGAGTCTTGTAGGGAATATTATGCTAATAAATTATCATATGTAGATGTAAAAAAACTAATTACAAAAGACCTCATTTGTGCATTATTCACATACCCTAGAACTAATTTTCTAGTTCATTGTCATGCAAACACTTTCCAATCCACTGGTGCAACAATAATTTGATAAAAATAATTTTGGGACTGATGGTGGATGGTATTTGATATACCACCTTGTAATAATAATGAGGTTCCATTATAATTTTTGAGGAAACTCTATTGTGAGTTTATCCTCAACGAGATCCCCAACTATTTTGACTACCACAAGTTTTAGGCCAAGGAAAAGGATGAATTAATGTGGTCATAGTCAGCATGCTAGAGTCCCCATATAAAATCCCCCTCATCTTGAGACTGTCCCTGCAGCAGTGAAGGAGAAAATAGAGATCGATACACTGCATGTGCTTTAGGTGCTCTATGATACCTTTGTCCAACATATGAGGGAGGTTTCTAATACCAATGTTGGTGGAGGTAGATAGAGGATTCCTCCAGGTAGTAGTAACATGAGGCCACATCTTTGCACATATTGTGGTAGTATATGCATTGGACTCGATGAGGATGATAGTTTCATGTAGACTAGTGTTGGTGGAGTTTTTGGTGGTACACATGATGATGTGGCTATGTCTAACATTTTTTGAGTGATACATTTGGATTTTAGACATTGATGACACCTTCACAGGTATTTTTAATTTTTATTACATGTTACAAAAAGATTTACGTACTTACTTGTATATATATATATATATATATATATGTTAAATTTTCAAAATAATTGTATTTGAACTTGGTCAAATTTATTAATTTACACACATATATGTACATGTATGCATTAATATTACAACATGTGAGAGGGACATCATCATCCCAACCATAGGTTGTGAGCACCATGCCAATGTATACATTCACAGAGGTAATTTAGAATGTTAAATTTGTAAATTCACGTATGTAAATATATATAAATTTCACTCAAATATATGTCTATATGTATGTTCTATATATATATATAATGCTCAACTAACTTGATGTGATATATTTTTATAAAGTTGATGACCACACAAGACACTCCACCATTTCGTGAGGAGTAGAGAAAGGTGTTGCCACTACGATTTCATCTACGCAACAACTCATTGAGGTATAAAAATTATGTATTTTTCGTGAACTAGAGTGTAATTCATATTATGTCCAATTATTTTAATAATTTCCCTCATTGTAGCATCATGTAGATAGTCAATGTGAATGCATTGTGTATATGCAAATATTTCCTACGACTGGTAATGACCCTATATAATATCTATATGATTCATGGGAATGACGCGGTAAAAAAATATTTTTATTGATAAACTTAGTTAAAATATTGTCATTATGTACTTAGTTGGTATAAATGTTTAGATCTGCATTCAAATTTTTATTGTTAATATAATTCTACAAGATAATTTTGATGTTTGATTTTGTAATTTTATGTGTATGTAGGGTTCAACCCCTTCCATTTTGCTTTAAGGGCACGGAATCCTCGAGCTCATCATTTTAACACCCCGGTTCATGATCCAATAGCTCCTGTTGACTTTGTTGAGTGTGAGATGTAGATTCAATGTGGTCGAGAGATTTCGTAAGTGAGTGTACATGTAAATAGTTTCATTAGCATGATCTTATACATGTTGAAAACTTATACATAAAATTTTGACAAAAAAATTGTATGTATTTACAGAGTTCAACTACAATTGAGTTTTGAGCATAAGAGGACTCGTAGTCATGTCGTGGAGGATCCCAAGTCATCTCACATATCTCCATCTACGTCTAAGGGAGATCCTTCTTTGAGCATGGAAAAGAGAGGGATACATTTTGATGAATATGATATGTTTGTGTGTGTTATGACATTTATTTTGTATGCCTATGTGCATGACAATGTATGCATGTTCGACATTGTATGTATGCCTATATGGCATTGAATTGGTATTATATGACCTATTCACATATTTGTATTTATTGTGCATGTTAATACTATTTGGAACTCAATATGTTTTTATGGTCTTACATTTATGAGATTATAATTATATCCAGACTAATATGATGTGCATTTGACAATATATGACATTATGGATATTTTTTCATTTATTGGTGTTGTATACTAGCATTTTCAATGTCTTATGACCTTTTGTGTGTTAGTAGTTCACATACATAATATGCATGAAACTTTGGAAATCAAGTCATAAATTGGTTAAAGCAATATTTATATAACATATAAAGAGTTATCTAATCAAGTAATTATTCGTTCAATTTATCAATGTGTACATGTGTATATATTCATGTTCATATGCGTTCAAAAGCTTAACTCTCATAATATGGAGGTGAAAAATATATGTTTAGAGAACCTTTTCTAGAGGAGGTTCAAAGTTTTAATTCAAATTATAAGATATATTAAATTAAAATTTTATATTTTTTGTGGTTTCATTAGAGTGGTTTCATAATAATAATGAATAAGTATCCATATTCATTATTTAAGTGATTTCATATCTTTCAATAAAAAAATGATAGAGAACATATTTATGAAAAGTACAGGAGAGAGAGAGAGAGAGAGAGAGAGAGAGAGAGAGAGAGAGAGAGAGAGAGAGAGAGAGAGAGAGAGAGAGAGAGAGAGAGAGAGAGAGAGAGAGAGAGAGAGAGAGAGAGAGAGAGAGAGAGAGAGAGAGAGAGAGAGAGAGGAGAGAGAGAGAGAGAGAGGGAGAGAGAGAGAGAGAGAGAGAGAGAGAGAGAGAGAGAGAGAGAGAGAGAGAGAGAGAGAGAGAGAGAGAGAGAGAGAGAGAGAGAGAGAGAGAGAGAGAGAGAGAGAGAGAGAGAGAGAGAGAGAGAGAGAGAGAGAGAGAGAGAGAGAGAGAGAGAGAGAGAGAGAGAGAGAGAGAGAGAGAGAGAGAGAGAGAGAGAGAGAGAGAGAGAGAGAGAGAGAGAGAGAGAGAGAGAGAGAGAGAGAGAGAGAGAGAGAGAGAGAGAGAGAGAGAGAGAGAGAGAGAGAGAGAGAGAGAGAGAGAGAGAGAGAGAGAGAGAGAGAGAGAGAGAGAGAGAGAGTTGACTTTTGAGGGAGGAAGATGGCTAGATACAATTCTTGGATGGGTTAGTTTAGCCTACTTTGGTCATGAAATACTGATTTGAGATCCCAGAGTATCTTAGGTAACAGTCCTTAGCTTCAAGCATCATAATATGACCATATAGAGATCAAAACAATGTTCAACATTGAGTTATGTAGATCCATACCTTCATTATCCAATACATGACAAGTTCTTGTAACTTCCAACTCAGTGCTCAAGAACATATTACCTCTAGTTTGATATCCACAATTCAGTCTAGAGGAGATGAGGCCAAAATCTTCCAGAGAGAGATAAGAACATTCATTTGAGTTAAGTATTAGTTCTTAAGAGATTTTATTTCCTTCAATTTCATTGTACTTGAGCCATTAATATATATCACAATAGATGATTATATCCTTCACAAGCTACATCAACCAACTTAGAATACTTCATACAATCACATACATGCACAAGATGTTAGAACATACAACTGCATAAATTTTCTGATTTGAATAAGAGAGCTACACAAGGCCAATTGAGAGAAATTGTATAGAGAAATATCTACAAGGATGATATGTTCCAAATTTCATCAAGACATTTGAAAGTTATGGCTGAGATAAACATTATATCAAACAGAGCATACATTCTCAATTAGATAGAAAACTACTTCACAACTCCATAAAATACTCATAATTATTGTAAAATATTAAAATATCATATTGAGAATGACCTCTTTCACCTACATAAGAAATTTTAGATTATTTTAGAGAATAAAAATTTATAATGACTAGTTCGAATCCTTGTTTTAAGGAAGCAATGAACAAACAACACAATACAAGTTGTTTGTCTCGCATGGTTTTTACCTTGGTTGTCTTGACAGTTTCAAGAGGTAATAACCATAATCAGCCTTAATAAGAGGGTTTCTAGGATACCCACATATTTGGATTAAAGAGGAGAAGATGAAGGAAACAATCAAAACAAGTCTTTCCTGTAAATAAGACTCTTGTAAAGATATATGATTTGAGAATAAACAATGATTAGATCCAAAATTTGGATTCTTGATCACTCGTAGATATTTTTAGAGACATGGGAATGGGATTCGGTTGAATGGTAGTGCCGTCCTCTTCTTGAGAGAGTCGGGATGGAAATGTAATCCTCAGTGAAGAAGTATGAATCTTCTTCACGGGTGTCATTTGGTGGGAAAGGTAGATTTTGAACTGGAGATGTTGATGTGGCGACGGAATTGGATTCAGAGGTAGTACGGTAATCCTCCTCCAGATGTTCAAGACCGGTCTGTACTGGAATTTGTATTGAATGAGATCCTCTTGGAGTCTTAGTGCTTCATCATATGCCTCCCAAAAGGCATCAGTGGCTTCGAGATACGTTGTGTTGCAGCAAAAATAGCCTCCAAGTGATCAAATGGAATTTCCTAGATCTCACAAAGTTTAAGATCGTGGAGCAAGTTGTATTGCTCCCAATATAGTGGATGGTGGACAACGGAAAGGAATCAACCATGGGAAAGTTAGAACCTCCTAATGCCATCTAAAGACATCATGCTAGATAAAAATCAGTAGATAAATAAAAAAACAAAGCATTTTAATTAGATTTTAGCAGAGAATGATGAAAAGAATAAAAATATAGAAATCACTAGTGATTCAGAGAAATCGCGATTCAAAAAAATCGTTGATGATTGGGGTAATCACTAGCGATTAATGTGAAATATGAGAATTTTTACAAACATAGCTTAAGCTAATGAATTAAGACATTAATTTAACAAAATAGATGTTATTCAACATATCAATGATATATAAGCAATGATATAACCCTATTTCGATATCTAAAATAAATCAAAATGAGTGATTTACCTTGCAGAATGTATTGGTGGACGAAAAGAATGGAAGAAGGTAGTTGGAGGATGAAAACGAGCAATCCGATGATAAATATGATGTTCTTTTGAGTAGCGTAATGTTAGATGATATTGTTGTGAAGTTCCTAGATACTTGATGAGCTGAGATTGAAATAGTGTAAACCTACAAAGCTTGAGAATTTGTGTTATCAAATGAAGTCTGCAAACAAGTATATATAAATCACCGATGATTTCGGGAAATCCTAGTTTGGTTAGAAAATCAAATGATTTCCTTCCATTTTCAGCTCAAAACAATGTATTTCAAGGTGATGAGGATGGGGATGGTTAAAAAATCATGAGCTAAGTTTGTTAGGATGAGAGAACTTGCTTTTTGAAGGATTTGGCTAGTTAGAAGGCTAGTTAGTTAGGAAATAGGTTAGTGCTTTTTAGGAAGTGGTTTTAGAAGTGGTTAGGTAGTTAGTGAGGTGTCCGAGTTAACTCAATGAGGTGTGAGGGTGAGGTGTGAGGAGATAATAGGTAATTTATTTATTTCAATTAAATAATCATTTTAGATCTTTAGAGATATGATGGGTCATAAACAAATTAATTAATTAAAAGGGGGCGATATAGCGGGGTGTCACAAATGTGTTGTCTTTGGTCATGAGTATGTTTGGGCTTGAGGGGGTAGATTTTTGGTGTCTACATTTGCCCCTTTTTTTCGGTGATTTTTGACAAATTGCTAGACAAAAACAAATTGGATTAGTTGTGTCATCATGGGTGAATTCACTGTAGCGCAATACAACGAGCACCAATGTATTTATGTTTCAAAAGGGCTTGCCCTAATCGAGAGGGTGCAAGATGAAATGCTAGGGAATCAATTGTCAGGATGGCCAAAGGGCTCAATGCTTGTGGGCATATGATTCTCACTAGGTAGTGTTTTAAGAAGTGGGGAAATACCAAGTGATGGGGGCCAAAGGGCTCATCTCCCATGGATGTATGGTAATTCCCAAATTTTGAATGTGTTGGTTTGTTTAAGAGTTTTGAAGGCTAAAGTCCTTTGAAAACATGGCACATTTTGTGGTAATTGACACATGGTGTATTTTTATAGGAAAATGTGGATGATAATCCATCAAAAAGACAATCGCTAGCGATTGGGGTCAATCATTATCGTGATTTAGCCAATCGCTAGAATTGGCTTTGTGTGGAAAATACATGTTATATAACCAACTATTTTGCATTTTTATTATTATTGTGTTTTAAGGCTATTATAAAAGAACTTGTCTAGAAAAAAGTTTGATTGACTGATTGAGAGAGATGGAGACTGTGAGCAAGAAGAGGAAGCCCTGTGCAAGTAGAGGTAAGTTTTAAACTTCAATATTGTTTAGTTTTCTTTGTAATTTTTGATAATTTTTTTTTAGAGAGTGGCGGCGTCAAGGTCATGTGGTCGTGTGGATGTTTAATAGAATCACCGTGATTTATGTGAATCATTGGTGATTTATGTAGATCACCGAATCATTGGTGATTCGAATGTTTATTAAATTTTTGTGATTTTTAAGATTTTATTAATTATTTTAGCTTATGTAATGACTTTGTTTCATTAATTATATCATTATGATGATATTAATGCTTTTTTTGTATGCTTTTTGTTTTGCAGGTGGATGTGAAATCATTATGAGATCACATCCCTACATCCCTTCGATGAGGTTAGGGAGGATGATGATTGGGAGCATTTAGAGGTAGTGGGTTTTGGAGGGATGAGGTATTATAGGTGGATTCACAGATGCCACAGTCTTATTCTTGCTCTGCTAAAGAGGTGGATCCTTCCACCAACATTTTTTTGGTTTCCTACTGGAGAGATGAGCATCACCTTAGAGGATGTTCATCGGATTACGAGGTTTCCAGTGAGGGGTCAACCCATTTATTGTATTTCAGATATAGAGAGGGATGATACCATGTAAAGATTATATGGAGATGACTCTCAAGATGTGTGATGCATGTGTC
This sequence comes from Taxus wallichiana var. yunnanensis, assembly GCA_018340775.1. NCBI lineage: Eukaryota > Viridiplantae > Streptophyta > Pinopsida > Cupressales > Taxaceae > Taxus > Taxus wallichiana. The sequence continues at coordinate 851,606,495 of CM031237.1, forward strand.
AGGAGCCTTTGATTATCAAGGCTTTGTATGATGTGGGAGAGATGGTTGTCCTTGGATGACCATGATGATGATGGGTATCTCTTGTTTTGCACTTCCGATGGGAGGTAAGGAGGAAGATTTCCTTGGATGATGATAGGGGTGGTTGGAGAGATGATGGCACATCATACTATATTTGAGTGGCTACTTTACTTTACTACATAAGCACACATATAGATAGCTATGGGCTTGGATAACCCACAAGCGATACGACATTGATGTTGGTTTTTTGTTACAGTGTTGGGCCCATGAGCATATTACTATTTCTCATCCACTGGGATATTTTGGCCAGTGCCATTGACATATTACAAACCAAAAGGTGGTTTTATGAGGTGGAGTGCTAGTCTTAGGAAGGGACAAGAAGGCCAAGGGGCCTACCCACTATCGAGACTTGATATTATTCTTGATGAGGTGGTGTAGGTTGGAGACATGATCTGACGGCCATATGTTGGATTCCTTGATTAACCCTGAGTTGAGAGGACCAATGACTTATGGAGAGCTTACATAGATAGATGTATGGGTAAAAGCAAAGAGAGCCGAGGAGGATGACTCGACGAGATTTAGTGTGATTAGGTGGTATTTTGCTTATTCAATCAGAGTCATACATACCCGAGGATCCGATTGCTTACGGGAGGGGGAGGATGGAGATACGAAGACCCCACTTGGATGTATGTGATAGGACTTGTAGCCATTGCTGATTAGGTGGGGGCTACGGTTCTTGATGAGGATGGTGAGTTAGTTCCCCTTGATGATCCGGAGAGTTATTCATAGTGGTGGATGGTGGGCTCATTCTTTGAGAGAGCTTTTGAGAGGAATAGGAAGCATGAGAGAGATGCACATCTGTAGTTCGTCATGTGCGTGCTCGTGAAATTGTAAAGGGGGAGTAGGTGAGATGGGCCAAAGGTAGAGGAGGTGAGGGATGAGGAGATGATGGTGGTGTAGAGTTTATGATGTGATATTATAGGATCATAGAAGCCATTTGATATATGTATGAGACATTTATGAGATTTTTATATATGATGATGTTGTTGATTTTATATTGACAGGATCATAGAAGCCCATTTGATATAAATGAGACATTTATGAGATATTTTATATGATGATGTTGTTGATTTTATATTGATAGGCTCATAGAAGCCCATTTGATATATGTTGTGAGACTTTGATGATGATGTTGATTTATATATAGTGATATTGATTTTGTATGGATGGGCTCATAAAAACCCTTTTGATTTTACATGGATTATATGGTCATTTGTATATAGGATTTTATCTATGATGATGATGATATGTTTTTCCTAATTTATCTTGATATCTATATGTGTTAGATGCATGCTCTAATTATGATTTTGGAAAATAATTGTGGCCATGCTAAGTATGTTAAAATCTAAAATGTAACCAAGATAAAAATGGAGAACAAGTGGAAAGAACATCCCTATGAATTTATTTAGCACATATTAGGGGTCTTGATAGGATTTGCACTTGTAGCCTTTCAAAATGTTAAATGAGACTTGTCATTAGATAATTTATACAAGTTAATGGATTTGGAAAAAAAAAGTGTTTTGTGACAATAATAGGAACAAAATAAACATATGGATGTATGCCTTTGTAGGGGAGGAAGGTTCTCCTTTTTGATGAGTTTTATAGGAATCAATGCCCATAAATTTTACAATAATATTTTTTTGAAGAAAACTGATTAATGCGGGAAGTTTTCTTATGGGAAAGTTGATCAATGCGGGAAGCCTTATATATATATAAGTATGATCAATGCGGGAAGCTCTATATATATATATATATATTTAAGTATCCATCCTTCGAGGGTATGGTCTACATTTTTTTGTTTGATTTGAATACTTTTATCCTTCATGGGATCGGTCCATGATTTTCTGTAGTGGTCCTTGAGGGATCAGTCTAATTTTATTTTTATTTTTGATAATATAACATTTTGAATATTTTCCTTCGAGGGATCAGTCTATCTCCTTTTGAATTTTAGTAAGAAACATCCATATATACATACTTTAATTTTCCTAAGCTAAGGGAAAGACCCTAATAAACCATTTATTAAGGAGGGGATAACTTCATAGGAGACCTACATCCATATGCCCTATGTAATAATGATAGGAAGGAGTGATGGAATGGATTTTGAGCTTGTGTGATAAAGGGAGAATGTTTCAATCAAAATGTTGTCATGATAATCAATCATTTAATAATAGAAAGGCCACAAGTGCAAAGCATTTAGGGGTTCACCTTAGGTTCCCCTTCAAGAGAAGTGAGACGATATGCTCTGACCCATACTTATGAGTGATAATATATGGACCAATCTAGTTGGGGAAAAATTTCCACATTTACTTCATTCTAATGTAGTTACATTTTGATTTTCCTTAAGTACAAGGTCACCAATTTTAAATTCACGCTCCTTGACATGTTTGTTATATGCTCTACTAATGTGTTGTTGATAAACCTGGTGATGTTCAAGAGATGTTAAATGCTTTTCATCTAATAACTCAAGTTGTGCTAGGTGATTTTGGTGATACTCTTCATCAAAAATGAAGTCTTTTAGAGACACGAGTGATGGAATTTGAATTTCTAGGGGTATGATGGCTTTAGAGCCATAAATGAGTGAGTAGGGTATGGTGCCAGTAGGTGTATGGATACTAGTTTGATAATCCCACAAAGTGAATGGGATCTGAGTATGCAATTCCTTCCTGCATCATTTACATTTTCATAAGAATTTTGTTTAGTGTTTTGTTGGAAGCTTTAGCCTATCCATTTTCTTGGGGGTAATATGGTGATGAGAAGCTTAGTTTAATGTTGAATGTATTACAGAGCTTCTTAACCTCCTTATTTTGAAGGACTTTCCATTTGTCCGTGACAAGCTTGTGTGGGATACCAAAACAACAAATGATATTTTGGTATATAAAATTAATGATAGGCCCAAATTTTTTCAAAGTCAAAGAATAGCTTCAACCCATTTAGTGAAGTATTTGGTTGTGGTGATAATTGAATGATGTTGTTGAGATGATTTTGGATTGATTGCACCAATGAGGTCTAATCCCCATTGAGAGAAAGGCCATAAGTCTGAGAAGGTTGTAATGCTTGACTAGGAATGTGGATAAGATCATAATGGAGTTGACATTTGACGCACTTCTTTATGTATGTACAACAATCCTTGGTAATTGTAGGCCAGTAGTACCCTATCCATATGATACGTTTGGTGATAGTGTTGCCACTAAAATGACCACCAAAATACCATTGTGGACTTCTTCAATTGCTTTAATTGATTCATGTGATTTAAGACAACATAATAGTATACCATCAAAGCTACGTTTATAAAGGATACCTCCTATGATAATGAAGTGAGTGACATGTTGAAGAAAAGAGTCATTTGGTGCCTTGTAATAGGTCCTGGGGACTTTAGATTCTCGTGAGGTAATCAAATATCGAGTGTACCATAGATCGATGAATTTGTGTTGATGTTGTGGATGGAAGGTAGCTCATTTTGATGTGAAGGATGATCTAAGCATTGGATGACTACAAACATCTTAGTTTTATCCTTTGATTTCTCTATTTTGAAAGGCACAAGGGATCCTAAGGAAGCCATAGTGTCTCAACAAATATATTAGAGGATTGTGGGATGGCTTGAATGGTATAGCGATCGAATGTGCCAAGGAGAAAATCAACAACAACTTTATATTTTTGAAGTATTTCATTTTTACATTGGAATTCCCCTTTGACTTGGCTGATGACAAGTTGTGAATCTCCATAGATTTCTAGGACTTGGACACCTAAGAGAATAGTAGTTTACAAACCCATGATTAAAGCTTCATACTCTGCCATATTATTAGTGCACTCAAAATTGAGTTTGAATGATAATGGAATGGGAATGTCCCAAGGTGGTATGATGACTATATCGGCTCCTCCACCTTCTTGGCATTTAGCACCATCAAAGAAAAGGGTCATTTTGATAGAACAAAATGATTCATACCATCATGATTCATCAATGTTATTAATGGATTCATCAGGAAATCCTTCATGAGGTGGTTTGTTATCTGGAAGAGGTGCTTCAATGAGTTGATCAACAATGGCTAACCTTTAATGGAATTTTGTGGTATAATTTCCAAGTCAAATTTAGTCATTAGCATGAGCCATCGAGTTATGCGGTCATTATGATATGGTTTGGCATGCATGGATTTAAGTGGGTTAAAACTAGTGACAACGTATGTTTTGTGGTTTAAAAGATAGTGTCGTAACTTGGAGGTGGCGAAATACAATGCACAACATAGTTTTTCAGCCTCTGTATAACGTGTCTTCATATTCATGAAGTGTGTGGCTGATGTAATATATGGCCTGCTCATGACCTTGACTATCACGGTGGGAAAGCATGGCTCCTAGGGCATGCTCGGAAGTGGATATGTATAAGTAATATGGCTCCCCTTCGTGTGGTGGAGTGAGGACAGGTGGTGTCAAAATATATTATTTAATTTGATCAAATGCCAGTTGACAATATGAGTCCCAATGGAACTCAACATCTTTAAAGCAGGTGATGAAAGGGTTGGAAATGATCAGAGAGTTGTGATATAAAGCATCAAATGGACTACAATTTTCCTTGAAGGCTACATAGTTGCTTAAGATTAGTGGGTGGAGGCATTTGATGATTTCCCTAACTTTTTTAGGGTTGACTTCAATTCCATGGATAGATATGATAAACCCCAAAATTTTTCCAGTAAGAACACCAAAAACACATTTTGTAGGATTGAGACGGAGGAAAAATTGAATAAGGTGGGTGAAGATTGATTCTAGGACTTTGAGATGGTTTTTTTCCAAGATTTAGACTTTCAAGGAGGTCATCAACATAATCCTCAACAATTTTATGGATAAGGTCATGGAAGATGTATGTCATGATGCATTGATATGTTGCCCCAACATTTTTAAGTCCAAAGGGCATGACATGATAGCAAAAGGTTCCCAAGGGGTGATAAAAGATGTTTTGTGTTGATCATCAGTGTGCAATGATGATTTGATTATAACTAGAAAAACCATCCATGAGAGATAGCATTTCATGGCCAGTGAAGTTAAGTCGATGAGATGATCTATGTTTGGAAGAGGGAAATCATCCTTTGGGCAGGTGAGGTTGAGATCCCTGAAATCTGTGCAAATGTGAATTTTCCTAGAGCTTTGGTTATGGGGACAATGTTGGAGACCCATTGTGGATAATCAATAGGTATGATGAAATTTATGGTTAAAAGATGTTGCAATTCTTCCTTAACAAGGAGAGCTATGGGGGTGCATTTGTAGAGTTTTTATTTGACTAGTTTGGCATTAGGATATGTGATGATGTTATGTACAATAATGTTGGGATCAATTCCAGGCATATCACTATATGACCAAATCAAAGGCTTGGTGATATTTTGTTAGAAATGTTGAATTCATGTAATTCTTGTGGATCCAGACTTTGACCAACTTTGACTATACGGGGATCTGTAAGGTTCCTAGATTTACATCAAGTGTGGATTCATTGAGAAGAGTGGATGTTTTGGATGGTAGGGATTTCTGAAGGAAGCATTCTTCAGCTCCCATGTGAGAGAGAATTTCTTGATCATCCTGACACTGAAGGATATCTACGGTAGGTAAATCTTCCTCAACCATGTTTGGTGAAACAAGTGGTAATGATTTGATGGAGCCCCTAATTGATATGTGAGTGGTCCTAAGGATATAGTGTTGACTAAAAAAAAGTTTGGGTGGGATAGATACAATGTCATATGTGTCTATAGGAATTCTTAAATTTAGTGGGTGATGATGATTCTGATCCGAAAATGGGTATACGGTGGTTTTCTCGGATGAAGGAGCTTTAGTAGTTTTAGGGTAAATTTTCTATAACCTAGGCCATTTTTCTCATATGGCTTGAGGGTGTGTAAGATGGGTTGATCATGTATTCCTTGTTCATAATGCCCAAGGCCAAATCCTTTCCATGCACAATGGTGAAGGTACATATGGGAAAATTTGGGATTATCAAGGGATTTGAGGTTTGATTTAAATGGTGTTGCATGGTGTAATTCAGTTGATTGGGATGGTGGTTTATCAAACCCACCATAAACAATATTTGTTTTAAGGTATGTGGGCCCATAAGAGATAATATCTCCCACATCAAGGATTGTACATGGGTTGCTTATCAGGGTGACCATATGTTTTTGGTGATGGAATAGAGTTAAGCATAAGAAGGTGATATTCCCAAGAGTGAGACATTTCACAACTTCTATAATAGAGGAATCATCTGGTAGTTTAGAAGAAGGTATATGATGTGCTAGTGGATGCTTGATCAGAAGACTCAGATATGGATTTAGGTACTAATACATCATTTGGATGATACATCATATATAGTCAACAAATGGATTTGGGTCAATGGGAGGACTATGTAAGTCTACCCTTCATGTTCGTACTTAAAGGAAAGTGATGGAGAGTTGAAGGAATGCAATGCATGGTGTGTATCCAAGGACGTCCTAATAACATATTATATTGGAACTCTCCTTCTATAATGTAGAAGAGTTCTGGTAGGGTTTTAACACCAACTTTAAGTGGTAAGATGATATGCCTAGTGTGGGTGTGATTGTGTCATTAAATGAAATGCAATAGGACTAGGGTTTGAGTGAAAACCATGTTGGGTAATCTAAGTTGTTCAAAGGATAGAGAGGATATAATGTTGATAGTGGCACCACTATCAATCATGACTCTTTTGATAGAGATATCATTGACTTGAGTAGTGATAAAAAGTGGTAGGTCATGGTCTTTTGGTCTAAGAGTGGGTATTTCAAATGTTTCAAAAGAAATTGCAGTGGATGCTTTTAGAGGCACCTACAAAAATTTGTAAGAGGGGTTGAGTCATTGGATGAGATAGTAATAGATTGAAGTGCTTCTATCATGGCTTGTTTGTAAGGAGGTGATGTCTGAATGAGTTCATAGAGTGACATTTTGACAGGGATTGGTGTAATTTTTTAGACTATTTTTGTAATGTGGTGAGAGAAAGAGGGGTGGTTTTTATCAAAATTTTGGCTTTAGATGATGATGATTGATTAAGATCTTTGGGAGCTAGTGAAATTGAGACCTTGGGTTTATCAGATGATGTTGATGATCTGGTGGTGGGTATAGCGATAGTGTCTTTTTCTTGTTGGATTTAGAAGATTTGTTGTCATAATTTTGTGAGCATGTGGTGATGTGCACAACATTGATTTGATGATCGGGGATTTAGGAAAACTTGATCGATGGTGTTGATGTTGAAGTTGGAGTAGGATGGGATGGGAGAAAGAGTGAACTACCCATCTTCTGAATCTTTTGATGGAAGGCTTTATAATCTTCTATGGTGTGACCCTGGGTTCTATGATAATCACAAAAAGTATTAAAATCATACCAGGTGGGTTTCCACCCTGATGATTTGACAAATTTAGAGGGGGTAATGTGATTAGTGATTCTTGTAATAGATTATCCAAAATGGTATAGCATACCCTTTTGGGCCGAATGCCACTGGGGATTGATTTCTGATGGGGACAGGTGAAACGGGTTGCTTAAGTTTACTTAGTGGTCATGGTGGTCTCATAGTTGTTCCAACAAATGGGTGACAGGGGTCTTGTATAGGTGGTGGTGTAAGGGATACTTGGATTGTATGGGGATAAATGGATGAGGGTCAGATGTAATTATCCATTGTGGGATAGTGGATGTAGTGTAAGGACTCACTGTAGGAACATGATGAATGGGTTTTTCCCCTATAATAATGGGGTGATTAATGGGTATAAGGAAAGAGGGATCATTCGAGGGTCCTTGATTAAGGTTTTGGAAAAAAATTTGTTCGAGAGATCCTATGGGTCTGGTTTTGGCATGACAAAGGGTTCTTCAAAAGAAGGTATGCCCCTTGGATGAAGAGGTGGTGGAGGACCACGGAAACGATAAGTTTCATCATAATGAGGATTTTTAAAGACTTGGACAACATCCTATTTATTTGGACCCTTCAAAGTCTTGGATGAACTGGTGTATTTGTTGAAGTTGATGCTAATGAAGGGAGAGGGGCTCGAATAATATGGTTAATATAGTCCACATGATTTTTAGGATTATTGATTTTTGTAGTTTGTTGATGACTAAGATTCTTGGTGGATTTAGATGGGGGTGACTGAGCTAAAAATGTTTCTAATGGTATCATTGTTATGTTTGCAAATCTGGAAGCAGGTGTAGTTGTAGTAGTATTTTTGATGTAGGCATGGATCCCAAAACAATGTCGGGTAAAGGTATGGGAAGGAGTCTAGTGGTAAGTGGTGGTTCAATGACCATGGGTTTATCTAGTGTTGGTATCAATTTGGTAGGCATTCGAATCAACTGACAAGGATATGGGAGTAGTTTGTATGTTGAGTGGAGCAGGGGAGAGTTTTGTAATAGTGATTGCATGTTCATTGGCCTCTGAAAGGATTCTGTGGATTTTGTTTCACTAGGCAATAAAATCGGATGAAGAAATGGGTTCAATTTTTGTTATTGTGTTAATGGTGTGGATGACATTAGCTTGTGGTGATTCAGATGATGAGGGATGATTTGGGAAGGGTTGTTTGAATATATCAAGGTTTTGGTTTGGAGGCACATTTGGATTATCTAAATGGAGGTCACCCTTGTCAATCAAATCCTAAAGGATATTGTGAAAAGTGTGACATCTTTCTATATGTCATGACCATTTACTGATGGAATTTGTAATAATCATTATCATGGTACCAAATGGGCTTTGATATTGATATGTCAATAGGTGAATGAGAGGTAATGATATGATATTAGAAGTGAGTAATTTTTGAAAAAATTACACTATAAGTTTCTGTTATGGGTGTGTAACTATGTTGTTGATGAAACTCGTTCAACAATAGGATTTTCTTTGGGAGAAGATTTGACCACAAAACATTAAGTTGTTTTAGTTTTATCTGGATTGGATGTTGATTTAGATGGAACTCTACTTTTGGTTTCTTGGGGTGAAGCTTCACCCACCCATCTTCTAGAGCTCACAATTCCAACTTATGGGCCATGGTGAAGGCTTCATCAAAGGTGTGGAATGATTGGATTTGTAAAGTGGATGAGATATGCTTAGCACAAAGTATGAAAAAAAATATCAATCAATTTTTTTGTGGTAATGTGAAGGATAATTGATTGGTTACACCCCTCCAACGGGAAAAAAATCGCGATGGATTCATCTTCAAATTTTGATGGCATATAAATCATTAATAGTGATTTTGTGAGCTACGTTTATGGAGAAATGGTCTAGGAAGAGTTGGGAAAGTTGTGCAAAGGAAAATAAGGAATGTTGTGGAATGTTATTATACTAGTCCAAGGCAGGACCAACAAGAGACATAGGGAATGTTCTTAGCATTAAATCTTGATCATGGGATATCAAATAACATGCATGGAAAAAAGCATGAATGTGTTGTTGAGGGTCCTCTTTGTTGTAGAACTTGATAAACTTAGGGAGTTCCCAAGTGTGGGGATATGGTTTGTATGGTATGAAAGGATGAATGGGTTCATTGCAGATTTTTTCATAGGAGAGAGTATTTTTGGATGAGGATGAGGCAACCTCCAAACTAGATATGTGGCTTAGGAGGGCTGGAGAGGGTTTTCCTGAGCTGTTGGCCGAAGATGGGATAGGTTGATATGAAGACTAGGGGGAGTATGCTGATGTTGTTGTAGAATGTCTTGTTGATAAGGAATGTTTGTTTGAGGGATGTTTTGCTGATAAGAGAGGTTAAATTGATAAGGGTTATTTTGTTGTGAAATGTTATGTTGTGTGCATCGTATTGTGGAATATTTTGTTGAGGTGCATGTTGTTGATGAGGAAATTTTGTTGAGGATGTTCTATTGATAGGGAATGTTTTGTGATGGAATGTTTTATACTGGGATGTTTTGCGATGGGATATTTTGTTGAGAGAGGTTTTGTTGGGGGAAAGAACCCTGTTGCAAAGCACTAGATTGTGGAGTTTGAATGTATTGGTATGGTGTCGATATTTGTGTAAGAGGATGTGAATATGTGGGAATGTGTTGGGATGGTGTAGAAGAAGTGGAAAATGATGGTGCTTTTTCCATATAATGTTTTGTTGTGGAATATTTTGTTGTGGGATGTTTTGTAATGGCATAGATTGTGACATAGAAATCAAAGGTTGAGAGATTTGTGGCATGTATTGCAAAGGATGGGATGTGTGTCTGGAAAAATAACTAGTGTTAATCATTAGCGTTGTTGAAGGGATAGACATGGTAATGCTTTGAATAGGAATGGATATTTATGTGGGATAATACAAAAGTAGAAAGAGGAACGAAACTTAATGATGATGTTGACACTTGTGAGGAGCCGAAAGAGCCATCGTGGAGGTAGTGGCACTACTTTGGGAGAAGTGTGACCCTATAGAAGGACTGGAGAAGACATAAATTGTTGGGTGGACACATTTTGTGATGAGATCATATGGAGATCATAGACAGATGTTGAGGAAACATCAGATGTTTTGGGTTGACTTGCAAAAGGTTGCTCATCCAATGTGTCAAATGGATTGGAAGAGCTAGTAGCGCATTCTAGGATTGACTAATGCTTGGCATTTTAGGTTGAGATGAAGTATCAAAAAATAACTACTGAATAATGGGTTCTTGGTTTTGTTTAATGAGTTATGCAATGATGCGGGTAAAGGGTTGTGAGTGTGTGTAATAGATTGTGGTGTGAGTGACTGCATTTGAAGATTTCTCACTGTTAGGTATGCATTAAGAGAAATGGGATTCAAATCTAACATCTCTTCAAAAATAGGATCACCCCCATTATAAAATGGGAGTTTCAGGTGCAATGGGAGAAAATAAATGTTTTGATTCGATGTGTAAAGAATTCATCCATGGTATTATTGTGGAGAATGAAAGGATTGTTGTCCAATTTCATTGTTATGACCAAACCCTACTCCATTCCATGTTTGCATGTTAGAAAAGGGATTGGATGTGTTTGTTTGATAAAGCAATGTTTGTGGTTGCATTGGAAGAAATTGTTACTATGGGAGTGGTGTAGTGCGAAGTGGGGCTTGAAGTTGAAATATAGGAAGTGAGGTAGACATATTTTAGACAGTTGGTTACGTGCTTGTTGTCTAGTGAGAACCATAATAAAAAACACACACAAAATGAATAGTAAAATGATTAATGACTAAATGTATTGATTAACAATCAAAAAGAAAGGCAAAAGAGTGTTATTTTATTCTTATCTTAATTAATTATGAAAGGTGAAATGTGTAAAATAGTCAATGAGGGTCCTAAGAAGTGGTTATCTATCTAAGGTTGGTTTTAGGTGTGTTTAAAGGCAGAGTCCTGATATACCCAAAGGTACGTGAGGCACAACTTTGTACTATTGTTGTCGTATGGGCATGTATATTGGGGCCTACCCCCTCACTTCATGGTCCCATGCGATAAGGGAGTCGGGTGTTGAGCCAAAATATATACAAATAAGTGTTTATACTTGGCTAGAACACCAAGTTAGTTTCCTGTTGGGTGATGAAATCCAATCAGTTTCACCTAGGGGAGTTGTTTGAATGCATTTTTGGTATTAAAGTGATTTGGTTGTGTGTGAGGGAAAATAAGTGAATGCAACAAATTTTCCTCTTAATTAGACTATGTGAACAAGAAGGATGCAAATTGTTTCATTTTAAGAATCCCAAAATGAAATGTTGATTTTTGATGAGGACAAACAAACAAGAATGCAAAGTAGAAATTTAAAGAGATGGATTTAAAACTTACATGAAAGTGCTCCTTTTTTTTTTTCAAATTTTTATTCTTTTGGCAATTATTGGATTTTTTTAGAAAATCTAGAAGGTATTATTCCCTAGAGAAACAATGCCTACAATTTGATTAGAAGAAGTAAAAAAGAGAAAAAACTACAAATTGTTAATAAAATGTTAAGAAAAACAACACAAGGAATCGCATGTGATTAAGCCAATAAGCCAATCACGATTAGGTGATCAAGTGAAAAAAAAATCAAAATGATGATAAAATAATGAAATTAAATAGGGATTAAGGTCCCACTGGGCATGCCAAAATGTCTCATGGTTTTTACCTTGGTTGTCTTGACAATTTCAAGAGGTAATAACTGAACTCAACCTCGATATGGTGGGGTTTCTAGGATACCCACAGATGTGGATTATTTTTTTTGCACACCATTTAAAACAAAAGAACGGAAGGCTTCTTACTAAAAAATTCCTATAATCAAAGATATATTATATATATATCAAGATATTATTGATGATTAGAAAACATTTCAGAGCTTTATTTAGTACATATGATTGTGTATACCAAGCTATTAGATAAGCATGTGATTATCACTTATTTTTAGATACATATATGAATAATGTGGATTATGATTACATCCATAAGTCAAACTCATAGTCTGTATAGAGATTTTCAGAAACAAGAGAATGAGATTTAATTGAATCAGTAGTTTCATCCTCTTTTATTAGTCCGAGTTAGGGATGGAAATGTAATCCTTCAACGAAGAAGTCTGAATCTTCTTCCTGGGTGTTGTATTGGTGGGCGAAGGTAGATTATGAACTGGAGATGTTGATGTGGTTGACATGAATTGGATTCAGAGGTAGTACGGTAATCCTCCTCCAGATGTTCAAGACCGGTCTTGTATTGGCATTTGTATTGAATGAGATCCTCTGAGTCTTAGTGCTTCATCATATGCCTCCCAAAAGGCATCAATGGCTTCCCAGATACATTTTTTAGTAAAAATGGCCTCCAAGTGATCAAATGGAGCTTCCTAGATTGCATAGAGTTCAAGATTGTGGAGCAAGTTGTATTGCTCCTAGTACAATGGATGGCGTAGACAACAGGAAAGGAATCAATTGTTGGCAAGTTAGAACCTCCTAATGCCATATGAAGACATCATGCTAGACAGAAGATTAGTAGATAACAAGGAAAAACAAAACATTTTGATTAGATTTAGCAGAGAATGATGAAAAAGCATGAAAATATAGAAATTGCTAGTGATTTAGAGAAATCGTTGGTGATTTAGAGAAATCTAGAGATTAGTGATTGGGATAAATTGGGATAATCGCTAGCGATTAATGTGAAATATGAGAATTTTTACAAACAAGAGCTTAAGCTAATGAATTAAGACATTAATTTAACAAAACAAAATACTATTCAACATATTAATGATATATAAGAAAATATATACCTAATTTTGATATCTAAATAAATCAAAATGAGTGATTTACCTTGCAGAATGTATTGGTGGATGGAAGAAGAAGAAGGTAGTTGGAGGATGAAAATGAAGCAATCCGATGATAAATATGACGTTTGTTGAGAAACGTAACGTTAGGATAATGTTGTTGTGAAGTGCTAGATACCGATGAACTAGATTGAAACAACATAAACTGTAAAAGCTTGAGAATTTGTGTTATCAAATGAAGTCTATAAACTATAAAACAAGTATATATAGATCATCAGCGATCTAGAAAATCACCGGTGATTTTGATTTCAGAGAAAACTAGTTTGGTTAGAAAATCACATGATTTCCTTCCATTTTCAGCTCAAAACGGTGTATTTCAAGGTGATGAGGATGGGGGATGGTTAAAAAATCATGAGCTAAGTTTGTTAGGATGAGAGAACTTATTTTTGGAGGATTTGGCTAGTTAGAAGGCTAGTTAGTTAGGAAATAGGTTAGTGCTTTTTAGAAGTGGTTTTAGAAGTGGTTTAGGTAGTTAGTGAGGTGTCTAAGTTAACAGATTTATTTACCATTGAAAATGATACCATTGAAAATGATATAAACTTGAAGAGCCAATTGAAACAAAAAATTTATGCATTCATAAGATTTATTTTCTTTTCATTGCATTCGGAACATTACATTGGGATCTTCTTACTAGTTTCTAGCTTACAACATGATCTCCCATGTATCCTCTTACTACACATGCACACTCATCCTATTAACTTCTCTGATCTCTCTCTTGACATCCTAATTCTAACTCCCTGCATGGATCTCCTATATCAACCATATCCATATCTATCTTATTCCCTATCCTAAGATGAGTCTTGATTCTCTCTAGTTGTTGAGATAATATCTCAACTTACAAATAACAATAGTCAAGTTTGTTTTTCCAACTAAACATAACCTATGACAGATAAAACATAATCAACACAATATCCTATGACCATTATAATCTCCTTCCAATGTATCCTAATCATATAACAACTCATATCCACCTAACTTTCACTTTTACTCTTACTCAAGAGTTATTACAATCAAGAATACAAATATTTAAACTTCAACTTTTGGAGGGAAAACAAATGAAACACCTAGTACATATTTGCATGCCTTTAATGAATTATTATCCTTGTTTTATTCTTCACCAAGAATCATGAAGGATGCTCCTGCATAAGAATCCCTTGGAATAAAAAAAATTAAACTCCAGTTCAAATATCTTCCTTCATAATTCTTCAAATTCAATCTCCTTTATATGCCTAGATCGCATGATCTTTCTTAAAAAGGATTAGTGCTTGGATTTACTTGATATGTTATTTGTCTCTCATCTTCTTATTTATTTCTCTCTTCTGTTATAGTCTCCTTCTTATCTCTTTCTCAGCTGCAATATCCCATATCCATGCTTCACCTTCATATATGTCTTCAAGATCTTCTTGATCTTCTTGGTTTAGGAGTTTGTCCATTGGATTTAGGACTTGATTCATCTCCAAAACTTCCAAACCTGCATTCAAAACATCAAAAGAAATGTGAGATGTAAAAACATGAGGCCATTCAGCCCCTTGAGTGTCTTCATGTTTCTTGGTTCTCTTCTTTCTCATTTGGTTCTTCAATGGTTTTTCTCAAATCTGCCTTTACACTCTTGTCTTGTCTCATTCTCAATCTGATCCATGAGAATTTTATGTTGATTTGGAATCATATACAACCCCTTTTAAGGATTTATAATTTCTTCTATCTTCCTCAACTATTCACTCAAAGTGATATCATCAATATCCTTATATCCTTTATCAAAATTAGGAGCTAAATATTTGTTTTCTTCCTCTAGGATTTGTTTTAGATCAACATATTGTGTCATCACTTTTTCTTGTCTCAAAATTTATCATTTACTTCATTCAAGAGGAATGAACCCTCTTCCTCCAATTGTTTCTCATCATTTTCCATCACCTGATCATGACATCAATCTTTACAAGACAACTTAGATCCTTCACCCTTCTCCATATAGGTTAGCCAAAATATGCTCTGCCATACTTCATCTTCACTCAAAATAATTTGAGACAATAAATCAGAAGAATATTCATAAGCATCATCATTCAAATAATCATAATTTTTTTTACCTTTCATATCCCTTGTGTAATTCTTTGTTCATGGAGTGCTTATTTCATGCTCATCATTTCACCTTCATTCTCTTGCTTGCTTGTAATTAATTTAACTCTCTTCCATTGGATTATTTGTGCTATCATTACCTTCTCAAGTTCATCATCATGATATACATCTTCTTGAGTTGTATCTCCATTTCTTCTTATGCTCTTAGCCATCCATACTTGATTTTTCATCTTACCATCTGGTTTCTTGAGCCATTTAGGAAACTTTTAGCCATGTTCTTGTGCCAACTTTGAGAGATTAAATTCTCTTTCATTATACCATGTTTTACACTTTCATATGCATTATAAATAGGAGTAAAATAAGATTTATAAATCAAATTTTCATTCTTGAGAACTTGTTGGTTAGGTGGATGGTTCTTCGTCAATTGATTCCTTGCAAGTTTATCCTTGTATGCATGACTGAAATCAGCATTTGAATTCATCTTCTTCTTTTCCATAGGCTGATGTTTGATGACATTTCTCTTCAAGTCTCCATTTTTACCAACTTCTCTTCTTAATGTATTTTATTTACCTCTTTTGGATTAACTTATAACACATCATATAAATCTTAATCTAATTCATCCTCTTCACTTTCTTGTTGCTTTGTGTTTTAGTAGCTTCTTCTTCTTTCATAGATGCTTTAGAATGCATGCCTTCTTCAGAAACTATCACAAGTTTATTCACTTATCCATTTCTCTTCACAAACACTTGGTTTGATCCATTTTCTGCTAGTGTCAAGATCATGTCTTTGATCTTATTTAAGCCATCATTCACACTTGTATATACAAATTGAAACAAAATGTTAGATATCATAGAAAATACCAAAACATCATCAATATGTCTTCTTAATGTAAATTATTTCATTCTTCATGATTTCTTTCTCAAACTCCCCTTTAGACACCTCTTTCTTCATGTTCTCCATAATGATAACTCTCTTCACATATTCACAAGGTAACTCACTCTTCAATCTTCTATGAGTACCTCTCTTCATTTCTCTTTTCAAGGAAATAATATTTTTCTCTTCTTCTTCTTCTCCATCAGTAGCTTAATTGGCCACTTCACCTTCTTTCTCAATTTCCATCCAACTTCTTGGATCATCATGGTCTCTATCATGGATCCCAATTTCTCTATCCTTTCTCTTATCTCATTTATCTCTTCTTCAGAGACTAACACTTTCCTTCTCATGTAGCATTTTCGTTCTTCTAATCCCTTTACTATGGTCATTTTTTTCATTTCATTGATATCTTCACCCAAGTATTTTCCACCTTGGTCTATGGATCCTCTTAGTCCTCACCTAGGTCTTTTACACCCTAGTATTTTGGTCTTTATCTAATAGATTCAATGCTATAGGGATTATTATTTTATAGTTTTCCACCTCCCCTTAGGTGCCTCACTAGGGTCACCAATACCTCAGCTTGTCTCTTTGTTGGAAAACTTGTTTACTTCTCTTCTCAACTTTTCAACCATTCACAACTCCACAAATTATTAAGTACACACATGCATCAAGGATCATCAAGACTAATTCATTCAACAATAAACTATAAATATTCAATCATCAAAGCTTAACATTCTTCAATGGAAGTTTTCAAGAAAGATACAATCTATAAGGCCCACAACAAACAATATTCTTCATCAGGGTTTACCATCTGAAACATGCATTATATCATTCAATATTACCAAAAATATGAATTTAAAAGAGATTCTTCATGCTCTGATACCAAAAGTGATCCCAATATTAGCTCATACTACTATGTTATGGTCATGCAATACGATTTGAGATGCCACATGTATTGCTGGTTAGAAATTTAGTTGTTGGAAACATAAAAATTTCAAGGGGACAACAATCCCTCCTCTTTATGGGGAGGTTCCCTTATTTCACCAAAAACTTAGAACTCTAAATATTTACAAATATACAATCTAATCAAATTTGAATGAGGATATTGGTGTAGTGAATGGTTCCATATTCTCAATACAGAAGATAAACAAGGAATAGGGTTTTGGAGGAAGAAATAATAACTTATATGGGAAAGAAGTATGAATTAGGGAAACAAAGTTTAGACTAACTCATTTATCAAGGATACAAGTACCCTCCTTAGTTGTGCAATATTCTCCACTTTTGTAAGGAAATAAATGAAGAAGGAAGCACTTTTAGATACAGAGAATGCATATTTATATCTTACTAATGCATGCAAAATATTAAGAACATGTGAGCCAATATATATGAAAACCCATATAATGTAGGTGCAAAAGAAGAAAACTTCTTCACATCATATTCTATGGGTGAACATAAAGTTTCGAATCCACATATATTAAACAATCACATTCACAGATTGCAAGAAAAGAAAGTAGGAAGAACACAAATGAGAGGGAAATAAGTCTTTTCTCGTATTGATCAAAATTATATATTTAAATCCAGAGCACCAATATCCAACCCCTTTACAATGAAAAGAAGCCTTATATAGGATAAGGGGAGGATGTAACTACCTTTCTAACTAATTACATTTTAATTAAGTGTTAAACACTTAATTAGTCAATTACATAAGTTGGATTTATTTTACAATTCTATTTTCAAAATAATAAAGCCAACCTCAAAATATAACAATTAGATAGAAGAATATTATGAACCGGAAGAAGAAGGAACATCAAGAAATTTTAGAATGGGCAAAAATGCAACCTTTATTTTGAGAACATGAATTATGAATTTGGCGAAAATAGTTGATATTTCCATACTCTTAGAACGATTGTGTTAAACATGGAAACCAACCAACTTCCGAGAGAGTACTCCATTTCCTTTTCTATTCCAAGTAGGCCTTTGGTAGCTTCCACAATGGTTCCAATGCAATTTGAATTTTTCAAATTGGGTAAAAAATGAGCAAGTTATGACTGAAAAACCTCCTCTAGGGTGCGAGAGTGAAAAACAAAATGGACAATGAAATATCAATTTGTAATGGTGAGAAAATGCCTAATTTTTTAGTTTTATAGGATTTGGGCTCAAAAATAGGGTTAATATAGAGCAAAAAAATTAAAATGTGAGCACCAAAGAGATTTGGAGAAATATTTTAATCGATCTCTTAACAATGCAAATATGACGGGGATGTAGGGAACACAGGGCCCAAGGGAACAAGTTACTCATGTTCTAAAAGTTTATGTGAAACCCATAATATAAGGAAGTTCAATGAATTGCGTAAAGTGTGAGTTTTCGGGAAGATAGGGCCTTGTGGAGTGCATTCCACTTGATTTAATAACGTCACATAACTTTGAAACATAAGGCTTGCGAGGTTAGGGAGTAATGTAGAGAACAACCAAATGTAGGGTACTAAAAGTTAATGGGAAAAAGTTCCATATGTTCCAAAAATATCTACATTATCTGAATAAACATAAGTGTAATGGATTAGAAACCTAGGTTTATGTAAAACAAGGGTCAAGACATAACAAGTTCCTCTACTATGCCCTTAAGCATATATCTTACATTTGATGTATATAGCCAACTTATGGCTATCATAACTTCATATCATTATATATATCTTTTATATATGTTATATTATCATGGGTGGATCAGCCTTGGGGATGGCCATAGCATAGGAGAGTATAAATAGGGTCAACGGGTAGTATTGGATTATTATTGAGCATTTGAGTCTTATTGTATGTTTTGGAAGTTGCCCCCTCGAAGTGGCTAAGATATTATACTTCATATTGAGATCATTTATTTGAAAATTGTGTTATTTGGTGTTATATTTTGGTTATAATCAGAATTATTCAAGTAATTACATTACAAGTGGTATCGAGCTACGATCTAGGCCAAAATTAGGGCAAAAACCCTAATTTTTTGTTTCTGCAATATATTGCGAACTAGAGTGAATTGGTAGAAGATATTTTTACCAGAGTTAAAAACATTTTAAGTAAGGTAACCTAAAAATTTCAGAATTTTTTGATTTATTTTACAAAAGTTATAACAAATTTAGGGGTGTTCATAAAATCACTCCTAGGATGCAAATTATTGAATTGTTTCAAGTTCATTACATTTTGAAAGAGAAAAAAAATTAGTTGGGGTTTGTTCTTTAAGTTTTTTTATATTTTTCCGAACTCTTATCAAAATATGAAACCCTAAAATTTGACCTTGATCCCTACATCCTACTATTTTGGGGCATCATGGCGGGGCCTTCCACAAGAGGCAAAAATAATCCCATCACTCTAAGTAAAACACCGAAAAGGATGAGATAGTAGTTGAGGAGTTGGAGACAAAAGAGATAACTACATATTCCTCAGGGTTAGGGTTTACTTCGACGGACCATAAAGTAAGCCAACTTGAGTTTAACCTAAGAGACCTCGAATCTCGGGTGGCCAACAAAGAAGATGTGGACAGGATTGGACAGATATTGGAGGAGTTCATGTAAAAATTCAGTACGCATATGATGGGTAATCATACTTCTATCAATCAAGGTGGATCCTCAGGTCAAAATAATAGACACATGAGTCAGGGTGGATCTTTGAGTGTGCCCAATCCAAATATGAGCACTCTGCAGGCCTATAATATGTTTCCAAAAGTGGAGATGCGCAAGTTTGATGGAAAGGATCCACTCAATTGGATCAACCAAATGGATAATTTCTTTGAACTACATCAGATTCCATCAGGAAAAAAGGTGACCATGGCATCTTTTTATCTTGAAACGACCAATTTGTCTGGTATCGATGGTTATGTGCTCAAAGGAAGAAGAGTGGTCTCAATGTTACATGGATAGTCTTCACTAAAGAGTTGTAATTACACTACGTTCTAGTGTGTTAGATAATTACTTCAGCTAATTAGCAAAGTTGAGATAGACAAGATCGTTAAGGATTACATTCATCAATTCCAAAACCTTTCTTCTATGGGTGGAAAATATTACTAAAGAGAATATGAATGACCTATTTCTTGGGGGTCTTAAGGATCACATTGAGCATGAGGTGCATATGTTTAATCCTCATAAGGTTTCTGATTCTATGATTATGGCAAGAAGGGTAGAGGAGAAATTTGTTTCAAGTAGGAGACAACATTTCACTTATACCAGAGATCGCAACACCTTGGCCCCAACACTCCCTCAGCTAGTTAGATTGACACCTCAACAAATTGAAGAAAAAGAGAAAAAGGGTTATGTTTTAACTGTGATAGTAAATTTGGACCCAGGACATAAATGTGTTGAAAATAAGTTATTCTACATTGATGGGCCTAGTGAAGATGAAGAGAAGGATGAAGATGCAGAGTCAGAGGTCTTGGTTGAGCCAGAAGAGGAGTTAGGAGATGCCCAGCCAACGATCTCATGCCATGCAATTTTAGGTATTAACACCCCCAAACCCTCAAGGTGGTTGGATTCTTAAAAAAAGAGAGGGTCATAGTGTTGATTAACTCAGGAAGTACTCACAACTTTATCAATCATAAGTTAGTAGTGTGCCTAAACTGTTTCATTTATCCAGCTCTTGAATGCCAAGTAATGATTTCTGATGGAGGTATTGTTACTTGTTCTAGAAAATGCCATAGCATTAAGCTTGCCATGGGAGATTACATACTAAATAGTCCCATGTATGTCATTTCTATGGGAGGAGTAGAAATTGTGTTAGGGCTCAATGTCTTACCACTTTGGGAACCATTGAGATGAACTTCAAGACTTGTTCATGCGATTTCACTCGAAGGAAGGAATTTTGAGCTAAGAGGCTTAAGAGTAAAGTATCCATAGATCATAAGTTCTCATCAGATTCAAAAAATTCTAAAAAAGGGTGTAGAGGGATTTGTGGCACAACTCTTTTCATTAGAGGTTCATCATTCTAAGGACATTATATCATCAAATATGCAAGGCGGTGTTAGATGTACACTCACAGTGTATTTTAAAATATACCAAAGGGCTTACCTCCAAAGAGAAATCACGATCATGCTATTCAATTAGTAACAGGGGGCCAACCGCCTAACATCAGACCTTATAGGTACCTATATGTGCAAAAAGTGAAATCAAGAAGATTGTACAAGAGATGTTGGAAGAAAGAATCATCCGTCATAGCAAGTGTGCTTATTCTTCTCCAATAGTGATGGTACGAAAGAAAGATGACATGTGGTGAATGTTTCCTGATTATAGGGAACTTAATAAGTACACAATCAAAGATAAGTTTCCTATTCCTGTAATTGATGATTTGTTTGATGAGTTGCATTGTGATGTTTATTTTACAAAGCTTGATCTTCATTCAGGATACCACCAAATCAGAATCATGGATGAGGATGTTCATAAAAACAACTTTCAGACACATGAAGGCCATTATGAATTCCTTGTAATTCCTTTTGGACTCACAAATGCACCTTCTACATTTCAAAGTTTGATGAATTCTATTTTTAAGTCATTCCTGTAGAAGTTTTTTTAGTGTTTTTTGATGATGTATTAATTAATAACAAAACATGGGAGGAACATTTGCATCATGTAAATAAGGTTTTGGAAACCCTTGAGCAACATCAAATTTATGCAAATCCCTCTAAGTGTTCTTTTGGACTCAAGGAGGTTTAATACTTGACATTATCTCTCATGAAGGGGTTAAAGTGGATCCTAATAAGATCAAGGCCATGATGGAGTGGAAGGTTCCAAAACCCTAAAGAATCTACGAGGAATTTTGGGGCTTCCAAGTTATTACCAAAGATTCATAAGGCATTACGGAAGAATAACAACACCTCTCAAAAATTTATTAAAAAGGACTCATTCCATTGGAATGAGGATGCAACCAAATCATTTGAGAAGCTAAAGGAGGCCATGTGCACCACTCTAGTCTTGGCTACTCTAGATTTTTCCAAAACATTCATTGTTGAATGTGATACATCAGGGTCTGGTATGGGGGCGGTTCTCATGCAAGAAGGCCGTCTTATTACCTTTTTGAGCTGTCAATTCAAAGGTAAGAATATTTCAAAGCTAACTTATGAGAAGGAAATGCTAGCCATACTTCATGCAGTAAAGCAATGGAGACCATATCTCATAGGAAGACACTTTAAAGTGAAGACAAATCATGATAGTATGAAATACTTCTTAGAGAAACATTTATCATCGAAGAACAACAAAAATGGGTCTCAAAGATGTTGGGATATTATTTTGAGATTATATATAAGAAAGGGAAGGAGAATTTAGTTGCGGATGCTCTGTTGAGGAAAGATGACTCTCTGCAACATTGTTATGTGCCATATCCATATTACAAGAAGATTGGATAGATGAGGCAAGGTTTGAATGGAGAAATGACCCAACCACACAAAACCTCATTCATAATCTCCAGAATGATCCAAGCATGTCTGAAAAATTTGTATTGAAAGGGGATGCTTTATGGTATAAAGATAGATTATACCTATGCAAGAACTCCACTCTTAAAAACAAGATTCTATCTAAGCGTCACTCTTCTCCAGTAGGGGTACACTTTGTTTTCTTGAAGACTTATCATCGAGTGAAATAAGATTTCTTCTGGGAAGGGCTCAAAGGAGATGTCCAAAAATTTGTGGCGAGAATGCATGGTTTTTTTCAAAATAAGGGTGAAACAGATTCGATCCCCGGGTATTCTACAACTTCTATCTATTCCTAGCTAGCAGTGGGAAGAGGTTTCATGGACTTTATCAAAGGATTTCCTAAATCGAAGGAAAAAATGTCATCATGGTTATGGTGGACATAATAAAAAAATATGCTCATTTTTGTGCCTTATCACACCCATTTTCTGCAAGCACAGTAGCAACAACCTTTATGGACACAATTTAGAAGCTTCATGGGACATCAAATATTATAGTAAGTGATCGAGACCCTATATTTACTAGTAATTTTTGGATTTATTTATTCTCATGTTAGCTTGTAGCTCTTCTTATCATCCCCAATCGATGGGCAAAAAAAGTTATAAATAAGTGTTTGGAGGGATATCTACATTGCTTCATGTCAGATAAACAAGCAAGATGGGTCCAATGGTTGCCGCTTGCAGAATGGTGGTATAAAACTTCCTTCCATACTTCATCTAAAATGTCTCCTTTTTTAGAACTCTATGGGTACCATCCACCATCCATCACATCATCATTGAGAGGACAACCGTAGGTTAGAGAAGTAGAAGAACACATTCAATATCAACAAGAGGTTCTCTCTAGTCTCAAGGAGAACTTGGCCATGGCACAAAACTACATGAAGCAACAGGCTGATCAACATCGCACGAAAATATATTTTGAAGTCGGTGATTGAGTTTTTGTGTGGTTACAACCATATAACAAAATGTCTCTGAAACAAAAACAAAAGGATAACAAACTTTCACCTGAAGTATTATGGCCCCTATCAAGTATTACAGAAGATTGGTACTATAGCATACAAATTAGAACTTCCACAGTCAACTAGAATACATCCAGTCTTTCATGTTTCTTTCTGAAGAAAGTAATTAGACATAGAGTATCAGCCCAAATAGTGTTACTTGAGCTTGATGAGGAGGGGAGAGTCATCTTGGAACCTAAATGCATCCTTCAAACACACACTAAAATATTGAGGACACAAAAGTTATTACCGAGTACCGGTCAAGTAGAAGAATATGGACAATGAAGATGCAACCTAAGAAGATATGACATTCTGTAGCAAAGCACCCAAAGCTTCTCAACATTGGGGACAATGTTTATTTGAAGGGGAAGGGCATGCTATGCCCTTAATCATATATCTTACATTTGATGTATATAGCCAACTTGTGGTTATCATAACTTCATATCATTATATATCTCTTTCATATATGTTATATTATCATGGGTGGGTCGGTCTTGGGGATGGCTATAGCATAGAGAGTATAAATAGGGTTTAGCAAGTAGTATTGGATTATTATTGAGTATTTGAGTCTTATTGTATGTTTTGGAGGTTACCCCCTTGAAGTGGCTAACATGTTATACTTAATATTGAGATCATTTATCCGTAAATTGTGTTATTTCATGTTATATTGTTGGTTGTAATCAGAATTATTCAAATAATTACATTACATCATCCGGTTCCATAAACTACCGAAAAATCCGCAACAAAGGATTTTGTGGAGTAAATAACTATAGAGAACCAAGGATTATGGGGAAACAGAGCTGAAAGGAATTTTTTTCCACGGGGAGACACAAAATCTGGACAACACTAGAACCGAATGGGTTGTGGGTAGAACAAGGATGTAGGAACAGGGGAAGAGGAACTGTTTCTTCTATTACACCAAAGTTTGTAATTTCCACAAAATGCTAGAACCGACACAAAATGATTCAAAATAATCTAAATATTGGACCTTCTTCACTCATTTGACTTCAAAAAGAAAAATACATCAAGGCAAAGGAGTCACTTAACCAAAAGTTTAATCTTTTGAAAATTGCACATTTTAGATGGGTGACAATAGCTGGATTTTTTTGGGGCTTGAATTGAATTGACACATAGTGAAAGAAATAAAAAAGAAAAGAACCTTAGAATATCGGGGTTATAGGGACCCAGTGAAAATATCCATTGGGTGAATACAAAATAAAACCACACATAAATAAACAAAGATACTGAGAAACATGTAGACCAAAATAAGGACTATACAAGACTATATACATAACTATATACAAAGGACTGATATCCACTTATGACTTAAATAACTTCAGATACTGGCCACTATATGGTAATGGAAGAGAATTTCCATCCATATAGTTCAAATAATAAGAATTCTCACTAGCAAAGTGTTGAATTTTAAAAGGACCAAGCCAGAGTGAATTGAACTTACCATGACTTCCATGAGGTTCACGTCTTTTGTCCTAGAGTAGGACAATATCTCCAACTTGGAAGTCTCGGGACTTGGTATTTTTTCCAAAAAGTTACTTGAATATTTGTTGGTGTGCTAGAGATCATATCCAAAACTTGTAACCTCTCCTCATCCATATTCTGTAGGTACAAAATTTTCTTCTCCATGGAATTTGAGACCTCCTCATCTTTAATGGATTTGGTCAAATGAAAGTCTATTAGTTCCATTGAAGCGTAAACTATGATTCCATTCCTTAGACCAACTAAAATGGAGACATCCCAATAACTCTTTTTGTGTTATTCTGTTAGCCCAAAGAGACTCATACAATTTCTTATGTCAGTTCCTTTGTGATTCATCCACTAGTTTCCTGATAATGGTTACCGAGGTTCTTATTGGTTGATTCGGCCTATCTGTTCCTTTGTGGATAATAATATGAGGAATGTGGAAGTGAAATCCCATACCCATAACAAAAATAAATGAGCTTTTGAGAAGAAAATTTAGGGGCATTATCTGTTACAATCTTATTTGGGACCCCAAATCTTACCAATATGTTTTCCTTGATAAAATCAAAAACAACTTATAAAGTGGTTATTTTGACTGGAATTGCTTCAACCCACTTTGTAAAGTAATCAGTGGAACTTAAAACATGAGTGTGACTTACAATTTAACTTGGATTGAGAGTCCCAATGAAATATAACCCCCATTGCTAGAAGGGATCTTCAATAACAACTAGTTTCAAAGGAAACATGGCCAACTTGGTTCTACTAAAAAGTATGACATGCTTCACATTTTGAAACCCACTCTGTTGTAGCCTTAAATAAAGTTGGCTAATAGTACCCTCCACGAGAGAATTTTGTGAGCTATTATTGAGGAAGGAAAATGGCATCCACATGCCTGATCATGAAAATCTCTTAGTAACCTCTTCTATTTTTCCTTGTCCACACACTTGAGAAATCATCCATCAACTCCTCTCTTGAATAAATAATTATCCCAAAGGACATATTGTGCAAATATGATCTTTTTGGATCTCTTTCCTTTGGCGTTGAGATGTGCGGGACATTCTCAATACTTAATAAAATGAGCAATATTGGAATACCACTCATTAGTTGAACTTCATAAAAGTCCAAGTAGGAATCTCAGTAGTTAATTTTTCACTTGAATCACTCTTGAGACCTTTAGAAATCAATTAAAATTGATCCTTAACTTAAAAATATTTTGTTGTCTTGATGTCGAGATCATGTACGCATGGATTTTGGCCACTTAATTACCTTTTTTGATCTAAATTCTTGTTGGGTGAGGATAGACTTCATTGTTGTATTAGGTACAAACACAATGGAGTGTGAGTTAGAATGTAGAAATGAAATTGTTTCATAGCCTTCACCATAGAAAAAACACACCTTCACCATGGAATACTTTAACTTATGAGCTTTCAATACGTAACTCATGAATGCAATGGAACTTCACATCCCGAAATTGATTTTAGACTAGGATAGTGGAAAAATTATGTTAAGAGGAATGGTAGTAGATTATGAAATCCTTATCAAAAGATGGGAAAACAAGGATAGGTGTCCTAGCAATAACTCTCTTAATGTCCTCAAAATCCCTCTTCCTTGGCACTCCAATGAAAATATCTCTTTTCCTTCATGATCTAGGCTATGCTTCTTCCAAACTCTGTAAAATTAGGAATAAATATTCTAACAAAATTGATCTTTCCAAAGGAGTGATTGATTACCTTTCTTACTTTTTGAAGAGATATCTTCTCGGATGGCCTAAACATGCTCTAGATCAATATTTATCCCATTCTTTGACACAATGCGCCTGCAAGCTTGACTTTCCCTCCATTACACCAAAGACAAATTTCTTTGGATTCAGTGATATGCCATGATCTTTTCATTTATGAAGGATTGGCTTTAGGTGCTGAAAATGACCTTCTCTCTTCTTAGAGAAGATAATAATATCATCCAAGTAAATCACTATGCACTTATTATTTAGATCTCCAAAGGAAAAATCCATTTCCCTCTGAAAATTTGCACCTGTGTTGATTAAGCCAAAAGGCATCCTTCGATAAGAAAATGTGCCCCAAGGAGTTTTGAAGGAAGTTTTGTGCGATCTTGCACATCCAATTCAATCTAGTTATATCCCAAAAACCCATCAAACATGGACAACATCTCAGAACTAGTCACAAATTGCAAGATATGATCCATCATAGGAAGTGGGTAATTGTATTTTAGAGAGGCCTAGTTTAGATTTTTTGAAGTCAACCAAAATACAAATTTCTCTGCTTTTATTCCTTATAGACACAATATTGGAAACCTAGGATGAATGATGGATAGGAAATATTATCTTGGCATTCAACACCTTTTGGATCTCTTGATAAACAATACTTGTAATTTTTGTATTGTATTATCTTTTCTTTTGGTGAAATGGTTGAATTCTTGGTTTCAAGGGAATGTAGTGTTGTATCTCCCTTAGCGTGAAAGTTTTCAATTCATCATAGGATTAGGCTATCACATATATGTATCTCTTTAACAATTTAACCATATTTTCCTTTCTTCACTAGAACAACATTTTCCAATGTTGACAAACTTTGACCCCTCATCACCTCCTAGATTGACCTTTTCAAACTCAAATGATTGGCTTATATCTTGTGACACTTTTCCTTGTATATACCTATCATGTTTATCAAACAAATATTCTAGTCTCACAAGACCTCTAGGTATCTTATTACCTTTGGGTTTGATATCCATCCATTTTATCGATTCTTCCTCAACTCCTTCCTCAGCACAAAATAGGTAGTGAATTCTTGATAGAAAACCTCACTTAAAAATACAATTGGCTGAAATTGTCACTTAATTCAAGGAAGGAAATAAACTAGTGGTCATCATTGAAGACTTGCTAGTTGTCTACATTGTTTGGAACACCGAGTCTGAATATTATCTCCACCTGTAAACTTATCTTGACTAAAATCTAGGTGAGGGATGAACATGGACCTGGAGACTCCTAGAGCATCTGATCTAGTGTTGTTGTCTCTTAACACAACATTGATTGAAAATGCATCTAGATATTCAATAACATCCCTTACCTTATTGTGGTAGTGCTTGAGCCTTTCATTACTCACATGAAATGCTCCCGAACTACTTCACAATGATTTCAACATCACCCTGCACATGAAGGTTATTTATCCCCATTTCCTTCACCTTTATTAGGCTAAGAAGAAGGGCCTCATACTCAATAATATTGTTGGTATAGAAAAAATTAGAGCTTATAGGAGAATGGGTGGAGCTTTCCACCGAGAAGAAACCAATACGATCCTTTCTCTAAAACCCGTTGTGGAAAAACTCCCATCAAATTTGAGAGTCCATATATCATTAGGATCTTCTTGAACAACCTTGGGAGTTTTGATTTTAGACTCAGATATCACCATATAGTTTCCATGAACCATGTCTTCATATAAAATTTGTGCCTTGGGGTCATATATTTTCGAACAATGTTCTCACTTGCTTCTCTTGAGAGAACTTTTTCATCTCCCCTTTGATTGTAATAAATGCACGAGACAATTCCATCTAGATTTCACCTTTAACTTATTTACAAAATTTTCTACTCAATAGAATTCTATAATATGGAGGAATGTCTGCAACAAGAATGGTGGCCTTGACTCATTTATATGGAAAGCTAGAAAAAACCACTTGGGGCATATTTTATCCTTCCAACTAGGGTACCTCCTTGGTCTCCATTGAATAAATGGAGCCGAAAGTTTGATTTAGTGTAAGACCAAGTGCATGAGTAAATTTTTCAGGAATCACATTATCTCGATGCTCTAGATTCAATAAAATAGTTTCTTGAGTTTACGACCAACTATCAATAGTGTTACATAGAAGGGATCAATGTTTCTAGAGGTGGAAGGTGTGAAAGCCATTAAATTTTTATGGATGGAGAGTTGGGGGTAGGAAAGAGACCTTTAGAATATGTGGAATACTGACTAGACTTGGAATTAATTTTTTTACCACTTGAGCAAAGACCTCGGGGAAAGTCTAATAAAACTCAACTTCATAGATATGAATTTTAGTCTTTTGATATGATCAATAACCTCAAAAGACCCCAAAGTTGATGGAGATTATAGGCTAGAAACAACATGGGATTTAGGATTATCATCTTTTGGGGTTGAAGGTGTTTTTGACATAGGTGTGGGGGTTGATACTTTAGGCACACAAGAGGTAGAAGAAGGAGTATTAGATGAAGAAACAACAACACTTACTTTCTTAGCAGTGGTAGGAATAGATGCTACTCTTCTTACAAACACTGGGATGACAGTTGGGGTTTCTTTAGATTTATCCTCTTCATAGACTACACAAAATCCTTCTTATTTCTCATCTACTCTCTGGTCATAACAACATATGATTCACTGTTCATATTAGTAATTATAAAATCATAATCATTGTCATCGATTCATAGATGATATAATTAATACAAGAATCATCTACTTCCTTTGGGACCTCTTTGGTTTCCTCTTCTTCTCCTTCAATCTCTTCTGCTACTACTTCATCCTTAGCTTCTTACACTTCACATGTTGCATTGACTGGAACCTTCATGAGGAGATTCAATAGCCAGCTTTGGTTAGGTAGTAGGGAGAAAATTTCTCGGCTAGAAGTTCCTTCTCGGGATGTCCTTATACAGTGCATTCTGAGCCAATTTTTTCTTGATAGAAAGAATATCATTGGCTAAATTTGGAACCAATTGTTTAGAAATTCTCAAACATGAAGTAGAATATTTTCCTTCGGTGGTTATCTTCTCAAATTTCCTGACATAATTAGGTTGTCTTCTACACTGATGGCAAAAGTTTGATCTTATTCGACAATGGAAAGTTGGGATCTTCTTAGTGTGTGAATCACTTCCAAAAATTGAGTATTGATAAAGAAACATTTTAGATTCTTTGTTGTAGGATGAGAAGAAGTTGGAATTTTATTAACCAACTGTTGAACTTGGCTACAAACTCCCACATTGGCTCATAAGGCTCCTTCTTCAATGTAGAAATTTGAGACAAAAGCATATGAGAATATTCCACATTCTTGAACCATCCTTCAAACCGAGTTCTCATAGTATTCCAATCGATGATAGAACCAAGTGCTAGATGGTAAAACCATTATGTAGTCATTGTCTTGCAGAGTCTCAATGAATAGTCTAATAGACATGTCCTCAAGCTTAACTCCAAGAACTCCTCATGCAATGATGAAGGCTGAAATACGTTCATCCAGGACGCACTTTACCATCATATATGAATTTGGGAAAATTCTTCCGATTCCCCTTAGGAAAATCATGTAGAGGTTGTGCAAGGGCTAGGGGCCCAAATTATTGGCACCAAGGTATTGGTGTAGCCATCAGAGGATTTTTTTTTTGCAAAGGGATAGAAACTTCGGTGAGAACCAAGGACAGAGTAGTAACACTTACATGAGAAGATGAACCAACCCTTCCTTTGGTAGGAGGTGTGCTTATTGACCTTTTGTTTTTAACTTTCTTTTCAGGAGATAACTGGAAACCTTGTTGTTGCTGCAATTGAAAGGCATGATATTCTATGCCTTGAGATATTTTTCCTTATGTATATATTCTTTCATCCAAAGTATGTTGAAATTTTGAGTTATTTTAAATATTATTATGTGGGAATCACGATATGTGCCCCACTGTGGGTGCCAAAAAATTGTTGGTTAGAAATTTAGTCGTTTGAAACAATCATTAATTCAAGGGGACAATAGTCCCTCCTCTTTATGGGGAAGTTCCCTTATTTCACCAAAAAATTGGAACTCTTAAGTATTTACAAATATATAATCTAATCAAATATGAATGAGGATATTGGTGCAAAGTGAATGGTTTCATATTCTCAATACAAAAGATAAACATGGAATAGGGTTTTGGAGGAAGAAACAATAGCTTATATGGGAAAGAAGTATGAATTAGGAAACAAAGTTCAAACTAACTCATTTATCAAGGATACAAGTACCCTCCTTGGTTGTGCAATATTACCCACTATTGTAAGGAAATAAGTGAAGAAGGAAACACTTTCAAATATAGAGAATGCAGATTTATACCTTACTAATGCATGCAAAAGCTTAAGAACATGTGAGCCAATATATATGAAAACCCATATAATATAAATGAAAAAGACACAAAGTTCTTCACATCATATTCTATAGATTGAACACAAAGTTTCAGAATGCACATATATTAAACAATCACATTCATAGATTGCAGGAAAAGAAAGTAGGAAGAACACAAATGAGAGGGAAATAAGTCTTCTTTTGTATTGATCAAAATTATGTATTTACATCTAGGAGCACCAATATCCAACCCCTTTTACAATAAAAAGAAGCCTTATATAGGCTAAGGGGAGGATGTAACTACCTTTCTAACTAATTAGCTTTTAATTAAGTGCTAAACACTTAGTCAATTACATAAGTTAGATTTATTTTACAATTCTCTTTTCAAAAGAATAAAGGCAACCTCAAAATATAACAATTAGATAGACGAATATTATAAACCCGAAGAAGAAGGAACATCATGAAATTTTAGAATAGGCACAATTACAACCTTTATCTTGAGAACATGAATTCTGAATTTGGTGACAACAATTGATATTTCCATACACTTAGGAATAATTGGGTAGAAAATGAGCAAGTTATGACTGAAAAATATCCTATAGGGTGTGGGAGCAAAAATTACAAGTGGAAAATGAAGTATCAATTTGGAATGGTGAGAAAATGCCTATTTTTTGAGTTTTATAGGAGTTGGGCTCAAAACTAGGGTTAATATAGAGCATAATAGTGTAATACGAACACCGGTGAGCTCTAGAGAACTCTTTTTAATCAATATATTAACAATGCGAGATATGATGGTGATGTAGGGAATAGAAGGCCCGAGGGAACAAGTTCCTCATGTTCAAAAAGTTTCCACGAAACCCAAAATATAAGGAAGTTCAATGAATTACAGAAAGCATGAGCTTGCGATGGAGTGTAGGGTCTTGTGGAATGATTTCCACCTGATTTAATAATGTCCGCATAACTATGAAACATAAGCTTTGTGGGTTAGGGAGTAATACGGGAAAACCTAGTGTGGGGAACCAAAAGCCAATGAGTAAAAGTTTCGTATGTTCCAAAAATATTTTCATTATCCGCAACAAAAAGAAGTTTAATGGATTGTGGGAAACATAGGTTTTCGGTGAACAAGGGTTGAGACAGAACAAGCTCCTCTAGTTCCATGAACTGGAAAAATATCTGCAACAAAGGATTTCGAGGATTAAAGAACTACAGAGAACCAAGGATTGCGGAGAAACATAGCTAGAAAGGAATTAGTTCCATGGGGAGACAAAAAATATGCACAACACTAGAACTCAATGGGATGCGGGGAACAAGGGGAATAGAGGAATTGTTCCTCATGTTCTACTAAAGTCCGCAATTACCACAAAAGACTAGAATCAAATCAAAATGACTCAAAATTATCTAATCTGTTGAACCTTTTTCACTTATTTGAATTCAAAAATAAAAATACATCAAGGTAAATGGGTCACTTAAGCAAAAATCCAATTTGTTTTCAAAAATTACACATTTTGTGTGGGTGATAACATGTATCTTATGTAACATTCCTTAGCTTCAAGCATCATAATATGACCATATAGAGATTACAACATTGTTCAACATTGAGTTATGTATATCCATACCTTCATTATACAATACATGAAAAGTTCTTGTAACTTACAACTCAGTGCTTAAGAACATATTACCTCTAGTTTGAAATCACCAATTTAGTCTAGAGGAGATGAGGCCAAAATCTACCAATGCCTTTCCCTGAGATCACAACATTCATTTGAGTTAAGTCTTAGTTCTTAATAACTTCCCTTTCCTTCAAACTTATTGTCACTTGGGTCATTAATATATATCATGATATATTCTTATATCTTTCATAAGCTACATCAACCAACTTAGAATACTTCATTAAATCACAGACATGCACAAGATGTTAGAACATACAATCTGTAGAAATTTTATGATCTTAATATATTTTGCTGCAAAATGATAATTGTTACATTTTTTTATAAATTCTAGAAATATCTATAAGGATCATATGTTAAAAATTTAATCCATTTTTATTAAGACATTTTAAAGTTATGTCTATTTTCTCGACAAACATTATATCAAAGCGGTTTGCATGCATTCTCAAACCAGATAGAAAACTACTTCACAAATCCAAAAATACCTAGAATTATTGTAAACTAAACCCATATGTAGAATGGCCTCTTTCACATACATAAAAAATTTCATATTATTTGAAGTTGGGAATAAAAAATTATAATGATTTGTTCAAACCCATGTTTTAAGGAAGCAATAAACAAACAACATAATACAAACTGTTTGGAGGTAGATCATGAAAATTTGAACGTTCTTATTAAAACATGAAATCATACCATTTAAAATTCTCCTATATACACCTGAAGAGCCAATTGAAACACAAAATTCTTGCATTCATAAGCTTTGTTTTCTTTTCATTTTGTTCTGTAACATTACATTAGGATCTTCTTGCTAGTTTATAGCTTACAACATGATCCCCATGTCTCTTCTTGCTACACATGCACACTCATCCTATTAAATTATCTGATCTCTCTCTTGACATATGTTATCTATTTTTACCCTGGTAAAAATGGACAACTTGAGAAAATGGACTTGGGAACCTGATAGAGCTTCAATGGAGAATCTAGAAAAAATAGTAACTTCGTGTTTTTGGGAACTTGGAATCAAGGTTGATGCACTTCACATCTTCTTTCTAGGCTTCAAGGTTCCATACTTATCTAAATTTGAGTAAAATGGTAAAAATTTTCTTTGCGGAACTTCACTTAAATTTTTCTAACTCCCTAGCTCCAAAGAAATCCAAATAGTTAGTGAGAATTGGGAGTTAACTGAAAAAATTTCAAAACTAAGAGAAGGAAGGAAAGTAGCTCGAGAAGCTCATAGGCTAGCTACTCGGTGAGTTGGAGAGTTGTGTGGGGAAATGGCCTGAGTGAACTGAAGTTAAAGAAACTTGAAAACCCATATAGAAAACAATGAAAGCATGTAGGAATACGACTGACAACTATTGGAAGTAAAGCTCGATCAAAATCTCGAGAAAAGTAAAGTGGCTCCAAATCTACACAAAGAAAATGGAAAAGGCAAGTGCTACATGGTTTTGAATCAATCCAACTTCGAATCAAAGGAATTTCACAAGCTTGAGTTAATAAAATTGGCCCCAATTATGTGCAAAGTATAAAAGGTAAAGGAGTGTGTTGGGGGTTTAGGACTCACCAAAGCTGCATGAAGTAATAGGTCTCCCAAAACCCACAAAATAGAGTTATCCGCAAAACTACAAAACCAATGAGGCAAGTGACTCGGGTTTGTGAATCATATAAGTTTGGAGTAGGTTGGGTTCATAAATATAAGAAAATCAGTAGCGGAAACCCATTGAGAAGGGAGAGTGTGAGTAACTTGGGTTTTGATGTTCTTCTACTACTAAAAATAGATAAGAAAATCTTACTAGCAAGCACGAGTAAAGCAATTCTAAAACTTGCAAAGAAATGGCGAATGTGTAGAGTCATGTGGAAATGCGATGCGTGCCATCTTCAAAGTAAATACCAAGGAAAAGTGTGATTAAAGTAATCCCATAAGCCTAAAATGTAAAGGTGATGGAGAGAAGCTTTACAGAGTTACGACATGGCATAACTTTGAAGTCATTTGAGTTCGGTTCTCTATAGTAAAGCATTCCAAAATTCCTGCAATGAAGGAGATCTCGAAAGAAGTAGCGCGAGGTTCGGGAGTTATCAAAATATGAAGTAGGTGGGGCTCACAAACCTGTGAGTAAAATCATGTCATGAACCCATGATCAAAGGAAAAGAAAAGGAGAGTAAAGTGGGTTTTGAGTTTGATGAAGCTGAGAAGGCATGGGAGGTCGACGCCCGCATTTCCCTAACTCGCCCCCTAATTCATCAAATTTAATGAAATTAGATTCATTTGAATTGTAATGCCATCCCTTACACTTGGAAACAAACAAATATGAAAAGTTGGTGGGTTGGTAAAAATGCAAGAAAACTCTCGAGCTTTAAAGGAACATGTCCTAGGAAGTTGAAAATGCATTAATGGAGGCATGGGCATATTTTTTCTCCAACAAGGAAAAGAACATTGGGATTTAATTTCCTCTTCTCTCTCTCACTCTTTCTTCTACATATTATAAAAGAGAGCTCATTTTTAAAGGTTGGACATTTTTGAATAATGCTCTCTCTCTTCTTCTTAGCTGCTAGGAAGATGTTGGAGCTCCAAGCCTCATTTTTAGCATTTTAATGATGAATCATGCCTTCAATATTCAACATGATGTATTGTGCAACATTTGAAGCAATAAAATCAATTTTTTGTGATTATTTCTCTATCCTAGCTTGGTGTTATTGCATTCTCTTTCCTTTCTTCATATTTACAGGTATTGTTGTGCATATTATGTTCTCCTTTCAAGGTTTAATGATGTTGTGCTTATGAAATTGGTGTATTGAGTGCTATTGTGGTCTGTGGTGCTTTGTCCACCCTCTCCATCTCCATTTTTCCCATTTTCATTCATTTGAAACTTTCCCAACCCCTTTTTTTGGTTCTATCACCTATTTTAGATTTGGATTTCCCTTTATGCATCTATCTAATTCTCTCTCTCTCTCTCTCTCTCTCCGGTCCCTTGGAATTGTTAGATTAATATTATTTATCTTGTTTTCCCCTTCTAGGAGTAGTTTAGCGTTAGATTTAGGTATAGGAAGAGGACCTTCTCTCGGAGAGGTACATATCAAGTAGTAAGTCCCATAACTTGAGAGATGGTCCCATGTTAGCAAAAAGTAGAGATCTACATAGCCAAATCTCAGGGTGCTACATTTTTGTGATAATAGTTTGGGCATGCTTGATGGGATAGATTGAAGTCATTTTTTTAGGTTTTTATCCTAATTTTCATTTTTATTTCATCAAGTTGATGTGCTCTTGGTGATATATCAACCTTTAGAGGAAAATAAGTTAAGTTACCCAAAAATCACGCAAAGAGGTGAGCCTGCAAGGAATTAATTTGGAAATACAACTCGATAGAGATGAAAAGTGGTGGGAGGTCACAAACCTACAAAGAAAGGTGGTTATGGGAGTTAAGTAGGCTAAAAAAACTTGTGACTACTTCAAAGCAAATATCACTCGGTCCCACGAGTAAAGCAATCTAAAAATCCCATTAATTGGAAAATGCAAAAGAGTAGTGTAGGGATTCGAGTTTCTTTATTAAATAGTAATAAGCAAAGCACTCCCGTAGGCCCGAGTAAAGAAAGGCTGATATCGCGCAATGAAGCAAAGGAGAGGGGAGTAAATTAGGGATTTGACACCCATCGAATACAAAGTAAGTGATGTTTGTAAATCCACAAGTCAAACAAACCAAAAGGCCCACAAAGTAGTAAAAAATGTAGCCTCGAAACTCCGCAAAGAGGCATGTTCAAGCACATATGTGAACTCCATTGATCTAACCAAAACATCATCTCAGTTACAAACCTTTTCCTTTATTATTCCATTCATTTTAATGTTTCCATTTCAGTCATGGCTCTCCAAGGAGATTTTCCATTTCCTCATTTTACTTCTAGTCCACTCCATTTGCAGCAGTTGGATGTTATCCCCAAAATAGCCTTAAAAATATGCCCCTTTTCTATGGAAATGGAGATTAATCCCCTACTGATCATATTCAAGATATCTCCAACCATTATGTCACAAAAGAGAATGTTTACCTCAAACTTCTGGTTTCATCTTTCAAAAGAAAAGTAAGAGATTGGTACAATAGTTTGGCTCCACAATCCATTTCTACATGGAATCAATTGGGAGAAAAACTACACAATAGGTTCAAGGAGGATGCAAATGTTATTTTCCTCATGGAACATCTCAACAAAATATAATAGGCTCCAATGGAGTTTATTCTTGATTTCAACATCAAATTTACAAGGTCATGGTACAAAATTCCTAAAGAATACGTAACCTCACAAGGTATGACACTCTTGTATTTTTAAAGATCCTTTTATGTTGAATTAGTTGTATTGATTCAATCCTTAAGGGATATAATTATTCCTCAAACTTTTTCCATTGCAACCCAAGTGAGAATATTTTTATTCATTTGGAAAAAGAAAACCCATTCCTATTGTTGCAATTCTTCCCTCATCTCCTCAAATTCTTCCATCCCCTTGTGTAAATAATGAAAATCCATAATTTCTTGCCAAAATTTGGAATCTCCTTTTCTTCCTTATCCTTCATTTGATGTTTTTCAAGATTTTCATAGCCAAAACATTCCCAAAATTTGTAAAAACTTCTCCCATCTCCACCTGTGGCATCGCCCAAATTCACCAAACCTTGCACTAATGTTTCTAGAAGTTGTGGTATCTCAAATGTTATCCCTGGTTTCTACCTAACCCTCACTAGAAAAAGTTATCATATAAGGTTGGTAGAAATGGATGTTTTTATGCTATTGGAGAGAAGGAGCAACCCATGTAACACTCCAAACAACAAGACTTCGGGAAAACCATGTATTTTTTGGAAAGTGCAAATCAACAAAGTAGGAAGTATATTTTGGCGGATCATTTAGATTCTCTAAGTGATCAAATTAGGTATTATGAGAATCAAATACCTATTCCCAAGCATGCAGCAAATAAAAAACCCTTGTTTATACCTCTCCTCTAACCAATTCTACCAAAGAGGATAATTCCATATCCATTGAAGATTGGTATGATTCAAATTGGGAGGATGAGAGGATCCAAACTATACAAAAAGAAGATCCGAATATCAAGAGAGAGGTAGATGTGAAGGACAATCTGAAAGGAAGTGGAGGGGAAGAGAAATATTTTTCAACACTATTGCTACCCAGACCTTGAGGAAGAATTCTTGAAAGTGAGCAAGGTGTTTCAATGGAATGCAGTGATCCTCATTGCTCTGCATGTCTAGAGCTTGCTACACTTTTGATGGAGGATCAAGATGGAACAAAGAATGAGGAGAGCCAAGGTGAACCAAATGCAAAATCAGCAACCATCAAGGTGGAAACAGAGATGTTTGTAGAAGAGGCAATATCAATTCCAAATCAACATACAAACAACCACCTTCAAGAAGAAAGTCTGCAAGATGACTCCATCCATGGAGTTGAGCTTCATAGGAATGGGAAAATTCAAAGGATCAACCCAATGGTTCCAAAATCCCCTTTCCCAATCAGGTATTTAGATAGCTTAGAACCAAGGACAAAATTTCCACCGGTCATGATTATTTTAGAGCATGAGGATGATTATAAAAGTACAAAGGTTAGCTTCAACACTTTTGACCAAATGTAGAGAAACTTAAGGAGGTACTCACCTTGATTTTAGCTGATACTTTGAAGAAACAGGAGTGTGGATTATGTTTGAACTTCCACCATGTGATCTTATTGTTAAACATATTACATGGCCGCAACTTGTGAGGAAAGGATGCTATTTCTCACAACCTATTGGAGCTTTTGTTTATATCCTTATTCCTCTAGTTAGAGTAGAGTAGGTAGGTTTTATTTCAATAGAATAAGTTCTTATACACACTTTTCATGTTTCCACTTGGGACATGTATGATTTTCCACCTTTGTACATATTTTTTGTGTGTTTGTTGATCTTACACAATACATTTTGACAAGGCAATGCTCATGGAGAAATCAGATCTTTAAAGTAGTTCAAAGTGCACTCCATAATCAACATGTGTCTCAGAGTCTGCAATGATTCATACTTGCCAAGAAATCAGTTTAGTTCAGTTCTTACTACTTGACAAAAATCAGATTTGGGACATGTTTAGATGTTCTTTTTCATCCCAATGATTAGTTATAGAGTGAACGAGGTGAAATTTCAGATTCAAAATAATTTTCCACTCACATAAAACCTTAATTTGGAAAATTATTATTATGTGGATAGTCAATTAAGCAATAACATGTTAGTTTCAGGACTAAACAATGCTTCAAGTAGTGTCGGGGGTTGTTCTTCAAGTTTCATATCAGATTTTAGATTATTAGGTGACTCCATGCCCAATTGATACTTCAAGGTCACTAATAAACTCATTTAGGAGGTAGATATCCCCATGAGTTTCAATTTTTTCCATTTTCACCCCCGGTAGAAATGGACAACTTTAGAAAATGGACTTGGGTAGCTGATAGAGCTTCAATGGAGAATTTGGAAAAATAGGTAACTTCATGTTTAGGGCACTTGGAATCAAGGTTGATGCACTTCACATCTTCTCTCCAGGATTCAAGGTTCCATAATTAGCCAAATTTGAGTAAAATGGATAAAAATAGTAAAATTTGGATTTGAGGCACTTCACTCCATTTTTTCTAAGTCCCTAGGTCCCAAAAAATCCAAACAGTTAGTGAGAATTGGGAATTAACTAAAAAAGTTAAAATGAGAGAAGGAAGGAAAGTAGCTCGGGTAGTTCATGGGTGAGCTACTCAAAGAGTTGGAGACTTGTACGAGGAAATGGCCCGAGAGAAATGAAGTTAAAGAAAATAAAAACTGTAGAGAAAATGATGAAAACACGAGGAAATTCTACCTTGCAGAGAAAATGGTGAGATCAATGAAGTTCTAACCCAAATTGCATTTTCTCTCAAGTTTTGATCTCCTAGGGCTTGGTATTCTCTATACAAGACCCCTATCATGGTTTAGTTTTCTTGATTCATCCTTGAATCTATTAGATCAACATTCAACCCAATGATGTCTACATGATATTCAACTCAAAATGAGTGGCTCCATCTACCTCGACATTATGGTGTAGAACCAGTGGATTGTTCCTTATCTTGGAACCATTGGCATCAAAATATGGTACAAAATCAACAAAATCATCCCAATGATCTCACGTCTACTTTGTTTCTACATTCAATACTCATATAAGACATTGTGATTTTACTCCTATGTTCATATCAACCTTGACTATTGGCATTCACATCCTCTTTTGGCTCGGGAACTCAACATGTGGCTTATCTCCTCCATTTCTCTTCAGACCTTTTAAAGATGATGTTTTAATGGCCATATAAACCTTATTGGATTCAACGATCACTAGTGCACTTTGCATTGTGAGCGTGGATCATTCTAAATATTTAATGGTAACTAGATTGATATTGTGAATTGAAAGACAATTGTGCCAATGATTGATAAATCTAATACTTTGGAGTATATCAATAAAAATCACTCCATAAAGAGTAATCATTGAAAAATCCTTTTGGTCGAGGATTTTTGAGTCATTTATTGACCTCATAAAAGGTCTTAAACAATACTTATCGGAGGAGAAAATTTACCGGATTGATCATTATTTGGGAAAGAATTTTTTTGATAATATTTCTTTTATTAGGTTTACCCATGTGGTCAAAGAAATATATATATATATATAAGGAATATATATATTTATATATATATATATATATATATATATATATATATATATCCAGGATATATATAGGAATCACCGACTTCAAATATTTTTTCAGATGACTTTGAAAACTTAAGTAAGTTTAGATGGTGAAATGAAAAGGTCAAAGTGTTAAAATTACAAGAAGCCATGTTAAAAGGAGGTGTGACATATAGCTCTTTTTGCAGAATGGAAATACAAATGATAAGACGATGCCTAAAATTAGCCTAACACTATTTTGAATGTCATGTTTTAAAAATTAAAACCCAAAATAGTCTCCTTTACATGTAATTTAATGTGAAAGGATATATATATATATATATATATATATATATATATATATATATATATATATATATATATATATATATATACATATATATATGAAATAATTTTTTCCAAAGGGGTAAATTTTTGAAAGGGGGAATATTTTCCTATCAAGGAAATATTTTGAAAAATTATAAAGAACCATTATTTTTGTACTTGGATGCATTATCGATGGAAATTGACATCTAAATGATTTTTGATTAAGGGGGAAATACAAAGTGAGGAGATTCATCAACCCAGAAGAACAAGCTACAAGGCCAACGTGCATGCTCGTGCTCCTACATGTGACATTATTTCCCATGTGCACACTAAGGGGGGAATGTTAGGAATAATTAGTGTGCACATTATTATGTGTTAGTTAATGTTTAAATTAGTATTATTATTATGTAAGTGAGTTGAGAAAACAACTCACGTAGGATTTAGGAGAATGATTTTAGGGAAGGTTGAGTGAATGTAGGGTGAGGTAGTTTAGGGAATAAAGGTGGTTGAACCACCCACCTAGATTTAGTGGGAGAGGTTAGAGATCCTCTCCTATATATGTGGTATGTATTATTGTATAGAATATGTTGAATTAAATTTTTATTAAGCATATGCTCGTTCACCAGATATGGGGTAAAACCCACAAATATGACTTGAAAAGCAAGAAAGTAAAGCTCGGTCGAAATCCAGAGCAAAGTAAAGTGGCTCCAAAGTTGTGCAAAGCAAATGAAAAGGTGAGTGCTAAGGAGTTTCCAATCGATCCAAATTTGAAGAAAAGGCTCTTTGCAAGCCTGCAAGAAAAGTGGCTCCAAATCTATACAAAGTGTAAAAGGTAAAGGAGTGTCTTGTGGGTTTGCGACTCACCAAGACTGCGAAGTAATATGCCTCCCCAAACCTGCAAAGTAGAGTCATCCCACAAACCCGTAAAACTAACGAGGCAAGTGACTCAGGTTTGTGACTCATGTGAGCTAGTAGGTGGGGTTCAAAATCCAAGTGAAGTAGTAGCGAGAAACCCACAAAGAAGGAGAAAGTGAGTAACTTGTGTTTTCGATGTTACTCTCATCTTAAAAATAAATAAGCAAAGCTTACTTGTAAGCGCGAGTTAAGCAATTCCAAAACCCTCGGAAAAGGGAGAAAGTGTAGAGTTGTTTAGAAATGCGATTTGTGACAACTTCAAAGTAAAGGATAAGAAAAAGTGTGAATAAAGTAATCCCATAAGCCCGAAATGTAAAGGAAATGGAGAGAATATTTGTAAATTTGTGACATGGCATTACTTTGAAGTCATGTGAGTTTGGTTCTCGTAGCAAAGGAGTCCAAAAGTCTCGCAACGAAGGAGATCAAAAATAAGTAGTGCGGAGTTTGGGAGCGATCAAACCTGTGAAGTAGGCGGGGCTTGAAAACCCGTGAATAAATTCATGCCATGAACCCATGAAGAAAATTAAAATAAAAGGAGAGTAAAGTTGGTCTTGAGTTCAATGAAGTTGAGGCACGGGGTTGTAAACCCGCATTTCACTAACTCACCCCCAATGCACCAAATTTAAAGAATTTGGATTCATTTGAATCGTAATGCCACCCCTTACACTCAAAACCATAAAATATGAAAATTTGGTGGGGGTTGGTAAAAGAATGCAAGAAAACTCTCCAACTCCGCAGAGGAACACGTCCTAGGTAGTTGAAAATGCATTAATGGAGGCATGGATGGATTTCTTCTTCAACAAGGAAAATACCATTGGGATTCGAGTTCCTCTTCTCTCTCTTACTCTTTCCTCTACATATTGTAAAAGAGATCTCATTTTTAAAGGTTTGACATTTTGAAATGTCGATGTCTCTTCTTATCGATTGCTTTGGGTAGATGTTGGAGCTCCAAGCCTCATTTTTTAGCATTGTAATGATGAATCATGCCTTTAATCTTCAAAATTTTGTATTGTGTAACATCCGAAGCAATAAAATAAACTTTTTATGACTATTTATCTATCCTAGATTGGTGTTATTGCATTCTTTTGCCTATCTTCATATTTGCGGGTATTGTTGTGTATCTTTTGTTCTTCTGCAAGGTT
This sequence comes from Taxus wallichiana var. yunnanensis, assembly GCA_018340775.1. NCBI lineage: Eukaryota > Viridiplantae > Streptophyta > Pinopsida > Cupressales > Taxaceae > Taxus > Taxus wallichiana. Next base: position 851,649,459 of record CM031237.1, read on the forward strand.
TAATGATGTTGTGCTTATGAAATTGGTGTATTGAGTGTTGTTGTGGTCTGTGGTGCTTTTTCCACCCTCTCCATCTCCATTTTTACCATTTTCATTCATTTGAAACTGCCACAACCCTCTTTTTCTCGGTGATATCACCTCTTTTAGCTTAGGATCCCTTTATGCATATATCTAATCCCCTCTTTCTCTTTTTGGTCCCTTGGAATGGTTAGATTAGGATTAGTTAGCTGCATTTCCCCTTATAAGAGTAGTGTAGCATGAGATTTAGGTAGAGGAAGCATTCCTTTCTCCGGAGGTCCATCTAAAGCAAGCAAGTCCCACAACTTGAGAGATGGCCCCATGTTAGCAAAATCTAGAGATCTGGGTAGCCAAATCTTAGGGTACTAATTTTTTGTGAGAATGACATCCTAATTCAAAATCCATGCATGGATCTCCTATACCAGCCATACCATATCTATCTTATTCCCTATCCTAAGATGAGTCTTGATTATCGCTAGTTGTTGAGATAATATCTCAGCTTAAAAATAGCAATAGTCAAGTTTGTTTTTCCAAATAAACATAACCTATGATAGATAAAACATAATAAAAAAATATATTATACCATTATAATCTCCTTCCAAAGTAGCCTAATAATATAACAACTCATATCTACCTAACTTTCACTTTTACTCTTAAAGAGTCTTCTACCATGTTATTTTCACATCATGACAACTTTCCAAGTGATGAGAATCAAAGTAAACATTAGATTTTACTCAAACTCCTAGATTATCCTATTTTTCTTAGATTGAAATAATACCATTCATGAGTTCATGTTCGAGAATAGACCAAAAGGTTACAACACTAAGTGATACATGTTTTAGACACACTTTAGGCCCCTTAGCGTGTAGGCAATTTTCTTCCCATCTCCAAGGCTAGACCTACTTTATACCACCCCCTCCTTCTACACTAAAATTTTCTCCTTATAGCCCTTCCTTGAGGGTTTTTCAAACTTATTTTCACACTCAGAGACGTTTCAAGAATAACTCAAGAGATTTTAGGATACCATTTTCCCTATTTAACTTTCCCAAGAAGTTTCAAGTTCAAACTCAAACTTTAAACATCTGTTTTGACTAAATCATTCTCATAAATTAGGTATCCTCATGGGATAGTCTTGTCTACAAAAACTTGTATAGATTTAGGGTATGTAGGGGAATAAATAGTCTAAAAAATTCTTCAATAGAATAAACACTTGACACCAACCCCTTAACCATCTAGACTCCCTACATTCCTACTCTAAATTTAAATTTTTGAATATTTTGACTCAATTTAACATTATGAAATGAACTATAAACATGGTTCATTTTAAGATACCTCTTAGAAATCAGAGGTGGAAAATACCTGGCAAATATCCCCGGAACCGGTTTGCGGGAAGGCAATTTTTTTGGGGGTTGTATGCAAATTTTTTGCCTGATTTTCAAGTGGTGTGATAGAAGGCTACAGAAGCGCGGCAGAAGATTTACTGTCATGTACAAAAAACTTGTTGTCACGCGACAACAAACCTCCTATCACGTGTCAACAAGGTTGTTGACACGTGACAAAAACTTGATGTCACATGTCAACAACCTTGTTGATGCTCGACAAGAGGTTTACTGTTGCGTGACAACAAGTTTGTTGTTGCACAACAGAAAATATCTTGTCACGCATCTGTAGCCTCCGCCCTTTGGTCACACATCAACAAACTCTCTATATCATGTGTCAACAAAATCTCTATCGTGCGTCTTGTTCCTTCCAACTCCTATCACGCGTCAACAAATGCACATTGTCACGCATAAAAAAACTCTCCCTATCACACGTCAACAAAATCTCCTGTCACACGTTAACAAACTCTCATTGTCGCGTGTCAACAAACTCTCCTTATCACGCGTCAAAAACTCTCTGTGTCACACATCAACGAAATCTCCTGTTGCGTGTTAAAAAATCTCCCCTGTTGGCGTCAACAAAATATCCATGTCACACATCAAAAAACTCTCCCTGCCGTGTGTCAACAAACTCTCCTTGTTGCATGTCAACAAACTCTCCCTATCGCGTGTCAACAAAATCTCTATCGTGCGTCTATAGCTTTTGCCATCTTGTCACGTGTTTACCATACTTGATAAAACATATGCCCTCAGGTGGTATGAGTGAGCTAGTAGTGTTCTACTTGGTGAATAATATAAGATTATATAGGGGATAGTTTCAAGGGTAGGTGAAGCCGACCCCTAAAAAAATTAAACTATAATTTTTAGGTGAACAGGTCACAGACCTGTGCTAGAAAATTCACCTTTTCAAATTTTTCAAAAATGGAATATTCTCCATATTACGAATATTCACCACTAAAATTATCCCTAACTATAAAGACTCTTTAAGGACCTCGGGACCTCCTAGATTAACTTGACAGAATGAGATATATATATATATATATATATATATATATATATATATATATATATATATATATATATATATATATATATATATATATATATAGACCTACAAATTGAAAGCCCTTAAGACCCCTAAGACAAAAATACAATCTTGTGGAACCAATTAAACTACTCCCACATGTCGAGGTGGCCTAGTAAATGCTAGGTGAGGCTTCATTTTGGTGCCCAATGATCCTGGTGCTTTCCGGCTACATCGACGAGACATAGTCGGTTAAGAACCCCGAGAGCATAAAAGCCTATAGATTTGCCAGGTGATTTATCGCTCTTAGTGGCACCTTGAAAGGTCTCTTTTGATCCTACACATATGCATTGGTACCCTCTATGAATTAATATCTAGTTTTCTCCATCTCAATTTGGTCTTCTCACTGTCCATTTGTTTGCAACGGTGCCAAATACTCTAGTCCAAGTTAGTGTAATGTTGCCCAATGCAAAATTTTGCAAACAAAATCTCATGATACTGAATGGACTATGCCCATACATTAGGGTGTCCTAGTAAATGCTAGGATAGGATTTAATTTGGTGCCCAATGATCTCAGTACTTCCCGACTATGTCGATTGGACATAGTCCCTTAAGAGCTCTAAGAGAAAAAGTCTACAAGTTCTTTGGATGATTTTTCGGTCTCCATGGTACCTTGAAATGTATCATATGAACCTAAAACTCCATGTTACAACCATATATGAATGCATTTATCAGTTTACCCCATCTCAAATCGGTCTTCACACTGTCCTATTTTTTGCAATGGTGTTGAATACTACACTCCGAGTCGAGTGTAATCTTTGCATAATACAACATTTTGCAAATGAAACCTTGTGGCACTCAATGAATCTGTGCCCACACACCTTTGGGGTGGCCTAGTAAATGTTAGGATAGGATTTATTTTGGTTCCTAATGATCCTGGTGCTTCTTGAAAACATCAGTTAGACATAGTCCCTTAAGAGCCATGAGAGAAAAAAAGCTATAAATTCACCGAGTGATTCCTCGGTGTGTGACACCTTGAAATGTCTTGTCCAATCCTAAACTTCCATGTTAGGACCCTCTATGAATGCATGTATTATTTTTCCCCATCTCAATTTAGTCTTCTCTCTTTCCATTTGTTTACAATGGTGCGAATACTCCAAAGATGAGTCATTGTAATGTTGCCCAATGAAACATTTTGAAAGCGAAGCTCATGGCACCGAAAAAAATTTGTCCATGCATCGGGGTGGTCTAGTAAATTCTAGGAGAGGATTGTTTTTGGTGCCAAATGATCCCAATGATTCCTAACTACGTCATCCGGATGTAGTCCCTTAAGAGCCTTGAGAGAAAAAAGGCTATAAGTTCACTAGACGATTTTGGTAGTATCTGCCGCACCTTGAAAGGTATCATCTAATCCTATACCTCCATGTTATGATCCTATATGAATGCTTATATCAGTTTTACACATATCAATTCAATATTCTCACCGTCCTATGTATGATATAATAGTAGACCGTAGACCATCGGCCATGATGATATAACGGCACTGTCCGATAGGACGGAGTTAACCTTTAGCTACTCGATCGCGGGGGCCCTCTCCCATCTCTCTCCGCCAGATAGAGAGATTCTATACGCCCTATGAACTGATAGGCCGAATTCTAAGAATGAGGACGAAATCTATGGATCGACTATCAGAATCTATATGGAGAACCGACCCATAGATATCGTATTGACCGAGTAGACCCCCCCAGAGATATTTCTATATGGCATTGATCACGACCACCTAGAGATCTGATCCCCCATCTATATATGGGGGGTCTCGCCACGAGTTATATCTATCTATATAGGGCTGCCCCCCCCATCTATATATAGGTTGGACTCTAGATCCTATAGCTTAGCTTCTCTCCCGACGGCATTCTATTCTATAGCGAGAAGAGAGGGCGGCGCTCACACTCACACCCAACCGATAGGGATAGGCCCATATCTCCAGCCCCTATCTAACTCTATTCTAGTCGGGGTCGAGCGGGGTATATGGTATATGGGCCTCCCCCTATCTCCCCGGGCGCCCCTATCTCTATATGGCAGGAGAGCCCCCTCCCCCTCTATAGATCTGGATATGGATATGGGAGAGCTGCGCTAGTTATGTATATAGAGGGAGAGGAGAATCAATCGGATCAGACTGCGTGCGCTATATACGAGAAGAGAGCTGCGGAGAATCAATCAGACTGCGCTATCTCCGGAGCGGGCGAGTGCGGCAAGGAAGGTGCCTATTGATTTCTATGCGATAGATCGGACGGCTCTACCCCCCCATAGATAGATAGATAGGGCCCTCCCGCATATACTATCTTCGGCGCCGGTATAGTCCCCAACCCGCGGGTAGGGTTTGGGACAACCCGAACTCAGCGGATCGATCTGGTCACACCAGTATAGTGGGCTGGGCTGGGCCGCCCCCCAGACAGAACTCTGGAGTGCCCCCCCTGGATTAGATAGTTCGGGCCCATATCTATATAGGGGAGGGGTAGATAGTTCAGATAGGGGCCGCCCGAGAGTCCCTGGTCTCCTTCCCAGATAGATCAGATATAGAGTGGCGGGGGCGCCATATCTAGAGTTCAGGGTGCCCGCCCCCATAGTCTCATTCAGGCCCCAATACCATCTGGTTAGATCTGGGCGGTCGGTTCGCTCACCCCGTCGCCCATGCATCATGCATATTATCTCCCGATAGAGAAGATTGGGGAGAGTGAATGAATGGGGCGGGGGTTGGGGAATGACTTGCTGAAATCGTATATTACAGAGATATCTAGATTGATTGATGCATCCAGACTCTCAGATCAGTTAGAGTTCTATTCGACTATCAGATCTGAGATCTAAGATCCATACGCCTACTATTCCACCCCCCCCCCATATATAGATAGGGCCCCCCTCCATAGAGTTGGGCCCTATCTATATATGGGGGGGGTTCCTATCGGCCCGACATAGATCTATATGGGCCCCAACTGCCATATATAGATAGGGGGGCCGCCCTCCCCCAACCCTCTCTATAGATATATGGCTAGTATATAGAGATGGCCCCCCCCATATATAGATATCTGGCAGATCTGGGCGCCCGGGGTGCCATGCGGGTCGGGCCCCATATCTAGATAGGGCGCCGATGGGGGGCAGCCCTATATATAGAACTTCGACGAGAAAGAAAAATGCTAACATGGATTCGGGGCTACTCGGTAAATCCCCCATCGGGGGTCGGCCCTCGGTAGTCCACGAGACCCCCCCTCTCTAGATATGGGAGAGAGGGGATCTATAGGCCTGATGGTCCTCATTCTCATCGTATTACGTATAGAATCTATCTATCCGGATCGGTTGGTGTAGAGCAGGCAAGGCAAAGGCAATATATATCTACTATCAATCATACGGAGTCCAGAGAGAAGGAGAGAATATCATTATAGCCAGTAGGCTCTCGAGATCTATATCTCAGATCTTAGATCTACCGCTCACCCCATGTCATATCTATCTCCATAGCCGCCCTCTCCCGTTGCGTTGCCAATGGGAGAACCGGGGGTCCGGGCCGTCGGCCTATATAGAGAGGGGCATCATCCATCCCCATATATCACCCCATCATCCATCCCCATGTGGTGCCATAGATCTAGATAGGGCCACCGGTGGACCCCCATAGTTCCAGAGGGCCCTATCTATAGAAGGCGGATGCACCTCGTCAGTCCAGTGCCTATATAGATAGATAGGGGTCAGTTGCTAGGTTGCTAGCTCGCTCGAAAGATCAGTTGCTCGAGAGATCAGTATCTAGACTTTCTATGGGGTGGGGGGCACCCCCTAGAGAGATATGGTGATTTCTCGATTGGGGGGGAGGGGTGAGCGTAGTATATAGAGTTTGGCACTCCCTCTCCCCTCTCTCTCTAGATTATGGTGATTGCCATATCGGGGGAAATCGTCTATCTATACTCCCTATCTCTTCTCCCATATAGATAGAGGGGGGGGGCGGGGGACCCTAGCATATGGATAGAGTAGAGGGGCCTAACCCGGACGCCCCCAGATGGAGATGCAGAGAATAGAGAAGGGGGGGCCTCCGCCTCTGCCAATGCAGGGGCGACTCTTTATAGTCTACAGGGAACTATTGATCGCTTCGCTCTTGATCGAACCCCCTATCTCTATTCATTCGCCGGGCCGGGTCATCTCTCTCATCCGAGCCTCTCTATAGTTCTGTGATGCCCTATCCTCTGCTCATCCGAGCTTTGATGTGATGCCCTATCCCTATATATCCGATAGTTCCTATTCCAGTTGGCACCCCCCCCCTATATGGATTATCCATATGGCGAGGTCATCAATGCCCCTCGGGGACTCGGGTCATTCAGATGAAAGGTCTCCCCCATCTAGTGATCCCATCTCGCCGGTACTCCCTCTCGCCCTTCCGCAGCTCTATACTCTATAGAGTCTATATCATACCCCCACATATCATATAGAGAGGGGGAGAGGGGGCCCAACTGGAGTCGAGGGGGAGGGTCCCGGCGATGGAATATATCAATCCACTGCCCATCTATATAGATAGGGGGGGAGACTAGGCCTAGGCGCTTAGTCGGTAGTCGGCACTCAACCTTACCTTATGGCGAGGGGAGGGGTGAGCTTGGTTTAATTGGCACTCGATTTATGCCCGGGCCCCTATCCCCTATCTATATATGGCAATCTCTATATGGGGCACCCACCCGCCCCTATATCTATATGGCGCCCCTATAGTTCTATCTGGAGGGGGGGAGGATCGGGAGGAAAGCTAACCAATAAAAGGCTCACCTCCCGGCCGTCTCGTCTATCCCCTGAGGACGGGTTGTCCCAAACCCTACCCGCGGGTTGTCCCGCTTCCAACCCTAGCTAGGTGAGTACCCCCCCCCTCTCTACTGGGTCGGGGGAGTGGTTCACAACCTACGCTTCGCTCACCCCTTCCCCGGGGCCCCCTCTGACGATAAGACTCCCCGCCCTCCTCAGCTAACCACACGACACGAGGTAAGCAGCGTAGAGAGGGTGCCTATATAGTTACCCATTCAAGCAAAGAATTCTCTAGTTACCCGAGCGTAGCGAGGCATCCTGTTTATAAAAAACCCTTAGTGGTCACTACACTATAATAGAGGGAGGGAGCCTCGGGGGAAGACGAGAATTGATATAATACAGATGGGCCCTCCGGTCAGAGTTAAAGAAAGATAGGGGCGGTCATATAAGTTAGCCCCGGGTTTCCGACTCCCCGGATATACCTCCGTACCGGGCACCCCCTCTCCCCCGAGCCCCGTCTTCTCCCCGCCTCAACTCAACTCTATTTAGCTGGGCTGGCACGTTTGGCCAGATAGATCTAGAGGGCATATAGAATACAAAGGTGTGCTTCTGCCTTCCCCGCTATGGCCCATATAGAGATTGGGGTCGAGCTCGACCCCAATCTCTATATGGGCGTTGTTGAAGCCCCTGGGGCCCTCTCTATATATCTGTTGTCTCTTCGAATCGGTCGCTCTGGTCGCTTCCTCTGCTCATATCTGGGGAGTCGGGAAGGGAAGCTCAATCAACCCGTCCGAACCTAGGGCTCTGAGAAAGGGAAAGGAAGGCCCAATCAAATCGTGGAGGTTCTCTCCCCCGCCCTCTCTCTATTCAACCTCACCCGTGCCGCGATTCAACGATGGGATGGGAGTCTGCTATCTATCTAGATCGGGGGCAGAAATCTCAATCTCTATATGGCGGGCGCCGGCCCATCATGAATTCTAGCTGTACGTTCCATTTCTCGCTCGCCCCCCGTTCACTCGATCAAGGGCAAATGCCAGTTCAGTTTCATTGGCACCCCCAGGGGATGAATGCGGAGAAGCAGCGGATGGTTCCGCCAGAGACAGGGGTGCCGCCAAGTATAGATAGGGCTGCCTACTGGAGAAGAGACAGGGCTCAAATCTTTGCGGCAACGGTTGCGCCAGATATCCATATAGGGGCGGGGCGGGGCCGCCCTGGACCTGACCTCCCTGCGATATGGATGTACCGGCGATATGGATATGGATGTACCGGCCCCTATCTATATAGCTCACCCTTCTATTCTATAGATAGGCCGATCCGCTTGCCCTTATTCCGTATTATCGAAGAGAAGGGGGCCCTATATCTATATATATAGGACTTGTATGTCAAGTCTCATTGTCACACTTGTATGTCAAGTTGTCAATAAGAGAATAGAATCTATAGATGGGGTTTGAATCGGAAATCACTTACCCCTATCGTATAATAGAGATGGAGATGGATGGACCTATGCCCAATGTAGAGAAGAGAAATTTCTATATACATTCCGACTGGCCCGTAACTGTGGTGAGAGAGATGGATCCGATCCCATATATAGATAAGGGCGCTGCCAACCCCATCTATCTGCGCTTCGCTGGGCCCATGGGGATCCGATCCCATATATAGATAGGGCGCTGGGCCTATCTATAGACTCTATATAGGGGAGAGATGCTGGTCCCATCGGGGATCCGCTGGTCCCATCTATTCTCTCTATAGGGGATCCCATATATAGATAGGGCGCTGCCAACCCCATCTATCTGCGCTTCGCTGGGCCCATCGGGGATCCGATCCGCTTTGCTGCCATATAGAGAATCTAGATGGGGGAGAGGGATATTCGCTGGGGGATCCGCTGGTCCCATCTCTATCTGAACTCTGAATGAAACTCTCTCTATCTCTCTCTATCTCTCTCTATATCTCTATCTGAACTCTGAATGAAACTCTCTATATCTCACTCTTCAGTCTCTTCTCTCTCTATCTCTCTCTATCTCTCTCTCTCTCTCTCTATCTTCAGTCTCTTCTCTCTCTATCTCTCTCTATATCTCTCTCTCTCTATATCTCACTCTTCACTCTCTCTCTCTCTCTCTTTCTATATCTGAACTCTATATCTCGACTCTATCTGTATCTCTCTCTATATCTCTCTCTATATCTCTCTCTATATCTCTCTCTATATCTATATCTCTCGATCTATCTATATCTCTATGGGCGACCCCGGCGCATACAGAAATGTTTTCCATTCCTCTTGTCAATCAGTAGGTTGTTCGATCCGGTTATGATATGACCGTCAATCATGCTTGTTCGATCTTGTTCCATGGTCATTCATGCCATATAGAGATAGGGGCGGGTCACCGACATACATAAGGGCCCCTAGATAGATATGGGGCCGTGCTTTCGATCCGATGTTATGACATAGTGTAATCACGTTAGATCGAGATGGCGATTCGGGAGAATTTTTCTTTATTTTCGGAAGGTGGGACGATGTGACATAAAATGATGGGCAAGCTTTGACTTGCATCATCGTGATTGGGATGCCGAATCGAGGAAGATACCAAGGTACTTCACGCCATCCTCGTCGGTTTTAATCAACGGTCACCGGCCCTAGATATAGATAGAGACTACCATTTCCTCTAGGTCGAGGCCGATCTAATCACGAGAGATACGATTCCCTCCAGCCAGATATAGATCTAGGGGCGGGGGAGGGGAAATAGAGAGTTCGATCGAACTACCCATAATCCCATTCTCATTTCATCATGTTGTGTGGGAAGTTAACCCATCGAGCCAGAACCATGTGTAGTGGCATCCGGGGCATTGGACATTGGATTGGATGCAGCCGCTCAGAAGAGGAATCAGTCGAGGAGCCGGATTGGTCCACTTCTGACATCTGCCCCTAGCGAACTAGAACTATAGCAGCATGTGGGGACGAAACCCATATAGAAGGCGAAGGCCCTTACGGAGAAGCGGGGAACCCGGACATCTGGCATACCGGTGCGGAAATCATGTGTCAAATCCTGTTACGTATTATGCAGATAGAGAGAAGCTTCGCCCTATAGCCGCCCTATAGCCCTCTATATTACGTCCCGGGGAGCATATATATCTATATAGGGTGCCGACTATCGACTATCTATGTATAGCCGCCCCCAGATAGATGAGATCTATTCTATCGCCCCCCCACCCCCATATAGAGCATAGATAGGGGGCCTATCAGTCCATATAGATAGGGGGGGGGGTGCCGACTATGGAGAGTCGCCCCCCCCCATAGCCATAGATAGTTCAGGGCTCCTCCCCCAGCTATATATCTAGAGTCTAGTAGGCCGTCGCCCTATCTCTGGGTATGATCCGAAGGACCCCCTGTAAACTGATAGGCGACAGGGAGAGCGGTTCGCTGCCTACCCGACCGCCCATATCTCTAGGGGGCCTGCCGTCGGACTAGTTGTCCTTCCTCCCCCTCCTCTCGATAGCCAGATAGATCGTTCAGGGTAGGGTAGGGGCGGGGGAGGGGGAGTGCCGAGTCTATATAGCCGCCCCCTATATTATATTGAATAGGCCCCACCCCATATAGAGAGAGGGGGTTGAGTGCCGACTCTCTATAGTCTAGCCGCCCCCCATAGTCTCATTCAGGCCTATCTATCGGTTGAGTCCCTCGACCCCCCAGATAGAGGGCATCTATAGAGATCTGATCTGGGCGGTCCCCCTCTCGGTTCGCTTAGATCATCGCTCACCCCGACTAGACTCTAGAGAGTCGCCCTCGACCCAACCCCCCTCCCCCGATGGAGATGGGGCCCTCTCTATAGGACTGGGGAGGGTTCGGAAGGGGAGTATTACCGAGCGTAGCGAGGCATTCAAGCAAAGAGAGTTTCCCTCCTTCCTCTTATTCACGGCCCCCTATCAACTCTATCTGCACTCCCCCGCCCCTATATCTGAATGAGACTATCTGAACTCTATATCTATATCTGAATGAGAGGAGGGGGAGGGCCCCCAATCTCTCTATCTGCCAGATCTGATCGATCGAGATCTATAGAGAGGGGAGGGGAGGGGCCCGCCCCTAGATCTCTATCTCTATCTGAACTCTATATCTATATCTAGATGGGGGCGGGCCTATCGGGGCCTACTATGACTATATACTATACTATACTATACTACCAGCGATCGTAATCACTAGCAAGCAGTACTCCAGCGATCAGTAATGAGATGTATATAGATACAGGGTGGGGGCCGGGGAGCAGCGGGCCCTCGCTCCCAGCTATATAGAGATAGAGTAGGCCGTCGCCATAGATCTAATCTGAACTAGGAGGGGGGGGGGTGCGGCTATATGGAATAGATAGAGGCGCCGACGAAAGGTCATTATCTATATGCTATGCGCCCCCCCTCCTATATAGATTCTCTATTCTCTATAGGCGCCCAGAGAGATATAGAGGGCCGCCTCCCCCCTAGATCATATCTATCTAGATGGGATGTTTGGTGAGGATTCATTTTGGTACCCAGATATCGTGATGCTTACCCAATAATAAGAATTGTGTGTAACTAGGGCTAGTAGAGGTAAGAGATAGGTGTGAAACAAGAACTGAGTTTGATCAAAATCCTTTAATGCAAAACATAATAAAGGGTTAAGTTACATAGTAACACACTAATAGAAGGTAATTTTGGTGTTAATAAACCCATAAAATTCAAAAATATTATTTTGAGCATCTGGAACAAGCACTAAGAAATATGTTAAGAAGAAATTGTTCATCTGATATAGGTGATGAAATGATAATTGTAAGAAGAATTTTTCATACAATATAGGTGGTGAAATGAGAATTTGTGCATGTTATTTGTTTCTAATATTTGATTTACCTTAGTTTCTCTAAGCTTCAAGAATAAGTAATTCTCTACTAACAATGCCAACCACTAGAAGGTGGAAGCTTTTTTGGCAACACTAACCTATGTAAGCATGTTACTAAATAATTGTATAGAATTTTAAAACCTAAAAATTTGAACAAAATAATTGAAGTAAATATTCAAATTAAATTCATGTAGATGTATATCTAACCTTGAGTGAACATTAAATTCAATCCAATTAACCTCAAGGGTCAACTCTACTCTTGACAATGATAGCGAGAATTTCTTCATGATTTGATTCATGAACCTTTCCATGATTCTTGTTTAATGGTCTACCTTAATATTTGATTAACTGAATATTTGTTGCAAGAACCAAATTTGAATAGTGAAGTACCTTTATATGTATTTCATGGCCTTCAAACAACCAAGTATTTGATTTTTTGATAGGATATCATTAAATACAAGTTCCAGTGACTACAAATAACCTAGTGGGATACTCAAGGTTTTCACCATCAATAAGCGTGGAAGTCAATTTCTGGTTTCCCTCTACACAAAGAGACAAGAAGTTGTTTATTCCTTCTTTGTTAAATTATGTCGCAATAACTAGAAAAATATGCCATGCATCACAAATTAAAACTCAAGTCAAATATAAAATATATTAAGAGATCATCATATAATAGTTTATAAATTTATAACATGACATGTATGTATCTTGTTGCACTAAATCAGAGACTTGGTCATAGTCATGTGATGTTGTATATGATATGAAGACACTTATGTTTTAATGCACATGGAACTTGATATGTTTCAAGTGGAATTAGAGGTTTACAGGTCCATTCATCCACCCACTATTGTGACTCACATTCATTCCAAACAAAATCAATGCATGATATGTAAAAACATGTCATGCACCTAGTATGAATAGTGTAAGAATTTTCATTTGAACTATGGAATGAGTGCATATCACTTGATCTTGTAACTATCATACAATATTCATAGCTTTCCAAATGTTATTCCTATATTAACCATAAATATTTACAAACTGTTGAGCTCTCTTGAGATTGATGGCCGATGTTCTTGTTACACTAATCAACAATGCTTTCTACACCTACAAATTTAACACCATATTTGAACTTTAATTTTTCTCTTGTAAGGGTTCTTTCACACATGCTCTACAAAATCAAGCTCTCCTTTCCCATGTACTAACTCAATAAAAATATAGATATGTTATACACTTGTTGTCATGTGCATCCTTCTTAGCCAATAAAACATCTCATGCATTCTTGAATTGTGATGTGCAATTATCCAACCAAATGTAATGTTGATTGAAAATAATGTTCCTCTCATCCAAATTTGCATAAAACAACTGGAAACACCCTTGCACATATTTTGTAGAATGTTTCGATCATCACTGATGTAGAAATGATAATCTCTTAATATTTTTCAATCTTGCTCAAGTGTTTTCCGGAGAGTGCATGAATGTTATATGCACGAAAATAACAACTTGCACTGAGTTATAGTATTATGACTGAACCTCCATTTGTGGCTGCAATGAGTAATTCTATGTGAAGTCAACTACTAAAACAATAGTACCAAGTGGGAATGTGTCCTTTTTAAACTTGAATTTCTCATCCAACCATCAAGATCTATGTGTGTTCCTTGCATACTCATACACAATTTCCTCTTTGAGTTTGACCATATATTTTGATATAGGTAATTATTACGTAATAAGATCACACCTCTTAGATTCTTTTTCATCTTTTAATTGATATGCCATCGATTTATATTTTCTGAAACCAACTAATTATTTTCCTATTTTATGTTTAATCTCCTTATGGATATAACCTTTCAATTTTAGAAATCCGCCCCATATGTTGCACGTTCTATCCAAACATGTTTTGTTATAAAAACTTTTCCAATTGATCTTATAAAAAATACGGTAGGAATAAATTTCCTTGTAGATTTTGGTGGGACATTTAATCCACATTCATGCAACATGATGTAACTATGCAAAACACAATGTAATTGACAAAAAAACATCATAATGAATTGAAAATTCAACGCGAATGCCTACAACAACAAGTGACACGTGAGTGATTGATATTCACATAAAAGGGGTTTTCATTTCAAAAATAATTGGGTAATATCAATTTTTAGATTTTCATTCTTAAACTTGAAGAACAATTGTGTTTGAGTCATATCTAAGAAATGTTTTCATGTGCTTCATGATTACGAGAACCTATTTTTATTGTATCTCTTCTATTCGGTGACACCCTTGTGTTCTCAATCCAAAACTTTACAAGTAATTCTTTTAGAATATCAAATGTATCCTTGTATTTCCATGGGAGTCTACTAGAGAATGCCCAATAGTCGGTGTTATTGGCTGACTCAAGACTTTTGCATCTCCTATTGATTTCATTAGTGTTTTTCTGTTTACCTTCAAATCTCTACTTATTTTTCTAATCAAGCATTTATTCATTGTTTTATCACTTACTATACAATTAGTAAGTGTGACTGTAGTGCCCATTTCCCTTTGAACTTTTAGATATTGATTTTGATACTATTAATCATATTATGGACACTATTATGTTTTATTTTAGTATGATGGTTAGATGTTAGATCATGGATTATTATTGATCTGGATTCAGTTATTATGCTTGATGATTACTAGAGACATTTTCTATATGTGGTTGATGATATACTGTTTGACATGGACATATTATAGATGTTGATTTGGACTTATGATATTGGATATTTTGAGTAGATCTGGTATGGTAGATTTTGATGATGATATAGTTGATTTATTTAATTAAAAATGATAATGTTGAATTATTGATATTGTTGTGATCTGTGTGTTTGGATGATTTTGAGATATTGTTTATATCATTTTGGATGTTCTGATATGGCCACGAGGCTGAAGGAGGTATTTGTATTTTGCAGGTTAAAAATCACAACAATGTCGGGGGACTAGAGACTAACCATATTGAAATTCTGAGTGAAATCAACAAGGTCACCATGGCAACTGTGTTATGAGTTTGTGTGTTGTGTTATGTTAGGAATTCCCATGGGGGGGATTTCCATTATATGTGACCATGGGATAAGTGTTTTATTTATGTGTTCCTTTTTTATTATTGTTGTATGTACTTTATTTGTAATGTGTTCCTTCTTTTAATTAATTTAAATGTGGTAGATTAATGTGATAGTCATATAGTTAAATTTTATTTAAATTAAATTGGGATGTGGAATGTAATTAATAAAGTTGTTGTCTTAGATATTAATGTTGGAAGAGTGTGTAAGTTATCATGTAAGAATGTGTAAGAAATTGTAAGAGTATGTAAGGCAGATTTTGGAAGGTCTAGCACTCCATCTTTTATGAAATTCGAATTTGACCTTGGAGGCCAAATTTGGAGGCTTGTGGGATAAGTTAACTTGTTCCATACATCTTAAAATGATCCACAAACCATGCCTATGGTTTGGAGGTTAAATGTAGCCATTTATAATGCATTTTGAATTGACAATATGTAAGTTTTAATTGCACTTCCCTTACATGTTTTTAATTTGGTCCTTTTGGAGTATGGGAATTTTTGGAGTATGTAAGTGATTTTGTCATTTTTATTTATTGTGATTGGGTGAAGGATGTTGAACTTTCCTTTTGGGGTTGAGGAAGAATGATGTGGCATACCACATGGATCCACATCATCCTCTTCTCTTCCCTCTCCTATTTAAGTGAAACTCCTTGCTTGTTTGTGGTTGTTGAAACTTTGTTATTTCCTCTTGGGGCACATTTTTGGTGCTGTTTCTTTTGGAGCTTGTTTGAGAAAGAGCTTGGAGTATTTTTCTTCTTATACTTTCTGGTTTTGGAATGCACTTTGGCATCTTGGAAATCTTGTGAGCTTGGAACAAACTTCAATATGGAGAGGTAGGATCTTGAGCTATGTTTTAATTTTTTTCCTTCTCTTGCATACATGCTTAAATGGTGTTTGCGTTTGCATTCTTGGCTGGTTCGGTAGAATGCTTAGGGCATGGTGTAGGTGAAGGCTATGGGGATATCATATGGGGGACATAAGGGATTGCCAATGGCATTGTTTTATTGTGGAGGGAGTTTTGGTTTGGGATCCACCTTGGAAAAGAAACTGCTTGCATTTCTTACTATGGGGGGCATAAGGGATAAACTTGGGGGCATAAGGAGGGGTTGGGAGATATAAGGTTTATGGGGTTGATATGATTATTGGTAGTATGCATTTTGGTGGATGCCCAATTCCAAATTGGGAGGCATAAGGAGTTCCCCATAGTCCTTGCTCTTGTTGGCTTGCTTGATCAAGCCTATGTGTTGTATGAATTATTTCAAATGTAGTTGGGAACTGTTGTCTTATTTTAAACTGTGCATTTTTTTGATTGTATGCAATGTGAATGTTGTTTGTATGTGATAGAAGCCTTTGTTGCCATGTGTTGATATTCATGCTCTATTTCCATATGGTTGGGGCTCGGGGGCCAATGAGGAAAGGATGGCTTCTCCTTTCTCATTGCATGTATTGGTTGTGTAGAGAGCGTTGCCTTTCCCCTTCCTTGTTATGATCAAAGTTGCAAAGAAGAAGAAACAAACACGCTGCTTTGCTATTTGGAGAAGAAATTTCATAGTTTGTGAGTATTTTCTTTTGAGTAAATTCAATGTAACATTTCCCACCTTGAGTGGATGAGATATATAGTAATTGTGATGTGAAGTTTTCGCAATGTAGATGGAAGATTTAAATTGAATTGAGAAATACACAAGAATAATTATACTTCTCTATTTTACTTTGGAAAGAAAATGTGAATGATGTTTCATACTTTGTATTTTGCAATTTGAAACCAATTCAAATTGGAAAAGTGACAAGTTGTAAAAGTGTTATGGAATTATGAATAAAGGATTGAAGTAGTTTTCAAAATTGTAATGTGCACTAGATTTGAATTGTTGTCCAAGAATGATATCTCTGTTTTGAAAAGGAATAAGAAACAGTGTTGTTATTGTATGTATTGTATTTGAAATCAAATAGAAAGGAAAGTTGTAAAATTGTATTGAAAATCAATGAAGGATTGCATTCCTTTCTCAAAAGTGTTTTACCTTGTTCATATGCTATCTTCTCCATTGGAAATCGAGTTTTACTTGCAATGAGAAACCTCTGTTTGAAATGTTGAAAGAAGAATGCATATGGAATGAAAGTCAATGTTATTTTCCTTGCAAAATGTATATTAAAACTGAAATCAGAAATGTAGTTTCATTTAGAATTGGATGGATGATTTAATAAGCAATGTATTTGACTAAGTTAGGAATCACATGCACATTTAAATGACAAAATGGAGATTCCAATTTAAAGAAATAGTTCACTGTAATATACTTCATCTTGGCAATTCACATTTTAATAAAAATGAACAGTTCATTCTTGCACTAAACAATAAGTGATGAAACATTGAAAATTAGACTTAGTACTACCTAAGGAACTCAAATTCACTATAACAGTCAAGAATGAAACTCCAAAACTTAATGAATTTCAATTCGGAGCTTGCACAGTCATTTTTCCATCTATTGCCGGAAAAATACAACCTTGAATAGATTAGATAAATTGACTTCCCTAAAACACTCTAAACCCTCCCTAGACTGATCCTCCATGTTTGTTTGACATGTTGAGCGAAGGAGGAGTTCTAATTTTATCAAAATTATAAGTTGGAAATTGCCAGTTTGCCAAATAAAGGCCTGCAGATTATTTTTACAAAATTGACCCTTAAAAATTCATCAAAAAGTAAATTTTATGTTCCCTGTACAAATAGGGCTTCGAGATATTTCCAAAAAGTCCTTGTTTTCCCAAAACCGAGCTTTCTAGCTCAAGTTATGACACTTTGAAATTTTTGAGCCTTGGCGGGAAAATTTGGGAAAATTTTCCCTGGCGGGCCCGCAACCCAAAAATTTCCCATCGAAATTTGCCCTAAGATTTTTTTAAAATTTTGGGCTTTGGAAAATTTTCACTTTTCCCTCTCGCGGCCGCACCCAATCGAGAGGTCTGCCACGTGTCCTCTAGGGGCTGAGGCGGAGGCGCGGATGAATTTTACCCCTTTAACTTTTTTAAATTTTTTTGGAAAATTTTCACTTTTCCCTCCACGGCCATGCAGCCAATCAGAGGGCACCATGTGTCCCCTTGTGGCTACGGTGGAGGTGCGGGTTCTTTTAAACCCCTTAGCTTTTAATTTTTTTGGGAAAAATTCCCATGTTGACCCCGCCGGCCCGCGGCCAATGAAAGCGTGCCACGTGGCACCATGGGGGTGGCAGAGGAGGTTCGGGAGAAATATCACTTTTAGAAATTTGGGAAAATTCCTAGAATCCTCATGCGGCCCACAATTCCACCTTCTCACACACATCCCCTTCTCCCATGGGCAAGTGGACCCGCATGTCCTTTCTTCTTTTTTTTCCCTTCGGGCGCTAAGCACTAAATCGGTCCGCCAACCCGCCCTTTCCTTTCCCCTTTGTTTTTTTTTACCTTGCGCGGACCTGCGAGGGTGCAAATCACATTTTTCTTTGAGCCCACATTGGGAAAATTTCCCAATGCCGCCCGTGACCCACCAACCCGCCCAAATTGCACTCCTCTTGCCACGTGTCCCTCTGGGAAAATTTGACCCCAAAACTTCGCCCACTCATAACTTGAGTTCTGCTTGGAGTTAGGAGGACTTCTTTATATCACCGAAAAGGTGAGAAAATTTTCTATCCATTGGGAATGGTTTAGGGAAAATTTGAAAGTGTTGAATATGAGAAAATCTAGTTGAATTTCTGAGCCTGTTAGAGAGCAGGTATGGGGTAAGATTACTCCCTGAACTTAACTAGAACATCTAACCCTAAAATTTAAACCTTGTAAGTGTGTTATAAGTTCATAAAAGAAACTTGTGTTTTGGTAAGCAAGGTTTTGTTTCAGAACCTATTAGTGAAAACTGATGTCTTGCAACTTAGTTGTAGACACTTCAAATCAAAAAAAAAAATATCCCATAATTTTCTAGCTAACCCTAGGTTATTTCTTGGGTCTTAAGTGGTTGTTTAAATAGGTACTACATGCACGTCGTGTAGCATTACTATGTTTGGTGTGTCTGTTGAATCCTACAATATGGTATACTTTATGTATATTTTCAACAATTACCACATTTTGATCATCAATATTAGATGTTCTTAGTCCTAGGGTCTTCATTGTAAGTCTCATCTTAATTAATTTCATTAATGTAACAAATAATTTACATATTTGTGTATCATTTAATTTCTCAAAGTAATTATCCCAAATTCCCATAGATTTTCTTCTCACATTTCTTTTAGACATTTTTTTAGTCATTAGTTTTATAATGTTTTCATCATTTTGAATTAAGTCAATGAGTTTTCTATGAAAAATAGAAGGAGGTGTTCTTAGAGGTAAATATTCATTAGTAAGGTTACTTTCTTCATTCAATGTTTTCATGCAAATTTTAGGATTAACATTTGGATTCTCAGGTAAAGGTTCAATATTATCATTCATACCAAATTATTTATCCATAAAAATTATCATTTAATTCATTATCAATACTCATTGAAAAATAATTATTCTCCTCATTTTCATTATGTATTTCATCATCATTTTTTAAAACATCAGGTGCATTTGACATAGTAGATGTACCTTGCTCTCTACAAAGTTTTCGCATCCGCTTCAATTTATTTATTTTAATCTCTTCTAATTGCTTTGGTGTCTTTTTCTTGACCTTCTTTATGTCTTTATGTTGGTTTTATCCCCCATGATTAGTAAAATATAGATAGTGGGGTAGGGGACAACCTCAACTACTAAAAATTCATGTAGGAATGTGTAGAGAAGACAAAGTGGGGACATGAATCCGTGAAAGAGGTAGAAAAGGAAGTTTGAGGGTAGGGAATATATAAAAATGATCTTTTACGTGTTGTAATGAGTTCATGTTTCCTTTTTTCATTTTCCTAGGAAAATCTCTTATCTTGGATCTGGTTTGGATCCCAAGCTTGAGGCATGAACCTGCTAAAACACAACAAACATCATGTTTAAAAAAATGCTAAAATGTGTCTTCCTCCATAATAAATCACACAAAACGATCAACAAATTTATTAAAAATTTGACTACAAGGTCAAATAAACTTTCTTCTTTCTAAATATATGATTTTTCAAATTTTTTGACTAGTATAAGGTTTCCATACTTATTATTTTCTAATTATGTATTTTTATAGCTCTTTTTTTGAATTTATACACATCTATATTTCATTGTGTATCTTTTGTTTCACTCATCCAAATTGAATAAAAATTATACATTCACAAACTAGGACTAATTCTATACATATTCAAAAAAATATAATTTTCGATAATTTTTGAGGTAGTTAGGGGGGCATGGTTGGCTATCCCTTATTTTTCAAAATTTAAAATCTTTGTACTTGAAAAATTATAAAAATAAATAATTACTAAAAATCTAGAAAAATTCTATCACAAACTAGATGTTCCTATCTACCTTTTTACCAAAGGGTTTTAAAAAATACTAAATAGTGATAAAAATTGGGGGAGCACAATTTGGATGTCTACTATGCTTTTTTACAAAACCAGGAGCACCTATTGTAATTTTATATATTTAACCCATTTACACTTAACCATTTAAAAAAATTTAGTAGTTTAGAAACTAGACTCAAAATGCTACAATGCATGTTCTTATAACAAATTCAAATTTTGAGTGTTGCTTTATTTCAAATAACTTGTAAAAGTTGAAGATTTTTAATTTTTAGAAAAAATTGTCCACTTAAGACTCCCTTTTGGTCCCCCATTTCCATGAACTTACCCTTATCCAAACATCTGAATTGCTCATTCATTGTAGAAAATAATTCATGGGATTGATCAATCAAACCTGTCATTTCTTAAAATACGGAATATTTGTTCCATTGATATTAACAAGCTTTACAAAAATGTTGAATCAATGTAGTCAATCTCTTGTGGTAGTCTTCATGCAAAAATATTTCATTTTGGACACTATTCCAATAGGTGGGATTTACTAAATCCATTGCTTCAAGTAAAACATCCCTACTAAAACATTCCCTTATTTATTGTAGTAGGGAAATTACAATTTCTCTTAACCTTACCCTTTTTGATGATACAATGTTATCAAAGAGTGCCCCATGACATTTACTTTCTCAACCTTACCAGCTACTACTTGAAACAGGTACATTAGTATCTCATATCCACATACAAAATAACATACTTACCCAAACAAGTTGAACTTAAGAAATCTACTTGCATTTCCAATCTTTATCAAATTATGTAAACCATCAAACTTTAGACTTGAAAAAGTAGTGTCATTGATAAAAAAATATTCTATTGCCAGATAAACATGTTTCCTCAAACTAGAAAAATCAGCAATATATAGTTCTTTCTCAAGATTTTTTAATCAAACGATGCATTTCATCTAACATGGGAAGAAGACCACACAACATCAACAATTCCTATATATAATTCAAATGATGTATCAAATCTTGAGCCTGTTCCACTTCCTTGTGATTTTTTCACATTACTCCCATAAGGATTGATACTTGTCGTACACCCTACAAACCAATTGATACAATAAGATCCACCTAGTGTCAACATATTTTAATAGTTTATGAAAAATTTTCAGTCCTTTTGCAAATATTTATAATTTATGAACCTTTTAGAACTATGAAAAAAATAGCATGCACCTCTCGAACAAGTTCTTCAACTTTTTATACAAGTTTAAATTTACTTGACTATTTTGTATGCTAGATTCATTCTATGAGCCATACAATGAATGGAAATCATATATGGGCAATGATATGTTTGTATTCTTACACGCAAACTATTACGATGACCTTGTATTACAGATGCCCCATTTTCCCCAACACATACCAGCTTTGATGCAATTGTAGCATCATCCATGCCACTAATCTCCTTCAAACTTCTTATCACTAATTCACAAAGGTTTTCAACATTGGAGTTCTCTCTCATCTTGTCTGAATAAAAAGTAAGTGAGGTTGTCTCACATAATTCTCAACAATATAAACATGCACACAAACCCAAACTATATTATCTATTGTTGTAACCTCATCAATAAAAAGACATGTATCATGAAGATTTAAGTTTCTCTTTCAAGTATTCTTTCTCAACCATAGATATGCATTTACCCAATCCTAGCAATTACTTTAAGATCAATGAGAATGAGGAAAATGTGGGACACCAATAAAAGAAAACATATTATTTTGTTCAAGAAATTTTTTTATAGGATGACCACTTTTCAGAATGTGAAAAATAGTAGCTAGCTGAACTGTCTTACCTAAAAGATTGTTTTGAATGACCTTGTTGAATTGAGAAGTAATTGTCTCTCCATTATGTGTAACCACTCTTTCAGTTCTCTTGTGCTCCTCAAATTATTTTTCATACCTAACATGTAAACAATCATCCACAGTTTTCCATCTGGAAACATTCTTCACAATCCTATCTACAATTTTATTTTCATATATATTTCCTACATGTTTCTCAATAGTATCCAACTTAAGTTACATTGTCTTGTCCCTGCCCAATTTCTAGCTACAGATTGTACATTTACATTCTTTGAGAGGTTCAAATTTATTTCTATTTTCAACAAGTTCAATAAATGGATACTTAGAAACCATCTCTAGCCTAAAAATCCTTGCCAAGTCCCGTCTTATTTCCTTTCTATTTCTTCCAAAAAGGTGTCCCTTGAGTATTTTCCATGGAAAATTTAAATTGCGTTTACTACCAGAATTTTTGCCTCCAACATTCAATTGGGAAGGTGATGTAGTGTCAACTTCATTCAATGGAGCAGGTGATGTAGTGTCAACTTCATTCAATGGAATGTCTTCAATGGGAGGCATTTCATTGTCATCTTCATTGACAACATCAGTCATCAAATCATAAATGAAATCATTCTGAGTTTCATTTTAAATGCAAATCATTATCCCTTGATTATGTTGGTCTTGATGGAGAAGGATGGGATTCCTTAGATGGTTTCTCAAAATAAGATGCTATTTTTGAATTCCAGTACTAGGAGGGATTATGTTTTATTTTTTTCTTGAGGTTCCCTTTTTAGTTTCCATTATCCTAAATCTTCTAAGGAAGTTTTTTGAGTTGGAAGATATGGATGAAAATCGACTAAGGCATTATAGTGTCATGATATTCTCAATACCATAAAATAAAACAATGACATAAATAAATTACAAAAGTAGATAAAGAAATGCAACATGATAGAAAAAGGTTTTAAAAATAATTACCCGCAATAAGTTCTTGTAGGATGTAAATGCAACATAGTATCGAAAATACCTTGATTTATTTATTTTTGTAAGAAAATTGCAAT
This sequence comes from Taxus wallichiana var. yunnanensis, assembly GCA_018340775.1. NCBI lineage: Eukaryota > Viridiplantae > Streptophyta > Pinopsida > Cupressales > Taxaceae > Taxus > Taxus wallichiana. Next base: position 851,672,861 of record CM031237.1, read on the forward strand.
ATTTCGATTTCTTTAAATCCTTTTCTACTACTCCACAAATTTGAAAATTGGAAAATATTAAAAACCTTTGAACTTTTCTCAATGTTTAGTGATTCTATAACACACACCACCCACACACACACACACACACACACACACACACACACACACACACACACACACACACACACACACACACACACACACACACACACACACACACACACATGGTGAATTTAATCAAATTACTAAAAAAATCCCATACTTGTTGGCAAATGAAACCAAAGGAACAAGAAGGTTCCATAGATTTCTTGGTGATTTAAGAATTTTTTAAAATCCTGGCCCATTGATCATGCAAAAAGTTAATAAAAAATATACGTTGGGATTGGAGATTCATTGGCTATTCGTATGGGATAGATTATTTTTTGTGGAATTTTTGGGTCAAACCTCGACCAACTTTGCCATGGTCGTAATAATAACCAAATTCATATTCATGAATTCCTACTACTCGTAGTTAAAATTTTCCCCTGGTAACTTGATATTTCCTAAGGGAATAATGATTTATAAATATTCATTTCATGTTAATCGGGTCCATTTTAATCTCAACTAGGATTTTATTATCCATGTTCATTATCATAATATCATGTATTATGAAATAAAGATAATATCGTTACCATTTGCAATCAATATATATTTACTTACAAAAGTTATAGTGATCCTTAATAGTATTTCCATAATAACCAATTGGATCAATAACTTATTTACTTGTTGTTTTAATTATAAGACTAATTGAGTCAACAAAATTAGAATAAGTGATAACTTAATATTTCATCAAAGGGTCTTTGACCACTTATTATATTACAGAATGAGAAGCGAGATAAAACAAAATACAATCATTAAATAAAGATGTAGATATTATCTACTCGTATAAATCGAGATCAATTAAATAAGTTATACATTATTTTATTAATACATATTCTTGTGAAATTGTAAAATCAATTCTCTTTATTACAAGTCAACAAAATCCATGATTTAGGATCATACATTGGGGCCATATGCCCGTCCTTGCAATTAGGACTTCTTTGTGTAATAATTTAAAATGAAAAAAACACTTACTAAAAGATCTTTCATTTATATGTAACCGCAAGGTCATAATCAATAAAAAGTATTATATCAGTCCTAGTTTTCATTTCAAATCTTCTCCTATTTACCTATTCATCAATTATGAGAGAGAAATATACACAGTCCGAGTTTGAAAGAACCGACATGAGACAAACTTGTCCATTTCCTAAACATTAATCATTATACAAGGATAATAAAAATTTAGGTTCAACCTCACGTCAAATCACTTACTAAAAGAAATTAACAATTTAAGTCAACAATTATAATAACCTCATTTTTACAATAATTCTAAAATAACACATCCATTTCAAATTTTTAATTGTATTAAATAACAAATCAACTCAATCATAGAGTAATAATTTTCAATTCATAATTTATACACATATCACTAAATTATTCTAAAGTTGATTGAACATATTATCCTTGTTATTATAAAATATAATAATAAGAATATATTAATAACAACATTACGAATTAACAATCAAAATTCATTCCATATGTTCAACTTTATTTTTCATTAAGACCTAAAATAGAATCAATTACATATTGAGTTCGTGTTATCAAAAAATTAACAATATTTGAATGAGTACTGCATTAATCCGTAAGTATTTATTTTCCTTAAAGAAAGAACAGACATTGAATAGAATGTCTTGTAAATACTCAACACCAAAGAGAATTTTTTTACTAATCTCTTACAATCTGATACAAATTTGTAAACAAAAGATAATAAACAAATTTATATATATTTTCCAAAATTTACCCACCTAGTATTGGGAAAGACCAATCTTGATGAAAACAACAATAGTTGCTACCTATCGTAAAATGTACCCACATATATTTGTAACAATTATTAAACACAAAAACTCATCATGGTTAAATGTAATAGATCAAGTATACATATTTGAACCCAAAAAACAAAGAACCATCTTGATACTCTACCCATAACCTTGGAACCAAAAGTTAAGTGAATAACAAAACGAGCTTACATGCAACGAATTGTTAGCATGCAGACCCATTATGGGTATATATATATAAATTGAAATACCACATTTTAATCATTTAATTCAAACAACCAAATAGTCTAATATCGACCAAGGATCTAAGATCCAAAAATTAAGTGGACGGTAAAAAAATAATGTGCAATGAATCCTTTTCACATATGCCCCTTTATGGGTGTTTTAAAAGTATATGTTAAAACATAAATAACCGTAGTAAAACATATACCCGTTTATAGACCCAAATGGGTATTTACTAATGCTAAGTGTTATCCAATTTTGCCTCTCAAGTAAAATAGACAAACATGACTCGGCATGCAGAGTAGCCAACGAGGTCATTTCAGTCATGGAGGATTGCATTTTGGAGTTGGGCGAATGAAATTGCAAGTTCTCAAATTTTGGACTTTTCACCTCTCAGGATGAACTCCAAAATCAATTTTTAGGGGCTTAAATTGCTCAAAACAAGTCCAAATTTACCAACTAGTAGTTTTAGTTTTTGAAATTTTGATTTTCGGGATATCGAGATTTTGGGTTTTAGGATTTTAGGATTTCGAGGTTTTGGGATTTCGGGATTTTGGGATTTCAGGTTTTATGATTTTGGGTTTCGGGATTTTGGGATTTTTAATTTTGGGATTTCGGGTTTTGGGATTTTGGGTTTCGGGATTTCGGGATTTTGGGATTTCAGAATTTTGGGTTTTGGGATTTCGGGTTTTGGGATTTAAGGATTTTAGGATTTTGGGTTTTGGGATTTTGGGATTTCGGATTTTGGGATTTTGGGATTTCGGGTTTCAGGATTTCAGGATTTTGGGTTTGGGATTTTGGAACTCTCAAGCCCCAAAACATAAAAATAAAGACTCAATGTCTAAAATTACGAATTCCAAAAGTCTAAAATTTTGGACTTTCGAGACTTTTGGGTTTCAGACTTTTGGAACTCTCAGGCCATTTTGAGCGGTGAATAGTAGCTCGACTTCCGAAACCAAAATTTCTGAAAGTCTAAATTTTGGGATTTCGAGAGGTTGCATGCATTTTAAACTCCGAAAATGAAGAAATATAGTCCGCCATTTTTGAGGGTGTCAGGATTCTTACCTACCAAAATTATGAGGTATCGACTTCTTTTCTTGCCCAATGAAGGAATAATGCATGGAGACATGGGTTTTGTAGTAGAACCCATCATTGTTGCAGGAAAATTCATTGCTCTTTTGGGGTGGTTGAACAAAAATTCAGATTTCTTCTATCTCCTTCTCTAATTCTTCCTATATATTGTAAGGAGGGAATTTTTCAAAAGGTTGGACATTTTTTCTTTGCACCCTCCCTTCTTTTCTTTTCTACAAGTGGATTTGTGGAGTTAGAACCTCCCATTAAAAATTTAATGCAAATCTTACCTCTTGGCCATTATAGTGTCATTGTATAAACCTTTTGGAGCAAATAATGCATGTTTGTGGATGATTTTCAACCCTCTCTATGTTCATTGTATCCTCCCCGATCTCTCACCGCAACCCTACTTATCCGAGCATGGTGATTGTATTAATTTTAATGGTTTGTGTTTAATTGTAAAGTAGGTGTTCAACATTCCTTTGGTGCATCACCTCTGTTAGTTAGGTTTATTTTCTTATATCTTCTTAACCTTGTCTCCTTGGCAAATTAGAGTAGATTTTAGAGTAGACCCTCTGCAAATTGTATGTGTGCACTTGAACAAAGGAATAGGAACCGACCTTCATCGGAGAGCTTTCCCGATCGCAAAGTCCCACACTTTGGGAAAAGCTCCATGTTATGCAATCACACTAAGAGTTTCAACCCATTGAGTTGCAAACATTTAGGGAGCTGTGATTACGCATCAACACTAAGAAATAGAAAAAAATGCATTCACAATATTGCATTCGATTTAAACTCAAATAATCAAACCCATAAACAAACACATTATCGAATTAAAGCATGGGCTCAACCCATAACTCTTTCATCCCATAAATAGAAAATATGGATACCAGTTAATATTTTGACCTTCATTTTCATATGCAATATGAGAAAATAGTTCGAATACTTTAAAACATTCATTTCCACAAACTGTATGCAACTTCCCATCTACACACAACTATATAACATTCTAAATGAGCGGTTCAAAATCAACAAAGATTAGTTTGCTACAACCCATCTTGTAGATTATTTAATATCAGAGTTAAAAATTTCCTTCCATGATCCCATAAACTTTCCAACTCATAAAACAAATCATGAATATTTAGATGCATACCTAAATAATGAAAAATAAATTCCCATAATGTTATTATCGAATAAAATGATTAAAATTTAAGATACGAGAAAGAAGCTTATGTCCGGAATATGCTAGATCTTATTCAACTTGACTCTTTTTCTCTTTGAATCTCTTCCAAAAGTAAAAACAACCATAATAACACTAAAGCGGTTATTTTTACAACCGAGCCCAATATATTCATGCTCAAAATCTCATTCATGGCCGCAAAAAAAGCAGTGGAGAAGAAGATCCATTATCTCAATTACCCACAAAAATAGTAGAGTAAAACAAAACCATGCAATGACAAAATGAGAGAGATGGAAATGATGCGGCCATACTTAGGTTGGCTTCTCAGAAAAGCTAACCATTCCCAATAAGTTAGGTTCATCTTAAATTCCTTTAAGCCCAAAACCTTTTCCTTAGCACTCTTACCTACCACGTAATCCTCCAATTTCATTTTATCCATTAAATAGTGAGAGTTCGAATAATACTTTCTTAGCCTTTGGTTGAGTTCACGTTTTATTCATTTTTTCATACATTAAAAAAAATTGGTATATATCTTTATCACCCAAGTTATATGCCACTCAATTTATTTACAAAACAAGTCCAAGAAAACACTATTACTTGCCTCCCATTTATATTAAGTGGTTTAATATACCAAGCTTCCTATCCATAATTAAGTCTAATGTTTTTATCCATGCTTGTATGCCAAGAGATTTATCTCTCTCTCTCTCTCTCTCTCTCTCTCTCACACACACACACACACACACACACACACACACACACACACACTCGTATGCCAAGAGATTTATCGCACACACATAGAAACACACACACACACACACACACGAATTTTAAACAAGTCTTCACACAAACGTAAACCAAATCCAAGTTTCCAAGACCGTCCATTTTATGGACTATTCAAATAATTCTATTTCATTCGAGCTAGCCGAGTAAGGCTTATATTTACTACACACAAAAAGTTAGCACTATATATGTATGTTTGTATGTATGTATGTATGTATGCATGCATGCATGTATGTATGTATGTATGCATGTATGTATGTATGTATGTATATATGCCAAAAACTTATATGAAACACTATTACATGCCAAATGATCAAATAACCTTATAATCATTATCCAACATATACTTAGCAAAAATGTTTTGTTGCAAGCTAAGACTCTCGGTTAGTAAATTTTTTTAACCCAACCGATGGTCTATGAACCTGTCTATATGGTTATAAATTTCTAAACTAAAAGGGTGAGATATTACACAAGTAATATGACCAGATTACAAATAAGGGATAAATATCCCAATCTTCATTAATAATGATTTACACTAATAAGCAAGAATAATACATTGGGTCATAATGCCCTTTTAAGATGTGATGATATTTCAATCGCATAATCTAATTGATTACAATTAACCTTTTAGATTTACTTCCAAATAAACTCATGACGTAAAAATAATCACAAAATCTAATCCAAGTAGTTACTTCAAGTATGCCGACATTTCTTGTAAAATTGTAGGAGAGAGATAGATATGGGTTAGTTCATATGAATTGGCATGAGTTTGCATACTCTTATTCTATGTTGTAATTATAATGAAATAACAAAATAAGAGATCAGCTAAGATTATTCTTAATCAATAAGTTATAATCGTAAACTCCATAGCTTCTATTATGAAATCTACCTTAGAAACATATCTTAATAAAACTTCTTAATTAAATAAAAACATTATGTCCACTTTTATTATTTGCAACCAACCTAATGTGACTTAGATAGTTAGACAATATTGAGTCATTTACTGCATCACAAAACATCAATTACAAATGTAATAGCTCACATAACTTTCCAACTTTCCCGCATTATTAAAAACAAATAGAAAGTTCATAATCCAAACGGTCAATAATGACCACAATATATATAACAACTCATATTTCAGTAGAGTTGACAATACATGCACACACACACACATCATTCTTTACAAGAATATATACAATCCCAAGTAAGGAATCATTTAATCATAACAATAAATAACCAAAATATCTAGTTCCAAGAAGGGTGAAGGAGTACATCAATAATAAAATATAATCATCAACTGTATTACACATATCACAAATAAGTACTAGAAGGGACATAAACATTTATTCTTTCCTAATATTTCCCATACTAGCTCAAAATAGTCATGTGTAGCTATAACAGAATAAAGCCATTGTACATATATATTAACAATATTCCCAAATTGTCCTAAATTGAAATCATGTAAATATAAAATGAAATGGTCATTTCCATCATTCTTGTTACAATCAATGGAGTTGAATGCTGCCCCAAAAATTCCCACATCCAAATTTGAAAGAAACAATCAACTAAACGTAATTCATTTTATGTTTACCCAACCTTCATCCTTTCAAGTTTCCAATTAGTAAAATATCGCCAATTTAGGACTGAAATGTCATTTAATGGTTCCCAATAGAAAAAATGTACTCAATAAACCTATAACTCGAACAACTATTTTCCAAGTTCTAAAACCTGGACACAAAACATAATCGATTAACTCAATATGTCTATGATGGATAAACTAATATGAAATAACAATGAATCTATATTATATAAAACCAAACTTATCCCCAAACTGAATCTATTATTTTAAACAAAAATACAAAACCCATTTAATCTATACACTCAACAAGGTATTTCCTCCATTTTTATTCATAACCAAATAGAGAATAATAACAACAATGTTCAAGGAAGAAGCTATAAACCAGATGATAACAAAAATTCTCAAAGGAAGATCTATATAACTAACTCGTATTTCCTTTTTGTAGATCATGCATAATAATCCAAAACCCAAGACCAAAACTTATCCATTAAAATAATAACAACAATGCTTTAAAAAATAGCTAAACTAATCAAGTTTGTTTTTGTGCCCCATTTAGTGAATCTCTTGATTATATCAATGTGTTATATGAAGGGGAAAACGGATCCTATATGAACCCTATATTCATAATAATTGGTGATTTTGGGCTTGATCAGTCCCATTGACATACCACATTGAACCAATCTCTAGATTGGATCAATATAGTATAAAAACGAGACAAATCAAGTGAAAATGAACACTACATCATCACAATTGTTGGTTTTAGGCTCTAATGGTCTTATTCACATACATGTTGATTCAATCATTTGATTAGATCAATGGAGTAGGCAAATAGGGTTAATCGAGTATGTATGAACCTACACCATTGCACTTGGTGTGTTTGGAATCGATTGGCCTAGTTCATGTATCCCATAGATTCTCACTTGATTACCTCAATGAAATATATGAATAGGACCAATCAAGTATGAATGAACCCTACATCATCATACTTAGTGGGTTTGGCTTGATTGAACCAATTCATGTGCCTCATCAACCCAATCACTTATTACCTTAATACAATATTTTCATGGGACCAATTGAGCCCAAATTAACCCTATTAAATGGAAATTTCTAGGTTTGGGCTTGATTGGACCTACTCATATACCCTATTAAATCAATAACCTAGTTAGTCAATGTGGTACATGAATGGGGCCACTCGTGCGTAAATAAATCTTAAATTGTTACACTTTGTGGGATTGAGATAAATTGGACCCACTTGCATACACCATTTATCCAATCACATATTGAATCAATTTGGTATGCAAATGGGGCCAATCAAGCCTAAATCAACCCTAGATTATCACATTTAATTAGTTTAGAGCCAATCAATCCCGTTTGAATACCCTATTAAGCCAATCACCTGATTATCAAAATGATCTATTAGAGGGTCTAAACAAGATAAAATCAACCATATATTATCATACTTGAAGGGTGGGTAAGTGCACAAAGATGGGGGGCAAAAGGGGGTAAAAAGGGAAACCTTTTCTGAAATCAATGGAACACGAACTTCATCGAATAATTTGGCATGTCTATGCTCAATTTTTGACAAAGTGATAAGAATAAGTAACGTAGAGCTCAGAATATAGTTTCTAAACTACTATTTTTTTAAATGGTTGAGATTAAGAGGCTAAAATATGGTACACACACAAAGTATGTCTATTTTTGTGCAAAAAGATAAGAACCTATGTGTGTGCACCCCCATTTTTGAGTTGTATAATTTTTTTTAAAAAAATCCCTTTGGTATAAAGTTAGCTAAGACCATGTACAAGGTCCTACTAAATTTTCATAATTTTTGGATGAATATATAATTTTTAATTAATTTTCAAAGTGCACATATCCCAAAAATGAAATATTTGTGTGTGCACCCCCATAACTTTGAGAAAAAAGTCATTTTTAGTTTTTTTTTTTGAGTGTGTGTAGAATGGAGTTTATAAAAACCTCTTTTTTTTTTTAATTTGGATGAAAAAATCGTAAATTGTGCACCAAAATGTATGCATAGGTTTTTGTAAGAAAACAAGGAACTAATAAAAGAAATTATGGATGAAAGCCTTAAACTAATCAGATTTTAGAAAGAATTATATCATCATCAAGGTAAAAACGAGTTTGACATCGTAGTATAATTTTTATTGAATATTATGTTTTAATGCACGAGATATTGGGGTGCACACGTGAAATTTTTATGTTTTTCTGTCAAACACGGTTTTAATCACGCAATACGCAGTCCAAACTCTAGTTTGAAAATCCAAGCCTTTGGATTGGGTATTCCAAACCCCAACAATATGAAACGTGAGTGTGTTATAACGTGATCGCATTCCTGTTTCCAATGTGGAATATGTCCACTTGGGAGGGATAACATGGAAAAACACATAGAAAATCATAATGTGAGTGCGTTTTGGCTTGGTAAACCCGGGTAGTAATGTAATCACATTATAACATGACCTAGATTTTCCCTTTTTGCATTATAGCGTGACCAAGCCATAACGCGAGCGTGTTATGGCCAAAAAATAGATTTGTGTCTACTTTTGGGCCCCCATCTTTGTGCATACTCCCAGGTTTGGGATTAGTTGGCCCTTTTCCCATACCCCATTGAGAAAATTATTTGATTGGCTCAATGTAGTACTAGAATAATGTCGATCGAGTTATAATGTACACTATATTTGGGCTCGATTGGATGGGTTCGTGTACACCATTGATCCAACCACCTAATTTACTCAATGAGGTATGTAAATGGAGCCACTTGTACCCAAATGAACCCTACATTATCACTTTTGGCTATATAAAATATTTTTGTAACCCATTTGTTTTCACAAAAAAATTATTTCAATCCCAACATAATGGTGTGGTTAGATGGATGATATTTTTCACTAGTTATTGGGATATGGGGGAAAAGGTAATTGAGTTATAATTTAATGTAGTATGTGAAAATAAAAAAAATGACATCCATTTGAACAAGAAAATGATCTAAATTCAACCTTGAATCCTAATATCTTGTCCATATGAAAAAATGCTTGGATCCTATTTCTTTTCCCCAAAAATGTGATATGTGAAAATTCCAAGATAAGAATTGTTATCCAAATAACTCTCTCAGCTATTTGGATGACTTTTACTCTCACTCTGGCTCTGATGCTTCACATTTCAAGTTGCACACCCATAGGCTTTCTTATTTGGAACTTTGTAGAAATTTGTAGTCCTTTACGTGCTCCCCATGCCTTGCAATTCTCCTTCACACCCTTCTGCAGATGCCTTCCAAATTAGCTAAGTTCCGGGTCTTCTTGTGCACATGCCTTTTTTTATCCCCTCACACCCTCCTCACGCTCCAAGAAGAAACTTGGATTAGATCAACATCCTCCTCGTGCGCCTCTTCAAGACAGATCAAGGCCAAGAAGTGAAAACTCTAGGTCAAGACAATTTTCTACTCTCAGAAACCTCATTTTCAAGATTTTCTTATGAAAATTGAGAGTACAAGCAGTGGGGTAGGTTCAAGATTCAAAATGCAAGATCAGTATTAGGCTATCGTTCATGACCATGTGCTTAATGGACGATTGAAAAAAACAACCAACTCGGTAAGTCAAAATCGAGCCCGGAGCGAGTCGAATCGAAGCAAAGCAACAGAGCCATGGAAGGTGCCACATGTCAGATCAATGCACTTTCAAAAGGTGCAACAATAGCGGAGACCCTAGGGATGCGCTTGACCCCACGTGGATCCTAACACAGAGAAAGCAAAAGCGGCGGACGCCTCCACGTGTCCCATCAATGCAACTTCAATGGTAAAATTCAAAGGTGGTCCCCAAGCGACGCGAGCTCTCCATGTGTTTAAGACCCGAGAAAGTTACATCAGCCATTGAAAATTCTAAGAGACAACGGAAACCTCCACGTGTCTTTTTGGTGCACTTCAAAGGTAAAATCCAAAAGCGGGGTCCCCAAGCGAGCGCAGGCTCTCCATGTGTCTAGGGCCCGAGAAAGTTGCACCGGCTGTTGAAAAGTCTAAGAGCCAGCGGAAGCCTCCACGTGTCAGATCAGCGCATCTTCAAAGGTAAAATCCAAAGTGGGGTCCCCAAACAAGCGCAGGCCCTCCACATGGTGGTGAGCCCAAGAAATTTGCACCGCCGTTGAAAAGTCTAAGAGTCAGCGGAAGCCTTTACGTGCCTCATTGGTGCAACTTCAAAGGTAAATCCAAAGGTAGGTTCCCAAATGAGCGCAGGCCCTCCACGTGGTTAGAGCCTGAGAAAGATGCACCAGCTGTTGAAAACTCTAAGAGTAAGTGGAAGACTCATGTGCCTCATCAACACAACTTCAAAGGTAAATCCAAAGGTAGGTTCCCAAACGTGTGTTGACCCTCCACGTGTCAGTGGTCCAACAAAGTCACTCCTAAATAGGAAAATCCCACAGAAATTTTAAATGCTTAAATATTTTAAAATATTGTGAGAGCCTGCGTGAAATGCCCGACCCTAACTTTGGGTGATCATAACTTTTGATTTGGAAACTTAGATTTGAGCGAGAGAGGACTTTTTGGAAAACTTTCGACGTCTCTGCTACTCAACTACGACTAGTCCACCATTTTTAAGGCTATCAAGCTTCTCACATGCCATCATTAATGAATTATGTGCTTCCTTTCTTGCCCAACAAGGAACAACACATGGATGCATGGGTTTTGTAGTGGAACCCATCATTGTTGTAGGCAAATTCAATGCTCTTTTGGGGTGGTTGAGGAAAAAATTCAAATTTCTTCTATCTCCTTCTCTAATTCTTCCTATATATTGTAAGGAGGGGTATTTTTCTAAACAGTGGATCATTTTTCTCTCCTGCCCCTCTCTCTTTCTTCCCTAGGGTTGAATGTGGAGCTTAAGCCTCCTCTCTTTGCTTTGTAATGGCATTTTCTTGCCTCTTGCCCATTGATGATGTACTGTGTGAACTCATGGAGTAATAAAATCTGTTTTGTGATGCATTTTGTCCATCCTTTTCTTGTTTTATTATCTCTTCTTGCCTCTCACCATTTGCGGGGTATCCGTGCATATTCTTGATGTCTGTTGTAGGTTTTGGGAGCCGTGTTTAATGGGTTTGAAGTGGTGTTCTGTGTGAACTTTATCTTTGGTTCGTGATGCATCTGTCCATCCTCTCCATTGCTCACCTCTCTCCACTTCGGGAAGTTGAGATTGTGCTCAACAACCCTCATTTTCGGTGTATCACCGCTCTAGTGTAGGTTTTGTTTTTATGCACTCTCTCTCCTTAGTTCCTTGAAAAGTTAGATTAGGATTAGTCGGTTTGCTAGCTTGCATTAGAGTAGATTGTAGCGGAGTAGTTTAGGAAGAAGAAGTCGGCTTTCTCCAGGAGGACCATCTTAAGCCCTTGCAAGTCCACGGCTTGAGAGATGGTCCAATGTTATGCGGATTACATCGAATGCCCCATTCAAAATCAGGCCATTGGAGGGTGCTATGATTTGGCATCAACAAGAACCTTGAGATTCATATCTCTCAATGTATTTCAAATAGATGTATATAACACACCTCTACTAGTTAAAATAGTAGTTCTTGGGAGACATGTATGGCTACCTATTTTAGTATGAGAAAATGGAGATGGGTCTTCCCTTTTTAGATGAATAGGATATTGGTACTCAAATATGGAAAAATGCGTGTTTGTGATTTTATAGAGAAAACTATATTATAGTACATTCTATTATAGCCTAAGAAAAATATTATAAACTTTTAGGATATTAGTACTTGGATATGGAATGTTTGTGATTTTATAGAGAAAACTATATTATAGTATAATCTATTATAGCCTAAGAAAAATATTATAAACATTTAAAATAAAGGTATTATATATTGACAAAAGATAAATGAGTAATTATTACATTGGTATGTGTTTAACAATAGCATCTAGGAGTGGTGAGGGAGGGATATATCATTCTGAATAAAATTAATCTTAAATTTGATGTCCATTTTATTATTAGATAGAAGTTTTTCTTTTTACTTAGAGAATTCAATCAAAAATTGTAATATTTTAACAATATTAAATATTTTAGAATATTTTTATAGAAATATTTTTTTGAGCCCAACACATTGGTGTAGCTAGATTGATACCATTTATACGTAATTGGTCAGAAATTTTTGAAGAAGGTAAAGGGATTTTAATCAATGTGATATATTGTAAAAATCCAAGATAAAATCTTTCAAATTAATATTCATTAATATTTTCTAAATGTACTGAAGACATTTGTACTAGAGGCATTTCAATTTTCTTTTAAAAATAAAATGAATAAAATAGAGATCGTGTTATCCTTTCTATTTTTCATTTAATTTTTTGAATTTTGGGAGTTTGAGGAGAGGATGGATGCTAGGATCTGAATCTGAATCTCAATGCAGATGAGGATATGTTTCAATCCTTACTTTGACTAACGTTCCTGCTGCCAATTCCAATGCCATCCACATCAGATTTCAATCTAAATCTCAATGCAGATGTGGATATGTTTCAATCTAAACTCAAACTATGAAGTTTGTCACTATTCAAATGAATTCATTCTACTTTGTCTAATTTTATTTTATCATGCAAATGATGATATGCACAACTCGTAACAGTGGAATTTTATGCTTTTATGAGAAGAAGATCTGATCTAATCCTCTCATAGTCATAAAATACATCATTGATTATCATTATTTGTAAAACTAAACTTGATTAATCTCGTGTAAATGGAAAATATAACCTAAAATAAATATAAACCCAAGCACCCATAAATGTTTCCTTTGTGTGTAAGATCGTTATTGGGATCGAGAGGAGTCAATGGCTTCCTTGACTGTATCCAAACATGGCTTCCACGACATCTCTATGGCCACCCATCCCATTCTAGATTCTTCTAGAAAACCATTGTAATTTACAGAACAAATGCATACCTTACGGAATATTATAAATGTAATTGTAATTTACAGAATAATAGAAAGTGGATTTTTATACGCACTATGAAGGAGACCTAATGATTATATAATTAGTTTAAATAGTTTCCTATATTCCTAACCTTATCTTCTCAATTCTTATCATATTCCCGACTTTTTAAAAGAAAGTGATATTGAGGAACAAATAATTTTTCATATCATCTCCGAATAAAATTGTTTACAATATTTCAAAGGAATTAACAACTTGACTTTTGTAGGTAATGGGGGTGATTTGTAGATGCCCTTATAATAATGAGTTAGATTAATAATTCCCTAATCTATTAGTTCTCATAAGTCTTGTAATGAAATTACTTATATAAATTTGATTATGAGCAACAATATAACACCAAAGAACACAATATTTCATATGAATGATCTCAATATGCAATTAGAATATCTTCGCCACTTCGAGGGGGCAACCTCCAAACCATACAATAAGACTCAAATGCTCGAATGATGATCAACCACTACCTACTAACCCCTATTTATACTATTCCTATGTTATGGCCATCAGCAAGGCCGACCTACTAATGATAATATATCATATATGAAAGAGATACATCATGATAAGAAGTTATGATAGCCACAAGTCGGCTATATCCATCCAATGTAAGATATATAATTAAGGGCGTAACATGCCCCTCCCCTTCAAAGCAACATTGTCCCCAATGTTGGGAAGCCTTGGATCTTCTTTGCATGAATGCTTCATCTTCCCATGATGCATCCTCAATATTCATATTCTTCCACTTGATCAGTACTCTGTAATGACTCTGGTCCTCAATCTTTTGGTGCGTGTCTGAAGAATACCTTTAGGTTCCAATGTGATCCTTCCTTCCTCGTCCAATTTTGGCATCACTGACTGGGTGGAAATGTGCTTCCCAATAACTTTCTTTAAGAAAGAAACATGGAAGACTGGATGTATTTTACTTCCTTGAGGGAGCTCTAGCTTATATGCCACAATACCAATTTTCTACAAAACTTGGTAAGGACCATAGTATTTAGGAGTAAGCTTATTATCCTTCTTTTGTTATTTTAAGGATAAATGCTTATATGGTTGTAACCTTACAAAAAAAAGTCACCCTCTTCAAAGTGTCGCTCACTATGATGTTGATTAGCCTTTTTCTTCATGCGGTTTTGTACCCTTGCCAAATTTTCTTTAACACTAGAGAGTACCTCATGTTGGTGTTGAATGTGATATTCGATTGCTCTCACCTCTGGTTTGACCTTCAAGCTAGATATGAGTGATGGAGGATGGTACCTATAAAGTGCTAAAAATGGATACATTTTGTAGGAGGTATGAAATGAAGAATTGTACCACCATTCTGCCAGTGGCAACCATTGCACCCAACATTCTTTTTTATCTAAAGTAAAACATCAAAGATATCCCTCTAAACATTTATTTATCACCTCGGTTTTCCCATCCGATTGTGGAAGATAAGAGGAACTCTGGGCTAGTTGGGTATCGAGACAAGAGAACAAATCAATCCAAAAGTTACTTGTAATATTGGATCACAATCAATTACTATAATTTTTTAGTGTGTCATGGAGCTTTTAAACTATATCCATAAAAGAGATGGTAAGCTGTACTAGTTGTGAAAGGATGAGCCATGACACAAAAATGAGCATATTTAGTAAGTCTATCCACCACGACCATGGTGACATTTTTCCCTTTTGATTTAGGTAATCTGTGATAAAATCCATTAATACCTCTTCCCATCTTTCTCACTAGGAATAAATAGAGGTTGTAGAAGACAAGTGTCTTAATGGTCTCGTCCTTATTTTTTTGGAAAACCAAACATTCTGCCACAAATTTTTGAACATCTCCTTTCAACCCCTCCCAAAATAAATCATGCTTAACTCTATGATAAGTTTTTAGGAACCCAACATGGCCACCTATTGGAGAAGAATGTAGCTATGAAAGAACATGGTGTTTAAGTGTAGAGTTCTTACATAGATATAACCTATCTTTGTACCACAATGTATCCCCCTTCCATATAAATTGATTTGATATGGATGGATATTCTGGAGATTATGAATGAGAGTATGTGTTGTTGCATCTTTCTTCCATTCTTCCCGTGCTAGAATTTTTTTCCTCTTCTCTACATGCCATGATAATAGAATTAGAAACCTTGAGTGGATTAAACATGCACACCTAATGCACAAATTGGTCCTTAAGACCCCCAAGAAATAGGTCATTCAGATAATATTCTGTAATATCCTCCACACACAAGGAAAATTTTGGAATTGATGGACATACTCCTCAACCGAACTGTTTGGTGTAACTTTCCTAATTGGCTGAAGTAGTTCTCGAAATACTAGAACTATAGTGTAATTGAAGCTTTTCGGTGAAAACTATCCCTGGTGGCATTTAGGCCATTTTTCTACCTTTGACCACATAACCAATGATACCAAACAAATTGATCAGGTTCTAGGTATAAGGATGCCACAGTTACCTTTTGTCTCGTTGGGATCTAATGGAGATCAAAGAAATTTTCCATTTGGGTAATCCAATTGAGTGGATCCTTTCCATCAAATTTACACATTTCCACTTTTGGAATAATGCCCCGCCATTGGTGAGGAGAGCCACCTGAATGAGTAAAGGATCCTCCATGATTGGAGTGATTTGGATCTGTGTGACCATTACTAGAGGAACCCATATGACTGGAATTGGGAGTTGTGTTTGAAATAGCTCACAACAAATCCTACTACATTGCGTGAAAATCCTTTTGAAGTTCACTCCTCAGGCTACCTTTTAGTTGAAGAAGCTCATTATTAAGGTCATCTTTACTCACCATATTATTTACCCTCTCCTGAAGTTGGATGACCACCTCAGATACTCCCGAACCAGAAGACTCTGAATCCATATCTTCCTTATTTGGGGTCATTCCTAGAGTTTCTTTTCCTTTCCCTTGGCCTCGGGTAGATCTACCAACCATGATGTAGGGTTTGGGACTCGGGGTAGACTTAATAGGGAAAACTTTTAGGGTTTAGGGTTTCATAAATATTTTGGTTGAATATAGGAATTCATAAAATAGAAACCCTAGCTATTTTTTGGAAAGGTTTTAGAAAATAAAAGAAACTTGGAAAATTTCAAAAAATGTGCCATAGGGAGCCAAATTATGAAAAATATAGGATTGCAATAACTTTTACAATACAATTCAAAAATTCTTGAAATTTGGAGAGGAGCTTACTTAATCGATTTTGCCACATCCCAAAAACATTTGTAGAAAAAATTGCTACGAATCTTAAGATATAGTAGCCAAACCTTCACAATTAGGGTTTGATACCACATTGGTCGAGATTAGACTCTAATACCACTTATAATGAGATTACTTGTATAAATCTAATTATGAGTAGTAATATAACAATAAAGAACACAATATTTCGGATGAATGAGCTCAATATACAATTAGAATATCTTTCCACTTCAGGGGACACTCCAAACCATATAATAAGACTCAAATGCTCGAATGATGATCAACCACTACCTATCAACCCCATATTTACAATATTCCTATACTATGGCCATCAAGAAGGATGACCTACTAATGATAATATATCATATATAAAAAGATACATCATGATAAGAAGTTATGATAGCCACAAGTCATCTATATCCATCAATGTAAAATATATAATTAAGGGCGTAACAAGTCTATGGGATTATATAGCAACAAGGGAACATTTTTGAAGGTGTGGTGTTAACAAGTGTAAATGGTTTTCTAGGTGTATATGTTTAATAGTTGTTGGAATTTAATTAGTTTTATGTTAGTGTATTTGGGTTTATTGATCATTGGTTTAGGTTAGGCTATTGTTCTCTTGTATTTCTTAACTTGTGCATTATTTGATGTATTTTGTGACTTTCAAAACTCTCAACAGTGTGTTGATCTTTATGACATATCAACATCTAAAATAGAGAAGCTTACATGTATATTAGTAAATTTTTAGAAATAAGAATTACCAACAAATTAAATATTTAGTTGTTATTTTCATTTCTCGACTCTATGAAATCCTCTTTAATGATATTCCCCTATCTATAATTTTTTTAACTTTATCAGTAAAAAGGAAAAATATAATCTAATAAAAATATATTCCCATTAATATGCTCAATTTAATCATTGGAATATAAACAAGCTATTTATAAACATGTACCCTCTATTGACATTTATCGCACCCCATGTGAGAAGTAAACTCGAAACTTCTAAGTTTCTTAGATTAGACATGTTAGAAGTTTGACTATGTTTGGGGCAGCCATCTCGGAAAGGGATGCAAATTTTCAGATAGATTGGTTTTGGAAAGATCGGGATGCTATGCATCAAAACAAAAGCGAAAGTGTTGTCCCAAAAGGAAACACCTTGCGTATACCGCCTCTCCGATGTTTCATCTTTAGTAAGACAATGCAGTAGCCTTGGAAGATTGTTGCAAGGCCTTAGTGAAAGGCAAGAAAGATAGCATATGTGAAGTATTATGTTCTGAAACAATAGTTTCAGATGATGGTTTGAAGCATGGGAAGGTACAATTTTACAAACAACTTTGCATTTTCAATGAGCATCAAAAGGTACGTTTGATTTTAATTTATTTCCATGATTAAGTGAATTATTTAAGTGTATTGAGTTGTATAAGTTCATTTATTATCCATTCAAATGAAGAAAGTATAGAAAGGAAAGACATACATCTCATTACATGAAAATAGTTTCATTTATTCATAAGGAATAATTGTGCATATTTTCTCACACAAGTCGTGAGTAGTAATCGAATACATGTATATGAAAAATGAAAATGAAAAGAGAGAGGGGACCCATCATTTCCTAATGACTGGATCCTCTCGTTCGATTCTTATCATTATCTCCATCAAGCTGTTGGTCCACGTACTTGAAAAGAGGAAAGAAAATAGTTAGAGCTTAGGTCCATTCACTCTATTTTACCCAGTTTTTAATGTACAAGCATTCTTAAAGCAAGGTTGCAAAATGAATGGAATATTCTAAGTACGAACATGAAAGCATTCCAGGTGTAAGATATAAAATAAAACCACATATTTTCTAGAATATTTTTAGATATCAACCTCATACATGCCATCAGGTGAAACAAATTCAAGTACATTTGAAAATAAATTTCAGAATGTAGAAACTATGAAGCATAGAATTAAAGTTCCAAGATGAAAAGAAAGCCTTTTGTACTTAGTTTAAAAAGCATTTAGAAGGTTTTAAAAAATTATATGGTGTTCAAAGCTTCAAGAATGGATAAAAAGGTTTACAAACAACTATGCATATCTTCAAAGCTACATCCATAAAACAAAAATCATCAATTAATCTCAAGGATTAAAAGGGGTTTTCAGAGAAAGTTGAGGTTTAGAGTATAAGATACACTATAATGAAATGTTCATATCTTCCAATATAAGAGCATTTTCAGGTAATGGTAAATTTGTGTCTTGTTTGTATTATGGAGTGCAGAGGGATTATTTTTAAAAAAAGAATATACATGTAGTGAATGCCAAGGAAATGAGCTTCATTATATTTTATGTTTAAGTCAATCTTGGCCTAATAACTTACTTGATCAAAAGTGAAGTACTTTTTGGTTGCTGCAGGTTTATAACAATCAATAAATGCAAATTTTGAGCTTCCATGCTTTTATAAAAATGTTGAGTGAAATCAAGGTATTGCCACTATAAGCAATCAATGATTTTAGAAGAGACGAGATGACAAAAAATAAGAACCCATTCAATGATTGCAAGAAAGGAACAACTGCTATTGATCCATAGGAATCCAAAATCACTCTACTTCATCAAATTAGTCAACACGAAGAAGGAAAAATAATACATGGAGGTTCTATCTTTTTAGTAACAGGACCACCGCTCTATGCAAAGTGGTGGTTACATAACCACCACCCAACTAGGGCGGAGGTCCTGGGACATTCATCTGCATTGGGTGGCGGTCCTGGATCTTTCAGATAGAAAACAAAAATATGAAATGAACAGCCCAAAATTTGGAAGGTTTTCCATGTCTCTTCTCCTCCATGACCTTTCCATTATCTAGTGCACGAGAGGATGTGAGAAAGGCTATAAATACATGTTTGTATAAGAGAATAGGATCATCGAAGCATGAAAGCAAGTGAGCAAGAAGTTCTTAGTGCTGGAATTGTGTTTTGTAGAAGAAAGGAGTGTTGAGACAAAGAAAACAAGTAATTGAGAGGAAGTGTGAGATATTATCTACTTCTCTTTCATACTTATTGTAATTTTGTACTTATTGTTTTGAATTGGCCAATAAAAGTGGGAAGAAAGAGAAATTTCCCTTCCCGATTGGTTTTTCCTCCTCTGGAGGTTTCCAAGATAAAACTTGTTAGTGTTTATGAGCTTAAATTATTTCCTTTCCTGCAATTATGGATTCTAAGCATAAACATAATTCATTCACTAGCTATCTCTGTCATTTTCTAATAGAAAGTAGAACAACAACGTTTAATTTGTGATTCGTGGATAATTCCAAAGTTGAAGAGTTTACAGATCATTTTGGTATCAGAGCTAACAAGTATCTAGGATTGTGGTATTTGTTCTTGGATTTGTATGACAATGATGAGATCTAAAGGTGAAGAGGATTTACCATGCGATCTAGAGATTTCTACAAAGAGGTGGAAACAGAGAATTTAGGGAAAATGGAGGAAGAGAACTTGGTCCGTAGAATCGAGATGTTGGAGACCATGATGGATAAGATGTTTAGAAGGCAAGAAGAGCTTTCCAATTTGCAGAAGACAACTTCTATCAAGCAAGACTCCATGGACTTAGTGGTTCGGGGCTTAGCTAAAAAGTTTGGCATAGGAAGGAGCCACCATGAGGAAATTTATGGGGAAGAGCATGAAGAAGAGACTTCAAATGCAAGAGAAAAGGTAAAATCTGATCATACTCCTTTTAAAGTTGAGATGAAAGTTGATATTAAAAGATTTGAAGGACAAGTAGATGCAGAGTTGCTTGATAAATGGTTAAAATAGTTATAAGTCTACTTTAGTGTCCATAATGTCACTGAGGCATAGAGGATCACCTTTGTACATCTCAAAATGGAGGGACACACTCTGGTTTGGTGGGAAACCCATCTAACCACTTGTGAAAAGAAGAAGCGTCCTATTGTGAAATCTTGGCAAGAATTTAAATAATTACTTAGAGCTAACTTCTATCCTATTGGCCACAAGATTGACCAAATGATTAAATGGTAGTATTTTAGACAAGGCATTGGTCAAAGTGTGCAGGACTATACTATGGAGTTTTGAGGCAGGCCATGTTGCTAAACATGGACTTGGAGGATGAGGATATTTTGACTAAGTACTTGGGAGGACTTCACACTCACCTTCAAAGAAAAGTCATCTCCACAAAGCCCAAAGATCTCAATGAGGTGTGTGTATAGGCATACTACATAGATGATGAAAAGAAGCAAGGAGAAGTAGAGCCAAGGGAAAAGTAGTCAACAAATCAGCAGAAAAAGAGTATGGGAAAACAAGTAACAATGGTAAATGGAAAGGTAAACAAGTTGCCACTACTTTAAATACTTGTAAAGATCCCAAGAATTTTTGCAAGAACTGTGATATCAATGGTCATATTGACGCTACATGTTGGAAGTTGCATCCGGAGTTACATCGAAGAACCAAACCAAGGACTCAAAGAAGTCCATGACATCTGAAAAAATATAGGGAGAGGTGGAAATCGAAGATGACTATGATGTAGATGAAAGACTAGGATACACAGCCACCAACATGGATAGCCAGGAAGAGGAGATGAGTAGACTATTCCAGATCAAAATCCACATCAAGAGGACTAAGGTAAATGCTTTGGTTGATACCGGTTCTCGCCTAACTCAATTTCTAAAGAAGTTGTGAAGAATCTTGGTCTTAAGACTTACGAGCATCCACACCCTTATCCTTTGGGCTGGGTGAAGAAGGGTGTTGAAATTCAGAGTAACAAGAAGATATAAGGTCAAGTTTGGGATAAATTCCCAATATATTGATGTTTTGGAAGTTGACGTTATTCCACTTGATGCTTTTGATGTTGTATTCGGGAGTCCTTACTTGTATGTTAGGGATTCTATATTTAGGATAAGGGAAAACTAGTATAGATGGGTCAAGGATGGGATCAGCTACAACATCTGGGCACACCAGCGTAAGACACAGGTTATTATGGTGAGTGCTAACCAAGCAAAATGACTTATTCAGGAAAATCATAATCAGTTTTTTTACTTTTGTTAAAGGATAAACAAGAGGGGGTCGAAGTTTTAGAGATTTCAAACTAGGGAAAACATGATTTGGATAGTATTATTCAGTCTTTTCAAGAAGTATTTCAGGCTCCTAGTGGGTTACCACCAAACTAGGAAGTAGAGCATGAGATTCAGCTATTGCTAGAGTCCCCTCTACCGAACATCGGGTTGTATAGGAAATCCTTGCTTGAGAGTACTGAAGTAAAGAAACAACTCCATGAACTACTAGACCAAGGGGTGATACATCCGAGCACCTCACCATGTGGTTTTCCTATTGTGATGGTGCCAAAGAAGGATGGTTCTTGGAGAATGTGCATCGACTACCACACTTTGAATAGATCACCATAAAGAACAGATATCCACTTCCCCACATAGATGATCTCTTGGACCAGCTTCAACATGCCAAATTCTTCATGAAGTTGGATCTCAAGTCCGGTTATCACCAAGTCAGAATGAAGGAGGAGGATATATGGAAGACTACCTTCAAGACAAAATAGGGTTTTTATGAATGGTTAGTACTTCCTTTTGGGTTATGCAATGCACCCGCTACATTTATGAGATTGATGAATGATGTATTGCGGGATTTCATAGATTCATGTGTCATTGTATATCTAGACGATATCTTGATTTTTAGTGCCACATGGGAAGAACATCTAACTCATTTACAACAAGTCTTGTAAGTTCTCAAGGAGAAACAACTGCTTTGTAATATGAAGAAATGTGAATTTTCCAAATAGTCACTTGTCTATCTTGGGCATGTGGTTAGAGGAGGAGAGCTACGAGTGGATCCAAAGAAGGTGGAATCCATCACTAATTGGCCAACACCAACAAGATCCACAGAGACTAGGATTTTTGTGGGAGCAATACAGTACATGCGGAAGTTCATTCTGGGATTCTCTCGTGATTGTAACACCTCTACACACAGTGGATGCAAAGAGTAAGGGTTTTGACTAGGGTAAGGAACAAGACAAATCCTTTGAGTTATTGAAATACAAGATTAGTCATGCTCCAGTACTTGCTCTTCCTAATTTGCAGCAGCCTTTTGAAGTAGAGACAGATGCCAGTGATTACGCCATGGGCACAATGTTGCTTCAAGGAGGTAAACCCGTATGTTATCATTCTGAAACTTTCACTTCAGCAATTAAAGGATATTCAGTATATGATAAGGAAATGTATGCACTAGTTCAGGAAATTAAAAATGGAAGCATTATTTTTGGGTAAAGAAACTATTGTGCACACTGACCACAAACCTCTCAAGTATTTGCAAGCATAGTCTAAATTACAACAGGCAAGGCACTACAAATGGATGGGGTTCCTTTAGTAGTTCCATCTAGTGATCAAATACAAGAAGGGTAGTATAAACTTGGTGGAAGACATGTTGTCTAGGCCACCCACATAGGAGAAGTTTTCTTGTTTGGCCACTATCTCTTAGATCGAGTCCTTCACGAAGGAAGCTTATGGAGAAGCATATGCCCAGGATAGAGACTTTGGGGTGACATTTCAGTGATTGCGATCCTAAGGGATTGAAAGGACGGGATTGAAGATTGTTATATCAAGGAGGGGATACTCTACCGATGGGGGAATCTTTGTGTGCCTAAAGAAGAAATAATTCTATTGATGAGGGAAGCACATACCTCGAAAGTAGCGGGACATTTCGGTGTTGGTAAGACCCTAACCCACTTGCAAAGGTACGTGTATTGGCCCAATATGCAAGAAGAAGTATCAAAATTTATATGTGGATGTAAACTTTGTTGTACTAGAAAGCCTAAGACTAGGAAAGAGGGTTTGTATATGCCTTTTCTAGTACCTACTCATCCGTGGGAGGACATTTCTATGGATTTTGCAGGAGGATTGCCTTGTCTAAACATGGCCATGACTATCTTTATGTTGTTGTTGATAGATTCAAGTAAGATGTGTATTCTTATGGCATGTAAAAAGAAAATAAAAACACATGAGGAAGATATCTTTTCTTTGCTAATGTATGGGTGCATTTTGGTTTGCCAAAGTCTATTGTTTCGATAGGGATTCCAGTGTTCTGGGGAAGTTTTGGACTACGTGTGGGAAAAATGGATACCAAGTTACAGAGGAGCACAACTTTCCATCCACAGATAGATGGACAGACAAAGGTGGTAAATAGGAACTTTGGTACAGTTAATCAGAGGGTATAACAATAAATACCTAAGGACTTGGGATGAGTCCTTAGCCTACATTTAGCATTCCTATAACCAGGTAGTACACACATCCACTATGAAGTCACCTTGAAGCATGCTTGGGATATCTACCTACAAATCCACTGGACATAGCAGTTGGGAAACAGGATGAGGAGGAGACATGAGACACAAAGGTGACTAGAGCAAACAAATTCATTGAGAGGATCCGGAAAATCCATCTCAAAGTCAAAGAACAACTAGAGAAATCTCAAGCCAAGTACAAAGCTAGGCATGATTAGCATAGGAGGGAACATAAGCTTCATGTTGGAGATAGAGTTTGGCTTTACTTGAGCAAGGAGAGACTACAAGGTCAAGCATGGAAGCTCAAGCCACTACGATATGGGCCCTTCACCATATTGGAGTAGGTTAGAGAAAATGCCTTTTGGCTTGATTTGCCGTCATTTATGAGGATGTACTCTGTAGTAAACTGTGAGAACTTGCACCTATATGAGCCATCCATGCTAGATAAAGATGAAGAACTACAGTTGTTACCTTCCATTGAGGATTACGTCTTGGACTCACGAGGTGAATTGGAGGAGGATGTAGTGCTATGCAGTAGAAGGTCAGAGAGACTAGGAGAGGTCCACAGGAGTCTTGGTAGATTAGACTGAAAGGAAAGACACCAAGGCATGCCCGATGGTACTCAAAGGAGCAAGTGAGGGAATTATTTCCTCATCTACTCCCCCACTAAGATTTTGTGGGACAAAAATCCTCCTAAACAGGGGAGGTGTGATCCATAGGGATCTAAAATGACTCTACTTCATCAAATCAGTCAAGCATGAAGAAGGAAAAATAATACATGAAGGTTTTGTCTTTTTAGTAACAGGACCACCGCTCTGTGCAAAGTGGCGGTTACAGAACCACCACCCAACCAGGGCGGTGGTCTTGGGACCATTGGTCTGCATTGAGTAGAGGTCATGGCTCTTTATGACATGAGAAAAAAAATATGAAATGAATAACCCATAATTTGGAAGGTTGTCTGTGTCTCTTCTCCTCCATGACCTTTCCCATTCTCCAGTGCAAAGGAGGATGTGAGAAAGGTTATAAATACATGTTTGTAGAAGAGAATTGGATCATCGAAGCATGAAAGCAAGTGAGCAAGAAGTTCTTAGTGTTGGAATTGTGTTTTGTAGAAGAAAGGAGTGTTGAGACAAAGCAAAAAAGTAATTGGGAGGAAGTGTGAGATATTATCTACTTCTCTTTCATACTTATTGTAATTTCTATACTTATTGTTTTGAATTGGCTAATAAAAGTGGGAAGAAAGAGCAATTTCCCTTCCCAGTGGTTTTCCTCCTCTGGAGGTTTCTAGGATAAAACTTGTTGGTGTTTATGAGCTTAAATTCTTTCCTTTCTGTAATTGTGGATTCTAAGCATAAGCATCATTCATTCACTAGCTATCTATGTCATTTTCTAATAGAAAGTAAAACAACAACGTTTAATTTGTGATTCGTGGATAATTCCAAAAGTTGAAGAGTTTACTGAGATCAGCTATATATCTTGATTAAAGCATTCATGGAGTGGTACAAGTCTTATTAAATGAAAAGATCTCCATAGGCTCAAAAGGTACTTCAAATTTTTCAAGAAAAATGTGTTACTGGGAATACATTTCGGATAGGAATTCCAAGAGATGAAGTTTCAGAATCATCAACCAAAGAGAGTATAAATTTCTAGATTAAATAAAATAGATTGCAGATTTGCAGAGAAAAGAGAGTACAAATTCAAAAATGAAAGGAACACTATAAATCTCTCATTTATTTGAGAAGGTATAATTTTACCAATTTTTATGTCATATCAAGCAAAAATCCCCAACAAAGAAAGGGGTGATCTTGATGCTTTCATTTCACTTGAAGATGTTAGATCTTAGTTAGAAAAAAACTATCATATCATTTCTTGCACTACATGCGAAAGCTTAGGATGAAACAAGGTAAGCCAACCACAACCGCATGGAATGAAATGCTAAGCAACAAATGGAATCAAAACAGAAAAATAGAGCTTGTAAAAAAACCCAAAATCAAATGCCATTATATTATGGAATGTAAGGAGCAAGCACACACATTGCCATTGTTATCTCAAAAGGAAACAAACACATATTTCTTTGCATAAGTATAACTGAATCGTTTTCAAAAGAAGGAAATTATATTTATGACATGTACATGTACTTGAGTATTGAACAAGAGTAAGAAAAACAAAGTGGTAATTTCAGTAGAATACCATAGAAGTCTACATCATGTAAATGTCAAAGTACAAGTACCACATGCCATATTTCCAAGATTTGTAGATTGAAAAACACAGACTTCAGATCTTTAAAGGGGATGTTATTGGTTTTGCAAAAAAAAAGAATAAGAATGTTTTATGAGACTCATTTCTACTTTCATAAGAAGTAATAATGGTTTTAATTTATGCATCAGCTTCTTGAAATACTATAGATCTTACATGAAATAAACAAAAGCATGCCTCAAGCTCAAACAATCTCTTAGCATTGTAGTTAGCTGTGAAAAAGATGAGCATATTAAATGGTAACAATGCAAATAATACAACTCATGAGAGAGGAAAATGGAGCTTGAACCATTAAAAGTTTGCAAATTTGAGCCAATAAAATACGATGACCCAGAATGGAGAAAAACCCAAAATGGTAAATGTAAGAATAAAGGCAAAGCAATACAAAGCAAACCAAAATGAAACCCTCATTCTTCATAGCCACAATAGTAAGAAACTTACACATGTTGAGCCATCGTCAACATGGCCAAGCTTGGGCACAAAACAAATCTTGGAGATAGCAGGACCGGCCACCATTTTCACTTTGCAAGAAACCCTTCAACGGTTGAAAGCAAAACTTCAAATACAATAGCAATGCAAACAAAATCTCATTTACAAAAAAACCCACATACATTTTTTGGGTAGAAGGGCACATGAAAAGAATGCAAACCTGAATCAAAAGCTCCAAATACAACAAATAGGGGGAACCATGACAAGTCTTCAAACCAAACAGAGAAGGTAGTGGCGGTCCAATACGTTCAATATAAGTTCGACAACATTTTAAGAAGCACCCAGATATACAAATATCCAAAAAGAGAAACAACAATCCTTACCCAAAAGCAACAAACCATGGTGGTCATCGCTAGCTCAAGAACTAGATTCAAAATAATGAAATGCCAGCATACATGAATACCCACCTTTCAAAACATTAAGATCTGTGTTTTGAGGAAGAAAGCAATATTTTAATACACGCAAATGAAGGCAAGAGAGTAAAGAAATGGCAGATTGAACACAATAGCAGTGGCCCGGAAGATAAGCTCGCATTTCAAACTATGGTGTATTAGTCTTCAAACTTTGCTTTCTCTCTCTCTCTCTCTATTGTCTTTGGATGTTTCTTATCCTTATGTGGTACTCTTTTCTTCCTTCTCAAGGTTGATCAACCTTCTTGGAATGAGATATTATATCAATCATTTCATCCTGAGTATTGGTACAAAAATATTGCACACCATATTCCTATTTGTTTGAAAGACAACTCAACCCTTCAAGTACATCACTCATACACATAGTACACACACACACACACACACACACACACACACACACACACACACACACACACACACACACACACACACAATCTGCACTAATGAATTGCTAAGTTCTACGATAGTAAAAGTTGTCGAATTGGTCCTAGACCTTCATGAGCAAAATAGTAGACTTGTAGTTCTTCCCCTACAAGAAATAAACCAACAACTTCATTGTAAACATTTTGGAGGTCACACCACCTTCTTGGAGAAGAGCCCATTGTGATGTTATAGTGGTTAGATAAAAGAAACAATGGGCTTGGTTGGTATGAAATGACACTTCTCAATGCAATGTAGTCCTAATTAGGCCCTAATGGAGGGCTTTGAATAGATAAAGAAGTAGGATAAAATAATAACCTAGTTATGAAGGTGAAGTTGATTATTCAAAGTATGTCAATCCCAACTAATATTCTCATGCATCAGAACACTATGAAATACCACAAAATCCCACTTCCTTGACTATTTTGTATTAGCTTAATTCCCGATTTGTGGGTTGAGATATGTGTTATAGACTACAAGAATGAATTTCAATTATTTAACAAACTTCATAGATTCCTACCGACCACACAAGTTATCCTGTTGATGACAAGTCTCAATTAATCACAAAATTTGAAGGATTTCAATTATCACAGTCAAGATTTATACTTCATATAGGCTAAGAGCGTAAATAGTTGTAGATTGGAGTTATGAATCTTTTAATTTCCTCTTGAAGATGAAATTCTTCATTCCTAGCTATACCTAACCCAAAATGATCTTGACAACATCAGATCTTAAAGAAAAACACCATTGTATATGCTAATCCTATAATTCTCATCCTAGCTCGATAGGGGAATGATGGAAGGGATAGTTGCACTTTGAATTGAGTCCTGCAATTTTAGGAGATGAAAGGTGACACCACAAGTATTGAGAAAATTGAAAAATAGGAATTTTAACTGTGTGAAATTCAAGATCCAATGTGCCCTAGATTTTAATAGTAATGGAAAAAATCGATTCCAGAAGACGCTCCAGGATATTTCAAAGCCTACAAAAATTTGTTTGAGCTTATAATGTCCTATCCTACACATTGCATGCTTGACAGTAGACCAATTGGTCCAAATACATGATTTGTCAAAATTTCTTCATTTGATCCGTATTGTTTCTAACCATGAATGCATATAAAATGATGAAATAACAATTATGACATGCAAAAACATTACTTTAAAACTTCAAATGCATTCTATTATTCTCAATCATGATGAATACAAGCTCTAGTTCAGTGATCTTTTAACAATTCTTTCAAACTCTAAGTTTGCATAGTCAAAACAACCTCTAGAAAACACTCAACTTCACTCCTATCATGGTTCAACCACCCCTAAACTTAGGGATTAGTTAAAAACCTCCATAATATGATGGAACTAGTTGGATATACGTTGAAGAATAGATATTCAATAATTTTTTAATCCATTTTGGCCATCTTATGCATATTGGCCTTATTTAGGCATTACGAACGCTTAAATGACCTTATATGAACAAACCTTAAATGAACTTAAAACAAATCTTAATTGTCTAAATATGATGGTCACAAACAAATAAGGTACAACTAAACAATTAGCAACTCATTCCATGCAATTGAGAAGGAAAATCAAGGAACACTAACTAACACACAAGATATGCAATTGTGATGTATTTGATACCTCTAGGTCAAAATAACATCCACATAATTAAGTTGTAAAAGCTTTTAAATAGACCCTAACCACCTAGTTGTTGGTTATTGTCATCACGTAGTACCTATATACAAGAATAAGATTTTAATAACAACCGAACCAAACATATTAAATGTATGGTTTTAATTTATAAGTATAATTTAAAATTTTCAATAATATTAAATTTGGAGGATAACTAAACATATTAAGATATATCAACATCTCGTAAAAAGCATCATGCAATATTGATAAAATTGTGGGTTTGTAAAGATAAAACACTAAACAGATGGGTTGTGGTCCAATAATGTGGATGGTGTAAAAGATGTTACTTAACCATCCACTAGAGTTCCACTCTAGAAAATACCCGTACAAACAAAAGGATGAGACCAACATCATACTACCCCTATAAACAAAGGGATGACGCCTAAACAAAATGGATATCCCTCTCTACAACTAAACTAAAGAGGACAGGATTAAATCCAAGCCTCACACAAACCCAAATTTTTTTTTTTAAAAACGAGAAAAAAACAGACGATTCAAATAAAATACCTATCTTAAAACTGCCCGATTCATGATGTGATCACCTTTTAGTGAGCGTGACGGGCATTCCTCCCTTGATGCGCATGTTGAAGTCAAGCGTGTACCTGGCAACAAACCCTGGATCGACCTTGACACTGTACCCATGGATTATACACGCCACTATCGACTTCATCTGAATCATGCTCATCTCCTTCCCCAGGCATATCCGAGGCCCTGCGTTGAACGCAACAAACTTGTATGGACTTTCCCCTACAAATTCCCCATTTTTCAGCCATCTCTGGGGCTTGAATTCCAGACAATCCTCACCCCAGATGCTTTTCATCCTCCCCATCGCATAAATGCTGTAATCCACACTCCACCCTCTGCCCACAACATTGCCGTCTGGTAAAACATCCTTCTGCACAGCAACTTTGGAGTCGAGCGGCACAGGCGGATACAGGCGCAGAGATTCACACACCGCTGCGTGCAGGTATTGCATCTCCCTCAGTTCTTCATAGCTAAAAGCGACATGACCTTTAGGGTATTGGCTTTCTCTTCTTCTGGCTAAGACCTTCATAATTTCATGGCGGATGGTGTCTTCCTCTGTGGGATGAGAAGAAAGCACCCAGAAGAACCACGTCAGAGAAGTGGACGCTGTATCTCTGCCTGCCAACATAAAATTCACAATCATGTCTCTCAGAAAAGATCGGAACTTGTTTCAAGATTCTCTTCATTCTGATGATCCAAAGCAGCCATGAACCTGGAAAGAAGGTCGTTTCTGAGGGGGTAATTGCTTTCATTCTCAGCGATTTCCTTCCTTCTGGAGCGAATAACGCCCAACGCAAAATCATCCACCACAGCAATCGCTTGGCGCAGGCGCCTTTCAGAGCCAATGTCGAACAGCTTCTTGATTCTCCACGCAAAGGGCACGCTGTAAAAATCCTCCCGAAACTCAATTCCGTGGCATCGTCAAAAGCTCGGGCAAAGGGTACTTGTGGGAGAGAGGGATGCAGACACGCGGGATCCACTCCAAATGCTACGCTGCAAATGTTATCAAAGGCAAACCTCTGAAAACGTCCTGCAAATTTACAGACCCGCCTCCATTGCAGACATTGGAAAGCAGTGGCATGAGACGATCTCCGATCTCGCGCTGCACCGTCTCGATCACAAAACTTCTTAGAGATTTGGTGTTGAATTCGTAGCTGGCAGCCTTCCTCTGCATCTTCCACAGCTCTCCGTCTACATTAAAAATTCCCCTGCCCAGGAAATCGTGAAAAAGAATCTTCAGGCGCGGTCCTTTTTCATAATTTTCGAAATTTGTTTTGAGCAAGTGTTCCACGTTTGCAGGATTCGCAGTCAAATACCCTCTTATTCCCATCGGACGCTCATATTGGGTTGTATTAGACGGAGAAGCCGAGAGTGTGTCTGCAATCCAATCATGGATCCTGTGCCGGTTTTTTATTAACGAAGGGAGAATGCCAAGCAGAGGATAATGAGTAAACCCATTCCCCTCTGGTTTTGATTTTTTATTATGGAATAAGTGCGCGATTAGGAGGAGAGAGCAGGCTATTGCAATACAAAAGCAAGCTTCACTCCCACTGGCAGCCATGGCCGCCTGCACATATTAATGATATCAAGAATCTTCTCCATCTTAATAAATGCGAGATTCTCAAGAATGGATCGCAAGTAACAAGGATAGAAGATACCAAAGTCAAGAATGTAATGCGGCCTGCCCATTTCTGTCTCTTCTTTAAGAATTATTAGACGACCGTGACTATGGGAGGGGAGCCAGTCATGGTGCACCCAAACTTCGGGACACTATCCGAACATGAAATTTAACCGGGTAATCACCAAAATCTGTCAACAGAAGCGCGAGAATTCTCTACATCCTGATTGGCTTTGCCAACAAACTTGACACGTAACCCATACAGTCCATACCCAGTGGAGTGGGAGGTGTCACAATTGGCACGTTTTCGGAGTGCGGACCAATACATGTTAACGCCGAGCCCCACCTATTACTATTTTCGCTGCCACCCGTTGGTTTAAATGCCGCTATTTACGAGGACGTCCAAATCGGCGCGAAAGGATATGGTATCGATACAAATCCGAAGGACCATGTCGTGGCAGCAGAGCGGTAGATATTTGTGTGGCATTCATGGCCGTTTAATGCTGTTCAATGCGCCAACCACTCCGAAGTTGATGTGCCCATACGGTTCTGCAATCCGTCACCACCGTCCACCGCTGGTTCCAGTTTCCCGCTCAACCCTCCGCCGAATGCTGCGACTGCGACTTCGTGACCTGGATACTGAGATCGCCTGGTATATTTGTTCTCAGTTTATTGCCTGGCTATTCGTGTTAACAGCAAATGCATCTTGTGGAAGGTACTTATGATTTCTTTCTTCAGCAATAATATTGATTTCTTCCTACGTTCTGTACACTGTTCTGTTCTAAGTCGTTTAGTTCTTTAAAAACTGATTTGTATTATTTGGTGCTTGTATATATTACGAACTGATAGTATTATGTGAACATGTCTTGCAGTGGTGGGGAGGAGCTTGTTCAATCGACCCAGTATGGAAGTGCAGATGCGGAGCGTGATTTCAACTGTGTTTATCAACACATCAAACAAGTTTGGAAATTGTTTGATTCTCTTTGAATATCTCAGTCCTTAGGGTTCTAATAGGTGAGGTTTTTACCCTCACTGAGGCAGTGATAGAAACTATTGCATATTTCTCTTTTCTCTGGTAGATTGTGTTATATGTCTTCCAAGTTATGTGATTCCTTTTTTCATATTTTTTTACTCCTACTGTTTCTGAAAATTACATTACTCTGAACATTAAAAAAAACTAGGTATTCCCAAAAATCTGTCAAAAGAAGCTCGTGAGAATTGTATCATTTTACTTGTTGAATTAATATAAGATCTCAATCATAAAGGAAAATACCAACAATTTGTAAACACTGTCCTTTACAATATTTGATCTATTTTGCATTATACCGCGCATGTATTGTGAATAAGATTCGGTATTTTGTATGATTGTTGCTTCTCTAAGAATTGGTTTATTTGGTTTGCTACTTGGCCAGATTTAAATAGTCCTTTACTCCATTAATCTTCGGCGAGCTATGTAACCTGTGTACCCTTTTGGAGGAACCAAGATATTTGTATATTGAACCTCTTTTTAGTTATAGCAGGGTCACGACTTTCACCTGAAGGTACTGCCGTTCTGCTGCAAATACCATTTCTATTCTATCAAAGGAAATTCTTTTACCCAAACGCCTTCATTCTTCGTGTGCTGATATTTGAGCTAATTTGATGATTATGTGTACAACCCTGTGTGTCATAATCCATATGATGCCTTACGAACTATCTACATTTTAAGATGGGCATTTGAGAATGTATGGACACTAATTTATATTTAAAGATAGGTTGAACTCTGTTCTGTAAATCTCTTTTGATATTTCCTTGTACATGGACGTTTCCATTCTTGTATCTATGTAACGTTAAGGACGTACTGAGATCCAAAGTAACGTCAGCCCGGCCATATGAGTATTTATATATATTTCTGTTTAAACATCACAGAGAATAAGGTTAGTGTCCATTGCATGGGAGGGGAGACAGTCATGGTGCACCCAAACTTTGGGACACTATACTGAACGTTAAAAAAAACCAGGTAATCACAAAAATCTGTCAAAAGAAGCGCGTGAGAACTCTCTACAGCCCCATCTCCTTTGCCAACAAAATTAACCTAGTCCTTGAATCTCAGTACGTCCTTAACCTTACTGTTTTGGCCTCATAATTTTGTTCTCGGTCGTTTATACAGACCACCTCTGCGTTGGGAGCTAGTGATACTTAGCAGTGTATTACCTGGCTATTCGTTATAACAGCACATGCAGAGAGTAGAAGGTACTTCTGATTTCTTTCTTCAGCAATAATATTGATTGCTTCCTTCCTTCTGTACACTGTTATGTTCTTATTCGTTTTGTTCTTTTATGGTAACCCCTATTATTAGTCCAAGAGGCTGATTTGTCAATACCAATGGTAACCCCTATTATTAGTAACTGATTTGTATAATTTGGTGATTTTACAAATTAAAAACTGATAGTATAATTTGTACATGTCTCGCAGTGGTGTTGTAATGCTTGTTGGAGTGACTGAGAATGGAAGTGCAGATGCTTGTTGTTATCAACACATTTTTTAGTTTGGAAATTGTTTGATTCTCTTTGAATATCTACAGTCCATACAGTTCTAATAGGTGAGGTTTTTACCCTCATTGAGGCAGTGATAGAAACTATTGCATATTTCTCTTTTCTACTGGTAGATTGTGATATTGGCTTCTGGCTGTTACATTAATGTCATTTACTATTTTCTGTTACTCAGTGTAATTTTCAGAAACAATAGGAGTTTAAATCTTTGAAAAAGGGTATCACATAACTTGGAAGACATATATTCATTCAGTAAACATTTCCATTGTCCATTACAAAAACATGGCCATACAATATACTTGGGCCATATAACTACTATTACTATATTGTAGTTTTTAAATCGAAAGGCCAATTGATTACATCAAAAATTCAGCCCTCAAAATTAAATATTTACTTTCGATAATATCATTTCCAAAATCCGAGGAAAGGCGGTGTTGAATCTGCAGTCGAGGTTGAAGCTGGGGTGTTACTTTGCAATTGCCTCCCTATGTTGACATCCCTCACAGGCGTAGTTGGGAATGGATCAGAACTTGGAGAAGCATTCACTCCAACTGCAATATTATGTGTTGAAACTGATAAAGGGCAATGTATGCCCATTAATTCTCTTAACATTGGGTGTTGATCAGGAAAAGGATTAATTGGACTACTCAATCTCCTTTTCCTTTCTAACTCTCTTCTTGCCTTCTCAAACTCCTTCTCCTTTATCTCTTGATCCCTTTGAATCCTTTCCTATTCCTTTCTCTGTTCCCTTTCTTGCCTTTCAATCAACTTTTGGTGCTCCTTTGTTTTCCTTCTATATTCTTTTTCAATCTTTCCTGCTCCTTCCTTTCCCTTTCAACAATTCTTTCAGCCTTCTTCTCCTGGATTTCTTCCTTTTTCTTTGCTTCAATTCATCTATTTCTTTTTTCTTTTCTCTTTCTCGACGAGAAGCTCCATGTACTTGATCTCATGCGGTGATTAGTTGAGATTCCCTACTCAATCTTATACGAAGCACTATTTGACCTGATGATTCTCTAACCTTTTCCATTGGGAGTTTCAAGAATCTACTAAGAGTTTTTGTCCTTGGTTTACCTCACAAGTTTGGTTTGAATTTGCTCCTAATACCCTCTTCGCTCTAACTGTGAATGCATCATTGTCTTGACTTGAGTGTCTACATAGTAGTGCACCAAATCTAACTCATGAAGTATTGTTGGTTGAGAGGGTAAAGAGATATTGACTTCTTCATTATTGAAGTTCAAGTTTACACCAAGATTAAGAGCAGCTTCTTTCATCAATCAGAGAGGGCTATCTTCTGTGGGCAGAGATAGTGATTCATCGATTTGATTAATTCTATTTGGAGTTTCCAATTGTTGAGCAACACATTCATTTATATTTATCTCCTTCTGCTGAGGTTCTGATTCTTTCTCCAATTGTGTGTTAGGCACCATCTGAACATCTTCACTTTGCTGTAAATCAACCCTAGATAGATGAAGCATATTTTCTGCTGCACCAGCATCATCTTGAGAAGATGTGTCAAATGTTCTGCTTGGTGCCATGTCTTCATCCAAGGCATTGGGATTAAGAGGCCATATACCTGTTCTTTTGAATCCTGCTTTAATGTTGCTAGGTGTAAGAGCCCTTTTGAATGCTTTGCTCCCTAACTCGGCTAATTCAGCCCTTTTCACATCTATCCCATGGTTTGCAACTATCCATTTGCGCCTCTCCTCCTTGAAGTATGTTTTGAATGGAGCAAAGACACTCACATCCAATGGCTGTAATTTATGAGAGGTGTGTGCAGGCAATGTTAACAAATCAATCCCCAAACTCCTGGCTTCTTGAATTGTCCCCAAAGCAACATGTGAACCATGGCCATCAAAAATTAGTAAATGCCTATTGGTAGGAGAAACTCCGCCAGGTACAGATGATGCAAAGTGATGTAACCATTTCATGAATAAATCCTTTGTCATCCATGCATGTGATTGTGTTGCCATGCAAGCTCCAGGCTCACAACCTGCAATATAATTTTCTAAATGGCTCTTCCCTTAAAAAGATAGAATCCTGGAATGCTTTGTCTAGCAGCATTTACACAACACAATATGGTAATCCATTCTCTGCTTTTTGGGATGATATATGGCACACTCCTACTACCCCTTTTAGCAAGCACTCTCATACCGCAGTTCCTTCCAGCTTGTAATCCATTTCATCACAATTCCATATTTGGTTTGGTCCATATGGGTTGGCCTCATAAGCTTTAGACAAATTAATGTAGAAGGAACTGACAATTGATGGCCTCAAACACATTGCTCGATCCTTATCAAGCCCTTCAGCTATCCTTAATGTTAGATCCAGTGTCTTTTTTTAAAACCTGCCCACCATGACTTACCAGGAAAACCATCCGTGAATGGGTTAGACCTTGTTTCACAGATTTGTGCCACACATGTCTTAAGTTGTATAATTTCTAACCCGTGTCCCATGTCAGCCATTTCATGACACCAACTCACTATCTCCATCTCTTCTTCATCTGTTAGAATTGTTGGTGGACCCTTTCTTTTAGTGGTGGTAATGCCCATCAGCCAAGAAGTAAGGGTGGTCGCTGGTATACCCCATTTTTTTACACAAAACATGTGTAGAGTATCCATAATCTTCAACATCTTTCATGGCATTATTCATATCAGACTTGTTCCAATCAGATCTTGGCTTTGACACTTTTAGTGTTGAAGGGCTCACGCTTATTGCTTGGACATTTACTTCTTCATGTGGTGTGTCATTGGCATCTTGAGGCGGGGTATTGATAGCCTCTTCTTCATGCTCTTCACTTGGCGGAAATCTTGCTCCCCTAATTTTGGCACATGCTGGTCTTACTCTTTTGGGAAGCTGCCTTCTCCTCATGATGTCAATAATAACCTGCTAAGATAGATAAATTTACCAAACCGATGTAACTTACTACAATGAGATTTTTAGAATATTGAATCAACTAACGTAAAAGAAGTGCAGCCATTTGATATGAGTGCCTATGTTCTGAGCAATGTTATAGAAAGAAATACAAATTTGAAATTATGACCAAATGTACATCTACATGAAAAGGCAGCATGCAATATAGTTGAAAGCTTCCTTTTAGTGTAGATGAATATTCACAAGTAATTCCGAGCTAAATTAATGAAAGCTGTAGATGTATGTGTACATGTAGATTTATATTTACAAGTAATTCCAGGATAAATTGAAGAAAGATGTATATGTATACTTACAAGTAATTACATGTTAGATGTATGGTTCATGCTGCCTTTTCATGTAGTTGTATATTTTATGCTTCATTCTCATGTAACTGTATATTTAATGCTGCTTTTTCCTGTCCTTGTATATTCTGTAGCTGTATTTTTACAAGTAGATGTATATTTCGTATATATCTATTTGTAAATATAGAGCCATTCCTTAATTTAGCCTGGAATTTCTTGTAAATATACGTGTACAGAGCATACAGTTACTTGTAAATATGAAATACAGATTTCATTAATATAGTCTAGAATTACTTGTTAATATACATCTACATGAAAAGGCAGCATAAAATATGAACCAGCAAGGGGAACATACATCTACTTGTAAATATGAAATACAGATTTCATTAATATAGTCTGGAATTACTTGTTAATATACATCTTACATGAAAAGGCTGCATAAAGTATGCACGGTGGGTTACATGTCAGATTTGTTTGCAAAGTAGATTGGGCTGTAGAGAATTCTCAAGCGCTTCTTTTGACAGATTTTTGGGATTACTGTGTTTTTACTCATATACTGATGTGGTACCTATGCGGAGTAGTTTGTGGTAGTTTCTGTCCTCCCATATATAGATTGACAATTTTTTTTTTTAAATTAATTGAATGTGCATCAATATAACAACAGAGGTAAGAACTTACTATGTAGCACTATGATGTGGAATACCAGTTGATTACTGCAGCTTGGAACTGTAATTGGCATGCACTAGCAAAATAACTCTTAACTGAATAAAATTTTAGAGCAGTTGAGGAACTGGATTTATAGGAGATATGAAAAGTGTTGTAGTTGAGTGATCCTTGTGCTTTTTTTTTATTGGGTAAAATTGGTTGATCCTTGTGATTGTTTTTGATTGGGTGAAACTGATAGGGGTGGATCAAGATTTATGATATTTTATTTCAATACTCATATTTGAAGTTCAATTTGATTTGATTTCTCATTTCAATTCAGTCTTTGTTTCTTGAGCCTCACATTTGTTAAAAAATGCAGGTATGTCATTTATGTCATTTATGGTGCACTTTGGACTTCTTCTTGTGAGAACCTGGCCCAAAGTGTGTGTATGACAAGACTTTTTATACTGTAAAATGGGAACTTAAATTATATGAAAATTGACATCAAGTTGATATGATGATGTGCTATCAATTTTGTATAGGGATGAAATACAATTATATATCCTTGTATTAAATACATATTGACTTTAAATTTGGCAAACATGGGAGTACAATATATGTTATTTTATGTTTAAAAATGATATTGACTATTCTATTGTTGATAGATTCATGGCTGTACATGAAAAGTGACAGACACATCAGTTTTGAAGAGTGTTTGTACAATTATAGGATAGTATTCATTCAATTATTAATATTTTAATATGTCAAAAGTGGAGTCAAATCATCAACTACCCTCCACTACTATGGGTAATGCACCATGATGCTCCCCTCCATTATTCAGCACACAAAATCATTATATGCGTGACTCACGTCCGTGAATTACAAAATAGAAATAAACTAGCAATCGCATGTGTTTCATGCAATGTGAACACCGAACGGTATATGTTATTTGTTTTAGAGGTATAATTATTACTTTTGTAGTAGATGGTGATTAGGGGTGTGATTGATTTCGTAAGTGTAACTTAATGTGAAGGTTGTTTCTACTTTTCAAACTTGTTAACCCTTTTCAATAGTTAATTTATCTTAAAGTTGATGTTGTATGTATTTTATTCGGGTTTATTGTGTTAATTGTGCATCGGTTGTTCGGTTGGTGTTTTGTTGGAAAATTATTTATTGTACAGTTGATAATGTGTGTGATTGATAGTTGTAGTGTAGGAATTGAGTTGAAACATTAGATTGAAATTTTGTATGTGTACATTTATTTTTTCTGTTACAACTTTGTACATTTAAAGTTTCATATCATATTTCACAACATCTAATAAATGTAGATCTGTGTGCACACAATGAGACATGTATACATTTGCATTTTTTATATCATGAATAGTAGCCTTTAGTGGGCTTTTTAGCTTGAATAAACATGATTACATTTGATACCCCTTGAGCAGCAATGTCGCTTTGGATAGAATAAGTGTTTAGTATAGTAGTAGCGGAGGTGCTATCAAAGCAGAGGGTAGCTTTTACGATAGGCTGAGTGATAGTAGTCTTGCTTCCTCCTTTCTTCTTGCTCGAAGTGTTGTTACGTACACCATTTTTGAGTATCTCTTGAATGAAAAAGCAGGTGAAATATGCAGATTTGCAAGCGAGGGAAGTCTGGAGAAATCTGTGAATGTCAGACCCTGCCTTTCAGTGGTTCCAATGTCGACGGTTTCTCTGTAAAGTAAGTCCCTGCGACTTGTGGATAGTTAATCCCCAGGCCATTTTAATTGGAAATTATCTTCGATTCCCTCTCGAAATAGGGGGTGTGGGAATATGTAATGGGTTGGTGGGATCCCAACATGGGCCATTGTATCTATCAAATTTGACAACAACAAATAAAGGTAATGTTGGTGGTTGCATTGATGTGTCGTAGACAATGTCGGTGATTGTTCCTGTGGCACCATTCACGAGGCCTGCGTCAACCCATAGATTTGCAATAAGCATGATTTTTTGTTGTTTGCACAATAGAACTTTGTGTTCCAACTGATCATCATCAGGATTTCCTGGTCTAGTTCGGTTACTTTCAACAATGGATTGGACGATCGGAACGTTCAATGCCTTCAACATTTGTAGGTTGTGGGAGTCGACTTGATCATTTTTTGCAAACAAATGCGGTGCATCCTTAAAATTTTACCAATTCAATGCAATGTGAACGCCGAACGATATATGTTATTTGGTTTAGAGGGATAGTTATTACTTTTGTAATTGATGTTGATAAGGGGTGTGATTGATTTTGCAAGTGTAGGAATATAGATGAAGCATTAAACTTAAAGGTTCTATCTCTACATTTCAAATTTGTTACAAATTCATACGTGTACATTTGCATAGCTTATATCATGAGTGACAACGTTTTGTGGACTATTTTATTTGAACTAAACATAAATACATGAAGACTTCCGTATATTTGCAATTTTTATATCATGAGTGGTCGCCTTTTATGGCCAATTTTTTTGGCACTAAACATGAATACATTTGATACCACTTTCCACACTCCCAAATCAGATATGACATGGAAGATCTACACTCACAAACAAAGGTTGAAACTGTTGATACAAAAGTTGCATAATTGAATACCTTTAGCTGCTTATTAGTACAGATTTATTCTATTTGCAAGGTGTGTGTGTGTGTGTGTGTGTGTGTGTGTGTGTGTGTGTGTGTGTATGAGTGAAAGAGAGGGGGACATAGAGGAGGAGGCTCTCTTTTGTGATTGTAAAGATGAAACAAGACAACAAAAAAGGACCTAACCTCCACAGATAAAGAGCCAACTTTTGTGAGTGTTATATTAGTATAGTTAGGAATTTTAGAAGAAATAATTCTCACCGACACAAGCAACTTTCCTAAATCATGCTACAAAAAACATGGTACCCTTGAATCACTATTCATTGGAGTAAAGAAGTATGACCAATAGTTGGGATGGTGGTGATGAGCTTCCCTAAATTGAACATGTATAAAATGGTAGTTTTACCAACCTGTCAAGCCCCACCAAAAAATGTGCATCTCCTTCTTGGAAAACAATTGTTGAAAAAGATTGGTAAAGGTCAGATCAAACGTGAGAAATACCAAGGCATCATAATCATCATCAAGGATCTAACTTTTTTAACATGGAAAAACAATCTGGACTCTTGAAGCATTGTTCCAAACCATATGTTTTGGGATCATTGGCTCTGCTACTTTTTTTTCGCCAAAAGCATTGATAATATTCTCAAGACTTCTTTTTATTTGGTGATAATATTCTAAGATGGTTTGGTGCATCTCTTTGGTCCCATAGACCTGTTGGTCTCGTGGACGTAATTAAAATCTTTCAATTCAACACAGTCATGGAAACTATTGATGCAGAAGTTGAAGCAACCTGTTGGGATCTT
The DNA here is from genome assembly GCA_018340775.1 of Taxus wallichiana var. yunnanensis. Lineage (NCBI taxonomy): Eukaryota > Viridiplantae > Streptophyta > Pinopsida > Cupressales > Taxaceae > Taxus > Taxus wallichiana. The sequence continues at coordinate 851,714,204 of CM031237.1, forward strand.
GGTGTTGTAAGAAAAATCTTCCAGTTGGCCTTGCTTTGCACCAAGAAACGACCCTTTGATCGACCCGCCATACATGAAGTTGCTGAATTCTAAAGTTGATGTTGCAGTGCCTGCTCCTAAGCAAGTTCCTAGTATGCTAGAGCGCATGGGAAATTTAAAAATATATTTAACATGCAAAACTAAAAACAACAAACCAACATTCAACATGCAAAACTTAAAAACTAAAAATAATATATAAAAGACCACACTAGGAATACAAATATTAAATATGAGAATATTATTCACAAATTTTTATTAATTAAATATAGTTAGCACTATGTTGAGTAATTGAATAATTACATGTTTTTTTCATTTTTAATTTGTTACTAACGCAAGAGTCAACCCCAACCACATGAGGTTTTTTCCAAAATAAAAAAACCATCTAAGTGCATCTCTGATTTGAATTGTTAATATCAACAAATTAGTTTAAAATTTCAATATTTTAAAGAACCACGAAAACGATTATGGTAGTAAAAGAAATTAAAAGTTTTTGAAATGAAATTTTATATTGATAGAATTTTCTATGGGGAAAAGAAAGAGAGCTGGACACGGCAATCAACAAATATACTTCCTTCCAATTCTCCAAACACATACAATATTAGGTACTAAGTATTGAAATTGAGACGCGTTTATTGCAGTTGAGAGGGGGGAAAGAAGAAGCTTCAGGAGGATTTCTTGAGGGTCTTCCCTTCCGAAGTGACCATATGGATTGCGAGGATACAACAGTTATTGAGGTGACAAAACAATACTTTGATAAGTTCATGTCTACTTGGAACCCCCACCCGGCTTGCAACCACTTGGATTTTGTTTGCAGGTCACTCCTAGACGACCCTTGCTTGCTAGATATAACACAAATTCTATCCACCTCCCCGCATGCATACCTTGAAGAACTACTTAATCGAGTTCAACGCCACACTAAATGTTCAGAGAAGACATGCCTGCATAGAAAATAATCATAGCTGCAGTGCAGGTACAATGCCCCTAGGCCACGCAACCTACTTCTTCCTTGCACATTGAAAGTGATGGGAAAATTAAGTACCTCCCTTCTAGAAATGATGACAGATTGAACATCCACAATCGAACAATGATATACATATGGAGAGCAAATGTTGACTACCAATCCGGTACTTTCCGCATTGTTGTTCTTAAGTATATTGCAAAATATGCTTCGAAAGCCGAGCAACGTTTAGAAACATATCACCAAATGCTATCCAGATTTTCAAGAGACGCAGACACAAATTCTCTAGCACATATCACGATCCGTAAAATGCTCACAGAAAGCATTGTTGAACATGACATAAGCGCACAAGAAACATGCCACATGCTGCAAAAATTGCCACTTGTTATGTGCAACCATCCATTTGTATCATTAAATGTTGGAATTTTTTTTTGAGACGTGTCGTTGAAAGTGACGCCGATGCACAACAAACAACCGCTTTCTTGGATGCATATAAAGTTCATCCAACAACCATGGAACACCTACCACTTATTCAAGTTGCTCGAGATTGGAGCTACAACAAGAATCGTAAAGGTGAAAAATGAAAAAGCGACCGACACAAGCAATTGTTCTGACTCTGAGCCCGAATTTAGTATTCAACAAGAACCATTGAAAGAATGGCAGGGCTTCGCAAAACTTCGCCCTGGAAACAACACGGGTCTAGACAGTCTTGACATGTTGGGGAAATGAGATTTTGACATACACAATAATTGGACCATACATGACGTTCCCCATAATTTACAGATAATTGGTTCATCATTCATTGAGAGAGACACAATTAACAACAACATACATGCCACACCACCATCTTCCACACTTCCTTTGTCTCCATAAAACCAATAAAACCAGTTATACTATAAGCAACGTATTATAGTCAATGATAATTTTATTGCCATTCCATTCTGAAAAACTGGAGCAAAATGCATCTGCAAAATGTTAAAACTACAAATTCTCAGCCATAATGGCTATCTATAACAAGTCAACCATGCGGATAAGATAAAAAGGTAATTTACCTCAAGGGAAATATTCTTCAACTTATTCATTGCAGCGTATTGTTTTAGTTAGGACTACATGGTTGGATCGAAGGCTTTATCTAGAGCAACGCCATCTTTACATATCCGAGGGTGGTCTGAAATGCATTTCAAACTTAGCTTATTCATTCATATATACTTGACATTTTGCATAATTACGCCGAAAGGCGTTTCCAAATGGGAAGGAGACCTCACATCGCTGACATGCATGAGCGGAATCAACAGCCACAGTGACATCATATGTCATCGAATTCCCGCAGGATATAACCGGCCGATGATGTATCCGAATCGCAAGGTCTGCTTTTAATCGAACGAAAATTTAAATGAACCTCTCGTAAAAACGTTCAGTTCCTACCGTATACATACATTTCTGTATGGCTATTTAAGCGCCTGTCCTCACGGCAACAACGGATCGATAAATTCACTTAAATGCATTCTTCAAACAGAGTGTAAAACAATTTGACCGGCTCAACACCATATATTATCGATTTCTCAACGGATTTAACAAGGCAAAGGCTCGTTCCAAACCCAGATAAAAATCCTTTCTGACTGTCGGGTGAGATATGAATCTGGCACCTGGAATTTTGAGGCTGAGACGATGAATTACGGTGCCCGTCTGTCAACAGCGATATATCTGTCTATATGAAACTCGTTGCGTGATGGAAAAACAAAGTGAAAATGGAGAGACGTGACCCGTCGGATTTAAGGATCCAAAGGTCTGTCATTTTTGCATCCTATTTTTGTTTTTTATTCCGGTATTATAGTATTTTCGCAAAACGAAAAAGTAAACTCTTAAAAATAGCTCGAAAAAATGAAAACGTCCAAACGATTGTCAAAATTAATTGCATTGAAAAACGTCTAAACGGCCGGGTCAAATTTGACACCATTAAAGAAACGTCCGCAAGAGCCTTTCCCATAGGGGGAATGCCTTCGGCGTAATTAATGATTTCTTTTATTAAATTTGTGATTCCCACTTATTTCTTAGAACATTCGTCATACTTTTCTCTTTTCAATTAATTAAATACTCTCAATCAACCATATTCTTCATTTTATCATCATCAATTTTACATTTTTAATATTGAGAAACATTTTTTTAATAACATAAATTTAAAATTTTCATTTATTTAAATTTTATTGATTAGACAATCGAATTTTATGTTTATCTATATTTTATTAATATATGTTATGATAGAATCTAGGGAACAATATAACACATAATACAATTTAGGGCACACATGGCTTATTGAGCATGTAGTTGTGATTAGGCTTGGGATCACGGTTGAGTTTCTAAGCCACCACTCTTGATGCATACATAGGTCGTTGCTTTGTGAACCCCGTCATTGGCTACGTTTCTTGAACTCGCCACGCACAACCATAACCTCGTTGATGGGTTTATCAAAGTGATATATGTATGCGAGATAAAGAGTGGTCCCACAAAAATTTCTTTTCGTCTCTCGATAATGGGGTATTCTATACTAGGATGGAAAAGGAATCACACTACAGATGCATACCTTAGATTATAAATCAATGTGGACATGGAACTAGGAAGATGTTATCCAACACTAAATTAAGGCTTTTAACCACCCTAGCAAAGTAAGTACTTGAAGTAAATGCATCCTTGTCCCTAATTTTGAAAATATTTCATAGTGGAAGTTTTAACAACATAAATAAAGGTTAAAAATGCTTCTTTCTTTCTTTTTCCACAACAAAATCTGTCTATGAAACATTCATAATTTACATTGGTAGTGTGTTCATGTTCAATTGTCAAAATGGAAAGGCTATTCAATCTAGTTTTTCCCATTTTTGACCTTAAATAACTTTTCCTTTTTGTTAGAGTTGACAACGATCTTTCATAACTATATTTTCCAACATAAATACAAGAAACCATTTGTACTGTAACATTTGGACTTGGGAACATAGTGTCTACGCCACTTCTTTAATATTTTGACATCGACGATAAGCTTGTCACATTTTCATGTCTTATTAATGCTTGAAAATGGATGCATTTAGCGTCGATAGAGGCCTCCAAGTATATATTGTATTTTTTTACTAAAGAACTAACATATTTATTTTAGGTATTTAAATTTTTTTATTATTTTCCTTTCAACTTTATGTTAAGTGTTTTAGATATCATTTTCCACTTAAGATCCCTTACTTCTATATAGTTTAATTGATTTACCTTTGCTCCATACATACATATATGGTACATTATCCTATTATACTCATAAATACTATAGTTAATTTAACATGATATGACCAATATTGAGATGCATGAATATTGAACAACTCGTAAGATATACTATATTTGTGTGAATATTGAAATATTAATAAAAATCATTTGTTCTAGCCAAAAGGAAAATGGCCAAGTCAAATTTACAAAATGAATATATTTTTTATTAGAATTAAAATTTATTACAAAAGGGAACCCTTATCAAGTATCTTGGATGCGTAAAGGTCGTCATGTCTTGGTAAAGAACAATTCCCAAAGTAGAACTTTAGATTGGTAGATATAACAATTTGGTACCTATGGATGTATGTTATGTGTTATTGGGCATGCTATGATAGTATGATAGACAAGCATTTCATGATGGTAAGAAAAATTCTTATACTATTGTGACAAATGGAGAGAAACATACTTATTTTCCTATAACATGTGAACAAGAGCCACAAGCAGGTTGGTTATGATGATGTTAGCTAGGAAATTCTTGATGAAGGCTAAAGAAGCATACAAGGAAACACTCTTAATATTTGTTAAGCATTATATGTCTGATTTAACAATTGATTTTGATGATGATGGTGCAGGTATGAAGGTAAAAGAATATTTTTAGTTTTGTGGAAACCCAAGAAAGCTTGAGAAGATATAATCCTTTGAGATTCTTGAGAACAATTAGGATAAGCGAGAAGAAAATGCAAAGTCGAGGAACAAAGAAAGTGAACAAGAAGATGAAGAGGTCTTGGAAGAGGCCTTAAACATGTTTCTACATCTTTATGATAACAAGGACAAAGTGTGGTACATAAAAATACGTTAAGGAGGAAGGTCAAGAGAAGTATAAGAAAGAGGAGAAAGAGAGAGAAGAAACATGTAAACAGAAGAATATGAAAATCAGGTATGTGAAGAGATTGAGAAGGCCTCAAGACAAGAGGAGGTCAAGAGAGAAGAAGATGGTGTAGTGCAACAAGAAAGAGATGAAATAAAGAGTGAAGAAGCACATGATAAAGTGATTATGGACCCAAAGGAAGGTTTATTAGATGATGAATCACTTGATGCGGTTGATGGAGGTGATAAGAAAAGTAAGATAGAGGAAGATATAGTAAACAAATTGCATGAAGAAATGGAAAGGAAATAAGATCATAAAGAGATGAGCAAGGATATTTCGCACAAAGGAAATTTAGAAAATCATATATTTGATGGCAGAGAAATATTATCACTCCAAGAGAGTTGCATGAGCATTGAGGAAGGAAGAAAATTCAGTTAAGAGAAAGAGAGGAAGCTTAAAAATAAGAAGAAGTTTTTTTATAGAAGATGTCCAGTTTATACACAAGGTCAAGAAGGCCTATGAAGAAGCCATGAGTGAAGATGAGAAGGAGTAGGCCATGAAGAAGGTGGAAGAGGCATTCAAGCCTCCTATTTTTCAATATAACATTTCTTTGAGATTTGATTGTGTAGATACAAGTGATTTGAATGAAGATGTAAATATTTTGATAAGATTCATGAAGAAGATAGAATGGGAAGGAAAAACTGAAGGAAATTGTAGAGAAGAAGGAACAAAAATGAAGACAAAACTAGTCTTAGAAGCACCTTCTTGCTCAAGAAAAAGATCCATAGAAGAATAAGAATCTTTTGAGAATCATAATAGAAATGATGAAGATAAACCAAGCATGGTATTTAGTCAAATACCTCTTCAAGAAGATAAAATTCAATTGGAAGTACAAAAAGAAGAAGACAAGTTGGGGAATTTTTCTCATTCCTCGAAGTATGATAGAAGATCTCTCCTAGGATCACATTTTGGTTTTGCAAGTCAAATATTGGTTTGCAAGATGTTTTATAAGGTCTTACAGTCCTTAGGGAGTCACTAGGTGGAGTCAAGTAGAGCCTAGCTATTTAAAATTTCAAACTATGTACTTTCCCGCTTATTTGTAATTTGAAAATTTTAAGTAGTTTTGAAGCCATTTTGGCTTGTTAGAATGTAGATTGGAGTCTTATGTGTTATAGGGTCAATGTTAAAGTGTTATTCATGTCATGAACAACTCCTAAGGATTATATAAGCATAATGATGTGTTAAATGTGCAAAAAAATGCCTTTCCTATGTTTAGAAGTCATAATATGAAGGAAACATTAGTTAGGTTTTGGAGTGTATTGGTGAAAGGAAGAAGAAAAGTCATAAAAAGGATTTATTTAATCAGTGTGGGATTTTATACTCGTGAAAAGAGATCCGTAGAAGAGGGGATAAAGGAGAATCAATAAAAATGAGAAGGAACTCGTTTTCTGGCATGAAGACTATATTGAAGTTTGAAAAACATGGAATCCTATAAAGTTGATCACCCTTTCCTTTGAAGTTTCTATTACTAGATTGTATATCAAAGGTTGAATGTTTTGTTTATTGACTCAATTTGATTTGGATATTATATTTATATGAACTCTATTTTTCCTTTTAGTCACTGAACCATTAGTTTTAAAAATATTATAGTCTATGTACCTTCTTGAAAACTTTTGTAGTGTGTTTGCAAAGATTATTTTGAAATTTGTTTTTGATTATTCCTTTTGATAATGTGAGGAGTACCGAGTAAAGATTCATTTGCATTTTTGGGGTTAAAGTCATTGTTTTAAGTTTGAATAGTTGAAGATAAGTAACTTGTAATCTCAAGTAGAACAGTGAATTTTATATAAGTTATGGAGATTTCTTGCTAAGTACCTAACACCGATTACTAATGATTAAATAAGTGACTAATACCATGCCCTAGTTTGAATTAGAATATTTGATAGAGAGAAATTTGAATTTTACAATATTTTTAACACACCACACTGTGTTATGAACCCTATCTAGGGTTTGCAAAAAGTTAACTTTTGAGACCCTTATACTTGTCTTCAAGACCTAAAATTTTGAACAAATCATACACCCCAATTCCACATTAAGATTCAAGAATAATTATGCCTCAGAAAGTTCCAGGAAAATTTTAGTGGTGAATATTTGTAGTTTGACGAATAGTAGAATTTCAGAATTTGATTTTGTCGAATTTTACAACAATGACAGTACCCAGGTTTCACCAAAAATCCACAAACAATAATCTATCCCATGTGAATCACCAAGGAATTTCCAATCCCAATGTATATTTTTATATTAAATCATCGTGTGATCATCACATCGGGATTTGAAAACATTAATGTTTCGCTAAGAAATCGATGCACTGGGATTTGAAAACATTAATGTTTCACCAAGAAATTGACGCGCCAAGATTTGAAAATATTAATGTTTTGCCGAGAAATCCATGAACCTTATTGGTTCTTTGGGATCATTCAAGAGTTTTTATGACATACATTAGAGTTTTTATATAGAATTGAATCAAATTCGCACACACACACACACACACACACACACAGAGGTGATGTTTTCCCACAATTTTCTAATTTGTGAATTTGTGAAGTAGTAGAAAGGGATTTAGCGAATCGGCATATTGCAATTTTCTTACAAAATTTCAAATAAATCTAGGTCTTTCCAGGTAATGCCGACTCACTGCGTTGTAGTTTACATCATAAAAGCACTTACTAAAGTTTACATCATAGAAGCACTTACTGCAGGTGAGTCCTTAGTCTATTTGAGACCTATTTTCTTTCATGTCGCATTGCTTTATCTGTGATTCTATCTTTGAAGTTATTACAAATCTGGACATCCTCATCCTCATAACCATTATGATTTTTTATGTCATCTTAGATACATATACGTAAAATAAATATATATATTTTATATTTAAAATCACTTCATATATCTCCATGAGTTTCTACTTTGTATATTCCTTGCTTTATCAGTGTATCTTCTTTGAATATTTTTGTTAATGTTCTCTCTTCTGCAAGTATATAGTTTCACTTTCCATTTATTCCATGACCATGACCATTTATCATTGTTCATTGACATTGCCTTGTCCCACAGTAGACCCGAAGGATATATAAAATGTGGTACATTCCATAGGTTTCATGTTCGCCAGGGGAATTTCCTTGGGAGACTGATGGAATGACGACATGTGGCATAGACCTCCCGGGAGTCGGGACTTGCCTGCACTCCAAAACTTATCAACTGCAGCTCATTACATGAGGTTCACGTCCACTGGGAGGATTTGGTTGGGAATGGGAGGTTAACAGAATGTTGACAAACAATAATGTATGAAATAGAGACCATATAGAGATGTCCAAAATGAAAAATTCAAGAAATGAAAAAGGGAAAAAGTTACAACAATGAACCAAAAACTAGATAATTAGCATTTGGAAAAACAAAAGACAGAAAATAGCAGTTGTGGGAAAAGTACAAACATCTTGTCACAAGCATGCTTACTTGTTACCACCATTTTCCTCATTGCGATGTACTTCAAACTTTTTAAACCATGGAAACATAATGTATTGAATGTACTCCAAGCATGGATTTCCTTCAAAAATATGAGGAGCACAAAATGATTTCTTTATCTTCACATTCACTTCTGGCACTTCCTGTGAAAATAATTGTGTTATAAATCCATTAGAAATTGTATAGTAATATTAATTCACTTTTATTAATGTTGAGGCAAATTTGGAATCTATCTCTCCACAACAAGAATTTTCAAAAAATTATATAGGGGTTTACACCATCTCTTCTTCATCCATGAAGATTGCAAAGTTGGATCACTCTTCGATGTGTTTTCTTGTCCTTGTTGTAGTCCGTAAAACATGTCTATAATATTTAATATAAATGAAAAACATGATGTAACGTGCTCGACTAGATATAAATGATACAAAGTTAGATATTTAAAACATCAAGATTTGGGGGTATTTTTAATTCCCACATCCTTCAAGTTTCTTGAACACATTCTCCAAGTAGGAACACGACAATATACAAAGAATACCCTTATCATGATTGTATCATATATGAAACATCATATCAAAGCATTCAAGCTTCTCTCAAGAATAATGATACTTTAGCTATCTTTGACACATTGACATTTCATTGTCAAGCCAAAGAACCATACATACATTCTCAACCTTGAATTCACAATCTCATACCACAATGAGTCATAGATGGAAGACCATATATTTTGTCTCAGATCCTTTGAAATGATGAACATTCTTGGTAATTAGATCTTCTTATGACAGACCTCATACCTTTGATGAATAAATAATCTCTTCATGAGAAGATGCACACCTTATTTGGCTTGATGACAACATTTAGAACCTCTATACAACAGAAAAAACCTCTATACATTATGAAAGATCTTAGTCATCAATAATCCTTCATTAATCAACTAAAGATAGATCATACCTTGGATGAATCAATGAACTCAGAGTCCTTCATGAGTAGATACATAATATACTTTGATTTCAAACTGAGCACAGACCTTGAGATCACTTGTTTTATGTTTGATTAGCCACAACAGAGACTTCTTATCACTAGATTTTTTTATCATTAGAATGTCTTTGATTGCTCAACAAATCATTTAAGTTGTTTGTTCTCTTCTCAAACCTCTGATACATCTTCAATTTGCTTGATGTATGCTCTAATTCTAACGTAGTAATATTCTTATTCCTTCTAACTAAGTTATATGAGAGATAGCTAAAAATATCACCTCATCCTTTCACTTTGTTCTATATCAATTTTTCTTTCAAAAGAATCAAACCTTGTGATTTTTATACTAAAACATGTAGATCAGACCAATATAGATCAAGTGCATTGAAACTGAATAAATGGTAGGAAATCCTTATCCAATTTGATGTAACATGTCAATCAAGTAACCATGAAAAATTGTGGATTTTTTTTTGTAATTTCTTCTTATACTAATGTAACACTCTTGAAAAAGTAGTACATGTTAAGTGACACAATATTATATAGCTCATGTCAAAAATCACTCAAAAAGAATTCAAATATCTTTGAAGAATTCCATTGGGATTAGTTACATTTTTTTCTCCTTAAATTTCTTATTTTTACATCTAAACTTCTTCTAGGTTTCCATGATGACTCTTCTTTTAAATTATTATTTCGTATTTTTCTATTTCTTGTAAGATGCAATGTTGATTGTTGTCTCCTCTCATATGTCATTATTTTGTGCATTTTTTCAATTGACATCCATTACATGATACATCTTGAGATGCACTATCTAGTGTTTTGAGAACATGATATATGGATATTGAAATCACTTCTTTGTAATCAATGTTAACATTAACAATCAGTCAATGAGAGTGCCTTTGAGATGCTTCACGATGAATTTATTCTCTTTGTTGTCTTTCTACCTAAATAAATTCATCTGTATGTATTTACATGTGTAATATTTTTCTTTATACACATTTCTCATGTTGAGATGTCTGTGCACATATCAATATCATTTAATCTAACATGTTGTATCTTTTTTTCTTTCAATTCTATAGGATTCACTAATTTAGGAAAATGACACCTAAAAAGGGAAGCTCAACCTCAAACAAAAATGCTATTCCAACCCCTCCTGGTAGTGGTACTGGCATTCAAAAAATAACATCTTATTTTGAGAAACCATCTAAGGAAACCCATCCTTCTCCAGCAGGACCATCACAATCAAGGGATAATTATTACATTCAAAATGAAACTCAAAATGAGAATGTGTTCATTTTTTATTTTCTTGATGTTGTCAATGAAAACAACAATGAAATTCCTCCCCTTGAAGACATTTCATTGAATGATGTTGAGTTTGACATTGTACCACCTATCCAATTGAATGAAGATGAAATTGCATCACTTGTCAGTGCCCAAGTGAATTTTGGAGGTGAAAATTTTGGCAGTGGCAGTCAACAAAATTTAAATTCCACCAAGGAAAATACTCACAGAGACACCTATTTTGGAAGAAAGAGAAAGGAAATAAAATGAGACTTGGGAAGGAGTTTCAGGTTAGAGTGGGTTTCTAAGTTTCCATTTATTAAACTTGTTGAAAATGAGAATAAATTTGAACCTCCCAAAGAACACAAATGTACAATTTGTAGCTGAAAAATTGGGTAGGAAAAGATAATGCAACTTAAGTTGGATACTATTGAGAAGCATGTAGGAAATATATATGAAAAGATAATTGTAGATGGCGTTGAGAAGAATGCTACCACGTGGAAAACTGCATGATGATTGTTTGCATATTAGGTATGAATTTTTTTGAAGAGCACAAGAGAAATGAAAGAATAGTTGCAAAGAATGGAGGAACAATTACCTCTCAATTCAAAAAGATCATGGAAAATAGTCTTTTGGGTAAAATAGTTTAGCTAGCTATAATTTTTCACATTTTGAAAAGAGGCCATCCTATAACATATTTTCCTAAACAAAATAAGATGTTGTCTTTTCTTGGTGTCCCACACTTTCCTCATTCTCACTAGTAAAAAATAGTGGTTGGGATTGGGAAAATGCCTAGCTATGGTTGAGAAAGAAGACTTGAAAGAGAAACTGAAGTCTACACGATACATATCTTTATCTATTGATGAGGTTACAACAAAGTAGATAATAAAACTTGGGTCTGTATACATGTGTATATTGTTGAGAATTATGTGAGACAACCTCACTTACTTACCATTCAAAAGATGAGAGAGAACTCCAATGCTGAAAACTATTGTGAGTTGGTGATAAAAAGTTTGAAGGAGATCGGTGACATGGATGATGTTACAATTGCATCAAATCTGGTATGTGTCGGTGTAGATGGCACATGTATAATGCAAGTTCATTGTAATGACCTATGTGTAAGACTCCAAACATCTCATTTTCTTTCATTATATGGATTATAGAATGAACATAGCTTATAGAATAGTTGACAAATTTAAACTTGTAGCAAAAATTGAAGACCTTATTCGAGAGGTGCATGCTTATTTCTGCCATAGTCCTAAAAGGTTCATGGAATTCCAAATATTTGCAAAAGATGGGTGTAAACTGTTAAAATATGTCGACACCAAGTGGATCTCATTATACCAACCGGTTCGTAGGGTGTACAAAGAGTATCAATCCTTATTAGGAGTGATGTGGCGTAATAACACGAATGGATAAGACCTAGGATTTGATGCATCATTTGACTGATATAGAGTCATTTTTGATGTTGTGTGGTCTCCTTCCCATGTTGGAAGAAATGCATCATTTAATTAAACAAGCACAAGAAATAACTATCTATATTGTTGATTTTTCTAGTTTGAGGAAATGAGTTTGTATGACAATAGAATATTTGTTTCTCAATGAAACTACTTTTATAGGTCCAAAGTTTGATGGTTGGAATGATTTGATAAATATTGGAAATGAAAGTAGCTTTCTGAAGCTCAACTTGTTTGGGGAAGTATGTGCTTCTGTACGTGGATATGAGATACCGATGTACATGTTTAAAGTAGTAGTTGGTAAGGTTGAGGAGGTAAAAGTCATAGGGTCATTTTTGATAACATTGTATCATCAACAAGGGCAAGGTTAAGATAAATTGTAGTGTCCCTACTAGAAGAAATAAGGGAGTGATTTAGAAGGGATGCTTTACTTGAAGCAATGGCTATAGTAAATCCCACCTTTTGGAATCCTATCCAAAATGAAAGACATATGCAGGAAGACTACTTCAAGAGGTTGACTACATTGATTCAACATATTTCTAATCATGTTAATATCGATGGAATGAATATTCCATGTATTTTAAGAAAGAAAAGTTTGATTTCTCAATATCACGAATTTTCCACTACAATGATTCAACAATTAAAAGATTTGGATAATCCTTTACAGTGTGGAGAAATAACCCGACTATGGAAAAAATTTGGGGTGAGTATTATTTTACAACAAACCATGTCCGAGTTTTTCTCATTAGTTGATCTATGTCAAACAATGATTTTGGGTTCATTGAAGATGAGAGAGTTTCAAAGTGCTTTGGCCTTTATAAAGTAAAATTTCGAAACAAGATTGATAAAAAAATTGGAAAATTGTTTGAGAATTTATACATCATGGTATGAAGTGGATAACTTTCCCTATGATAGTGATATGACAGTATGGAAGTTAGTTAATGAAAGGAGAGGGACTAAAAACAATGACACAAATACAATAGATGACCCTATTGTAGTAATTGACTGTCAACAAAGAGAGATTCAGTCTCATAGATTTGGTGAATCAAATGATAGAGATGATCCAGGTCCATCAAGTTAGAAGCTTCCATTTGTGGATATCCCATGATATAGATGTTCATATAATAATTAATATATTCAAATATTTAGTACATTGTTCTGATAATATATTTTTCCTTATTTGTATTTTTTTAAACATTGTGTCAATTTGTAGTCTTTGGAATGAAACTTGAAATACATTGCATTGATTTGTTGTAGTATGTATTGAAATGAGCATGCATCCATCCAAATTTAATCTCCAACTTACTCAAAAAATATTAACATTCCTCAAACAAGGATTAACATTCGCCCCAAACTTACATGTGCCTAAAGGTAAATCAATAAGGAAAACAATAAACAAACCTACATGAATTTATGAAATATTTGTTGAAAAGAAACTCCAAATGTTGAACCTTGGGTCATTGGTGTTGTCATTGATGTCAAGTGGCATTGATGGAAAAGTAGTGAGTGGTGAAGTGAGGCTCTGTAGGAGGCATGAAGGTTGATTGGTAGTGCATCCAGGTTGGTTTCAAGGTGCTACAAGCTCAAATTGGCAGGTGGTTGGTCTCTAAAGGCAAAGTACATGTTGGATTGTTGGTTTCAAATGGTACATAGGTCAATAATAGTGTTGCAAGCTTGAATTTCTTTAGAAAAATGTTGTTCAATGTATTTTTCAAGTTTCATGAAGTTATTTTTCTCTCCTACAGGTTGGATTGTTGGTTTCAGATGGTCTACAGGTCAGTAATAGTGTTGCAAGCTTGAATTTATTTAGCAAAATGTTGTTCAATGTCTTTGTCAGGTTTCATGAAGTTCTTTTTCTCTCCTTGATCCTTGACCTATATAAACCTCTTTAGTACTATTTTCTATGGAGTTGTAGTCATGGTTAACCTTCATATCAATTGAAATGACTATTCAAGATCATCAAGTTTGTAATTATCTCAAAACCTAGGATTTTGATGTGAATGTTCATCAATGTACCTACTTATATGACTGTTGGGAGTAATGGAGAAAGTACAAGGTTGCAATTTGATTGAAACAACTGGAAGTTGGTCTCAAAAAGACCCAACACTTGGTCTTAAGCCTTCAAGCTTGAATTTATTTAGCAAAATGTTGTTCAATGTCTTTGTCAGGTTTCATGAAGTTCTTTTTCTCTCCTATAAGAGAAAATTAGTGTGATGAAATCCTTCAAGTGCAGTAGTGCTATTTCATGTGATGAAATCCTTCAAGTGCAATAGTGATGAAATTATAATTAAGTTTTCTCTTTCTCTAGTCCAAAAAGAAGCCCAAGAATCTCAAATAGTTACATGAACTTGTTTTCTCCTTATGAAGCTCGAACTAAAATGTAAAGATCCATGGTTCACAAGTAAAAAAACATGAAACAAAAATGGTGAAAGTTCAATTTAAAAATAACACTATTCCTCATTCAACTTTCTTGAGACATGCCTTGTATGAAAAATTGAAGATTGCAACAAATGGAACAATTTTCAAAATTAAATTACTCTTAATTATATCATCTTTTGTAACATGTTCCACTCTTCATCTATTGGAATTACAATTTGTTGTAAATCAGAGTGATTGACATGTAACTTTGTTAGCAATTCATAACTAAGAGTGGATATTTCCTTTACTATTGTATGCAAACTTACTGACAAGGTTATCAATGGTTTAACAAAGCCAAATTTTTTTGTCTCATCTAGCTTCTTAGGAATTCGATTCTTCTCTTGCATCATTTTTTCTTTCATATTCTTCGGAATGCATCCTTCTTAATGAATTGGTGTGTTTTGTCAAAAGGCATTGGCAAACCAAGATTTGTGAAATCCTGTACCTTTCCATGCAGCTCTTGTAACATTATTTTACACTTATTCAGAAATTCCTATGCTTTTCCTAGCATCACACACTTATGAATGATAGATGATACCTTTACTGAGGCATCAAACTAGTTCTGAATTCCTTTGGATGCTAGTTCTGTGTCATTGAATTTGTAGATAGCTTCCAAATTTTTCCTTGTTGTATCCTCTCTTAAAGCCATCACTTTTCTACTACCAGTTATGTATTCATGGAGCTTATCATAGATTCTCTTGTAGATCAACCATGAATTCAAACAATCTAATCAAATCGTTAATTTTTTGGTTTATTTCCACACAAAAATTATTTGTCATATTAATCAATGTATTTTTATAAAATTTAGATAATTTGATGTTGGAATACTGTATATCCTTTTTCACTTTCACCAAATCCTATTGTAATATTTCATTTTGTTTTTTTCTCTTCCTTCTGCATTTCGCCCTAAGTTTTCTCTTTATCTAGGCTTTGCTATCATTTTTGGCATTTTATTTCTACGCCTTTAGAACCTCTTTCAATTACCCAATGTTTGTTCTAATCTATTACTCTTACTTGTTGTTTCCTGTAAATTTTTCTTGGCTTCTTCTAGTTCTATATGTGCATGTTCATTCACAACAACTGCAGTCATAGAGGTAGATGATTTTATCTTCCTCTCCAACTCACCTATCTTATTAAGTTCCACTTTTCCTTTTGCTTTCTCATTTTCCAGTGTCTGCCTCTAACTTTTAAATATTATTATTCAACTTATTGTTATCCCTCTATGCCTTTAGAAATTTGTGTACACCACATCATTGTTCCTTTTTGAGACATGCATTTTTTGAAGGTTTCATTCCCTTAAAATACATTTGAAGGAGGTTACATCCTAGTCACCGGAAACAATTTGATTCTTTGGTTTTAAAAATTTTAGCACAAAATACATGTATTCCATTATATATGTGACTAATTTATATGTTGGCAATACCCTCATTGTGGAAGGATCTAAACTTATAGTAGCTCATAGAATTTGATTAGATTATTTTTTTATCTCTTTTTGATTTATTGGAAAACTCAACTCGTAATAAAAAATTGAGGTGTTTGTAGGAATGAATTGTTCCACCTTGAATGGAGAAGGATTAATTGAAGTTTGGGGAGAAATTCTTTATGGAATAGAATATTCTTGAGGGGTGATAGTGACACCACCTTTCGTAATTAGTTACATCGAGGCAAGAGGAATTGTACCTATGTCTTCCTCTGTCTTTTGCCTCTTCTCGTTCCTTGTTGGACAATAGCCATAAGAACTTCAACTGTCTCTATTGCCTCTTTTATTTTACAATACTCTATTGAATACTACCATCATCACTAGAACCACCAACATTAGCAATACTAACATATTCATGGCCAACTTCTCCTCTAGGATTTTCAACGTGTGGTTGAATTGTTTGTTGAGGATTTGACTCCGGAGTAAATTGCATTAGATTACCACTTGTAGATGTTTTATTATGCAGTGGTCCTTTCTCTAAAGGAAAATTTCAAGGCTTGACCTATTAGAAACTCTTCTAGGTTGTGCCTCTGGTGGAAGCCAAATGCCTTGTCCTGTTGAACCCAAACCACCACCACTAAAACCCATCTTTTCAACAATAACTACTCCTATAGAATATATTTGTTTCAAGCCTTCATCGAGACTTGGTTTATATGTTCTAGGGGAGTGTGTAATTCCTTAGAGTCATTTTTATTATCACTATGTGCAATTCATGATGTAATTCCTTTGGCATGCTTTTAGAGGACTTTTTATCATATTTTACATAAAATTTGGCAGATTGAAAATCCTTTACCTATTTTTGTGGAGGCTGAGGCAATCCAAAAATTTGTGTTGACAACTCTTGAAAACTAATTCCTTTCTCAACAACAATTTCATCCATTTTATTTTTACTTCATCCCAAGAGTTCTTATTTTTCAATTTTTCTAGCAAGGGTTTGATTTCATGTTGAATTTTAGTAACAGAGTTCTTGTTTACCACTACCCTTGTTTTAATCACCCCACATGGGTCGTACACCCAAGGACAGTTGATATAAAACTTAAAAATATCTAATATTTCATGTGCCACACTAAATGATTTTCTTTCAAATGTGAACCTCCACATGGAAACGTAAGGAAAGAAATATATCCTCTTTTGTTGAGTAATAAAATAGAGTTTATATGTGCTTTCCATCTACCATATATATTCCAAGGTAAAAATATCTCTGTCACAAGTATTGACAATTTGCAAGGTTGTACTCCTGATCCATAAAACATTAGCACATTATATATCTCCATCAAGTACCAACCGCTAAATGTATTTCTAATCCCCATCAATACAATCTCTTAGTTCATAAGAAATCTAGGCAATGTAATTTTGAAATTTCTTTATAAATTAGAGCCCAAAAATAATGCACATACTAACTCTAGTCCCTTCTATTATCAAACATCCTTATCTTGGGGGTCCACTAAGTTAATGAAAAATCACTTTTTGGTGGGCCTCAACATTATAGGGCTTAATTGCAAGTTTTTTTTTGCACAAACCATTTTAAGCAAACCGCTATAGAGTTAAATAGCACAAGTAGGAAGTGAACCTAAAGGTGTCAGCTCCTTTTTATGGTTAAAAATTGTTTATACATAGATTCTGTAATGTGCCCAACAAATCTGTATGCATAAGGTGGAGAAACGAGATGGATATTATATACCATTTCCGGGAGGGTTTTATTCAATTTCTCATCGATATCAAAGCCAATGTAAAATAGTAACATAGAAATGGTATCCCTGACCCATGGTTTAAACATATCAATTACATGGAGGATTCCCTTTTGGTACCATTCCATCAAATATTAATTTTCACAAAAACTCATCTCTGGCATTTTGAGTGGTGGCATGATAATCGCTAGTAATGTTTTCTAGGTTTATGCTGATGGTTCCTAAATATTTTCTTTCAAACCCCAATGCATGGCCAAGATTTACTTCGTAATGGACAAAATTTCTTCTCCGGTGCCATTTACAACAATTAATTTTTTTGTCCTATCGTAATTTTGGGCACATAGAATGACAAATTCAGGGTAGGGTAAAACCTCGTGGAGCATCATGTGTCCCAATCTAGACCCCCATGTTATCCAACCTTTATGTTTTAGTTTACCTGATGGGTCCAAATGTTTACTTTCAATTGCCTTATTCTCAAACGAGTATCTAAGATGTGAATTTCTTGTGACAATTACAGGATCATAAATATCATGATATTCATCAAGAGAACCAGGGGCTTAAGCGGTTTGGCATATAGGATTTGGTTTTTACTTTTACTTTTGGGTCTCGTGGAAGTAGACATACTTGGAAGTTTGGATTCTACCCCTAAACCCTCAACTCATGCTTTAATGGAATGCTTTAAATAACTAACATGATAGATCAATCTATCTTAGCTAAAACATGCCTACTTAATATACAATCGCTAACTAACTTAGACCTAAATAGATCCAAGGAGAAATAAAATTGGAGATTTGTTGCTACTACCAAGGAAGGTGAGATGGGGTCTCCAACAATGACTACAAGATCATATTGATACCTATCTACTAAACCCATTCAAGGCTTGAGGCAAGGATTGAGTTTGGCTATTAATCATATTTCTTATATGATATGAAAATCAAAGCATGGTGTCAAGTTTAAAGGTATGTGGTTAGTCCTTTTTATAATTTTTCCTTTGAGGAAAACTAAAATCTTGGTGCATGTGGGACTAAAATCACAAAGTAGATTAAGACTTGCTAATCATGATTAAGGTTTGTTAATCACAATTAGTGAATTAACAAGTGATTAAGATGTGAGGAGCCTTAATCAACCACTTAGGGTCAATTAGGAGGCTAAGATAAGATTTTAAAGCCTTCTGAGATGTTGTGGAAGGAAGTGGGGTGATTTTGAATGGTTGGAAGGGGGGTTCAAGCCATTAATAGGGTATATTGAGCAAAACAAGGGTAAATGGGCGTAATTAGCTAATAATCGCTAATCGTCTATTTGGAAGAGGATTTTGACTTACAATTTGTCGTAAAGTGGCATCTTGAATGTGAAAGAGGATAGGTAATCAAAAAACATTGTTAATTGACCAAAATGGTAAGAAACGTTATTTAATTAGTGGAAATCACTAATTATAACAGAAATGGTAAGAATGAGAGTGATTTGTGTGCTTCTAGCAATAAGATTGCAAAAGTGAAATTTAGGTGTCTAAAATATACATTATATATATAATATTATAGAAATCATGGCGAATATGGTCGGAACTAGATTCGTTGGGTGGCGAATTATCTAAAGTTGACGTTCGTGGCATTGGCGAAATATAATATTTTTCAAAGGAAATCATATATATATATATATATATATATATATATATATATATATCATATATTTTATATTTATAGTATTTACATTATTGATTTCTTAAATTAGATTATTTCTTTCTTAAATTAATTTAAAGTTTTCAATAAATTAAAAAGTTATCACAAGTTCAATTTTCAAAATACAAAACCAAAAATCCATAGATGAGAATAGATCAAAGGAATTCTTTCTAAAGAAAATGAATATGATAAAATCAAATATTGCTTAATATTATTTACTATTTGAATTGAAGTTCTAGAATTGGGTGAAAGTCTATATAGCACAAGAGCCAAATTAGCACAAAAACATAGTCTTCATATTATTCCACCTGTCCCTTGTAATTTTATAGTATAAGGAAGGCTAATATATAGCCATACAAATAGGAAAACCACTTCCTATAAAATAGGAAGTGCAAATAATATAAAACCCGTATTAATATATTGTTATACATTTGTTATAACAATATATTAACTATCCAAATACGTTACAAATAAACTTGTAACCACACTAACAAACTAGTAAGTATAAATTTACCAAATGGTAAATCACCCACAACCATGTAAATATTAATTTCCTAACATTCACCCCTTAGTGTTTACATGGTAGAAAAAAACTTTCACACTTCCTCTACATCCTGCCACCCGTGCTTGCTCATGATCTTGGTACAACACTCAAATTGAAGGTAGAATAAGGAACATATCAACTTCTTATCAACCATGCAAAGTCGGAAACACATTTGAGTGACGAGGATGGGAACACACTCAGGAATCATCTTCTTATCAACCAGTCACTCTAGGGAGCACATCTAACCTAACAGTGTGGGAACTCAAGCAGGAACACATCTAAACAACCTTCAATGGTTTTCCAAAGGCTAACCAAAAACCTAGGTATGAACATGAACACATCTGACTGTTCAACCTCTTCAAGACTCATGATGTTACATTTTATTGTGTTATTTATTCTTCACTATGTTATTACATTGGGGAATTATGTAGGAATACTCATACAGACAAGTGAATAGGAACATACCACATCTGTTTTTTTTTTCACACCACATTGAAATCCACACCAAACTGAAATACAAAAATCAAACACACTGCACACACGTGCCACCAAATCGCAAAGTGGCCCCATCGTTGGCAACTTTCTCGAGAGCTTGTTTGTTGTCCTCTAGCCTTTGTTTCCTCCATCCTCTAGTGTCATGCTGCTAACTTAGAAAAATGTGAACATGAAGCACATTTTCTTCCAAATTGAGATTATTCTTTTCTCTCCCCCACAATGTGAAGCACATTATTTTACGGACATCGAATAACATTGAAAATGCATCCGTGACGCAATTTTTTTTATAATTTTTATAGATTTTTAACAACTTGACTATTTTGAATAATAATTTTTTTTTAAAAAAAAAATCCTAAAATCACCTACTTGATTAACTTGACAATTAATGTAATTTTGACAAAACAACAAGAACTACATAACAAACAATGACTTTATGACACCTTCAACAATGACTATAACATTAACTATACAATGAAAATTCCAACAAAAATCAAGATAAACACTAAAGATTAATGATCCAAGGAAATAACTTTGTAGAGACACATATTGACTAAACAAATAGACAATAATAGAAAAACCAAAACTCAATATTAGCAATTACTTGCCACAAATAAATAAGAAATACGAGGAGCACGAAGATCATTATGGTTCATGGATGGACTATACATTTCTAGGGATGAACACGTGTCCCTAAAAGCAATAATGTGATATAACTTATGAGATGGGAACATATAGAATGGAACTCAAAACTGCAACTATGTAAATGGAAGGCTATTAACTAAAATAATACACATACACATTTAGAAAACTAAATATCAATCCTCACGTGAATTATTGAACCACCGTGGAATCTTGTGGTGGCAGTGGTGGTGCCGTGAGACTAGCCAATATTTGAATGGTTGCGTGGGCTGTTGGAGGCCTGAAACTTTTGATAAAACCAAATAAACATTAATCCTCTTTACAAACATGCACTCCCTTTTGGTTAAAACACTTTCCATAGAAACGTCGAGGTCTGCAACGAGTTATAGAAGACGTGTTGGGTTTATACACTGCCAAATTTGGAGTGATGCACAATTTGTAAAGCCTGTCGCTACGGGAGAGTTGGAAACAAGACCGAATCACCAGAAAATATCATGAGCTGGTAGTGAGATCTAATGCACCTAAGAAAGATTTCACCAAGTTGTAAGGTTTATGTATCCATAGATATCTAAATTATGCTCACATGCATGGTAAAATTTCACACTAATTTCCTTCTCAACACCACGCCAGGATATTAGGCACAAAACTGATATGTGTATGAATGTAGGACAAATAGAATGAATTAATGAGATATATTAATAGACCGTTTGAGTGAAAAAAATGCAAACTAAATGAATCCTTCGTTGAATTTAAGGTTGCACAAGTAGATTTAAATCAGCACATGATTAATTTTGATGGAATCCTTCCTCCTTGCAGAGACACAATGTTTTATCTTTGGCACACAAATAATTCAGTCACTACACAACAGTGAAGAAACAAAATGGTGCCTCAATCCACATGAAATCAGAAAGATGTATTTTCTGGTAGATCTCAATTCTAATTGCTAATGAATTTGAATAAAAATACTGGAGACACACATATAATGGAAACCAACATATAATGGAAGCTTCACTGCCAATATAATCTTCAATATACTCTCATTTTAATTTGTCGCTCTAATACCAAATCTGGGATTTGGTCAAAGTCTATATAGCACGAGAGTTGAATTAGCACAACGAAAACATAGTCTTCATATTATTCCATTGTTGTTACAATTTTACAGTATAAAGAAGGCTAATATATAGCCATACAAATAGGAAAACCACTTCGTATAAAATAGGAAGTGCAAACAATATAAAACCCGTATTAATATATTGTTATACATTTGTTATAACAATATATTAACTATCCAAATACATTACAAATAAACTTGTAACCACACTAACAAACTAGTAAGTACTAATTTACCAAATGGTAAATCACCCACAACCATGTAAATATTAATTTCATAATAGAAGTAACTAACGAAAATGTTGTTTTTAAATAGAATTCAGAATTGTTGATGTCATTACTGATGAAATATAGTGTTTTCAAAATTATTTTTAGATGTTATATATTTCATAATTTTGACATTTTTCATATTTATTTTATTCAAATTAATCAAATATATATTGAAAGAAAATTAACATTTTCATTTTTTTTTGTTGAAGGGTAATGTGTTTTCTAATATCTCATTTATGAAGGGTAAAGCTTAACCTAGCCAATCAAATTAAAGTATGGGGAGCCCTTCAAATTTGATCACTGAATGCAATGATGGCCATTTCAATATATTTTGTAGGCAAGTTCCCTTTTCATAAAGCTTAGTAACTTTTGAATATACATGACAACTGAAATATGTCACTTCCAAATTTCTAAAATATCATTTCTTATATTTTATATATGTAGTTAGTTTCTTTTTTTCCAAACATGTCTCCTCATATATGTGATGAAATCTAAACAAATCTAAAAAATATAAATAATAAAATTTAAATGCATCACTTTAAAGACTAAAGTTTTGGGAAAAATCCATATTTATTAAATATGCCACTTTTATGAAAAAAGTATTTTCCATATTTATTAAATATCTTGTTTCCTAGACCTTCATGCTAGAAAATATAATGTGACCAAGAATTAAATTTGATAAGACATTTCTTAACTACGAGGGTTTTGATTAAATCTCTGGCGGCACACTTTACATGAATAGGTAATTAATTTCAATTAAAATTTAGGTCGAGGGCCAAGGCTATCAATTTTGGGAGGATATGGCATTGATGGCAAAATGATTTCTCCCTCACACATCAACTCAAAAGACATGCTTATTTAAACTTGGTGATGACATGTTACTAGCTTACCACATAAAGTTTCCAAGCATCCTCTGCAATCTATTTTCAATCAACCATCCAATGTTTGTGTCTTCTTCATCTACAAAATTGAATCCTCTTAATGCAAAACTCACCCATTTGGGTGAGTGTTTCCAGCTGATAGGGCCAAATGAGGCCCTCTTCGCCACATTCTCAAAGCATCTTTGGACACCGGTGGCTAGCTCTCCCAATATTTTCTCTCTAGAGGACATGCTTTTAAATTTATTACATCACTTGTCTAAATTATGTCCTCCATTTCCACCGATTCACCTAGATTATCACAACATCAAACAATTAAAGTACCACCTGGATACACCACTTCCCTATGTCTTAGACAATCCATGGGGTTTCAACCTAGATTTTTATAAACCTCATTTATTAACCATAGAGATCCAAATACCAAGCTCACTACCTACTCAACAGGGGGAAGAAAAACCACCAAATTTTTCAGAGAAGCGGTTGATAGCATTAGAAACCACCCTCGCCGAAGTATGGTCCATGATAAGTACCCACGCCTTTCCTCTCAAGAAAATGAGGATTATGAGGGAGGGCTCTTCTAGCACTAGAAAAATTATTCAATTCCTTATAGCTTAAATTTCTTCAGGGAAGAAAACCAAAGCATACATAAGAGGGGGAGACTCTCTTTCTATGTGGGTAAACTCACATAAAAGGAAAAGAGAATTCACCGAAATACTGAATGGGCCTCTAGGTGGGAGTCCAAGAGCTGCTAAATATGGGCATGTCACAAGATTTAGTGGGATATATCAGGTTTTTTTCAGCACAGTGGCCAAAGATGTGTTTATCCAACGTAGGGACAGGCTGCTAAAATGTGCTCCAGTGTTTCGGGATAAATCTGTGTCTTTAGAAGAATGACCATTATATTTTATCTTTATAAAGCAATCTATAATATGTATTTTGTAATATTGTGTATGTATGTATATATATTATATATATGCTTTCAGGGGTAGGGGCCCCTAAAATAGAACCCCATTTTTTAATGAGAATATTGTTGAATAATTGCTCACGATTGTAGTAGCATTTGATTGATGTGACACATTTTATTGACTACTTTTGTATCAAATTTTAAGTGATAAATTAGCAAGTACTAGTCCCTATCTTTAGTATTTACATCTACCCTCACCAATACCATTATAATTTATTGGTCCATGCTCGATGATTAGCTCCTCTCCCTTAATATATTGCTCGAATCTCGATATGTCTATCCTTAATGATATCATATTCATCATGATAAAAGGATGTTTAAAAGTGGAGGCACATGCGATAGTGACGTCGGTTTAAAGGAAAATAGTTCACCATGATTTGCATTTAATATTAACCATCAATTCATACCCAGGTTTGGTGGACACATGTAAAGGTCCAGTCAAATAAATCACTCAAAAATTATAAATTCAAGGCCCATGGTCATTTTTCGACACTTAGTTTCTTTTGCAAAATCATGGGGGACCAAATTGAGTGCATCGAACCAATATCAAGCCATGAATATGTTGTGGTTTCTTCTAGTTTTGATATGGACTCAGACAAGGTTATTGTTGGGAAATCCTTTGCCCTCTCTGCTTCTAGTTATCCTTCTAATGGTTCTCCCCCCTCTCTTGGATAGTCGACTGCTACCACTGTTCTCCTTCATTCTCTTGGAACTTCTCTTGTAGAGCTCTAATTGGATTCCCTATCTGAGTAGCCAATCCTCGAAGTATTACTAGAACTCTCTATTCTTTATCCAGAATCCCTAGACCCAGAACCTATGGATTCTCCACATGCTACTACAAACGATTTGAACATAGAAATTGATGAAAATCAACCCCGATGGTGACCCCTCATATGGACAGTCAAGTCAAAACGATGTCTTTCATCCTTGCAAAGCTACAAAGTGAGCTTTTGAAGTGCTTAAAACCTAGAAAGACTTAACAGACACTAGCAGAGCTATCATTGATAAAGAATGTGTCGAGATACTAACCCTAGCCAACACTCTAGTGGAGAATATCGATACCAATGCAACTAGGAAAGCGGTACAAGAACTGAGAAATATATTATGATATGTAATATTTATGTTATAATATAGTTATAGTTTTTTTGGTATGCCTATGTTATGATATGTAATGTTTATGTTTGTAATGTTTATATTTCAACAAATATATGAGATGTGTGTCCTAAATTATACGCAAATGTTATATTTTTTTCCTGAGGAAGGTATAATATAGTTTGAGAACAATAATATTTAAATTAGATATTTCCTCCATACTCATGTTTTCTATTAGTTAAAACAACTTAAGTAAGAATTGACAAATATATAATAAATGGACAAATAATTAATAAATGTCAAAATTAATAACATCTAAAAATAATTTAATAACTTATAATTTTGAAATATATGTTATAAGTTATTAAGTTATTAAATTATGAAATTATTTTTAGATGTTATATATTTCAAAAAGGATTTAGTTATTTAATATAAAGGGCAGTTCCAAACTTCCAATAGTAAAAAGGATTCAGTTATTTAATAACAAATTTTTGGACAAGATTTGCATTTAATATTAACCATCATGCCCTCGCTCGAGAGGACATTGTACGATGTAAATTTATCTAAATCCATTGCACGGTAAGTGCAATAAGTTGGGGGCCAAAAAGTGGACAAAAGCGAAAACGAATGAAATGTGTATGCGTTTTGTAATAACACGATTGTGTTATATTTTTCTTGGTTTGGTAATTCCCAAGTCTAAAATGTGTACGCATTTTAGGCCGTACACATTTTGCATAGTATGCACTATATTTGTATATTCGGGGATTATATTTACAAAAATAAGATCCACTATAGTATACAATTTCTTTTATTGTTTCTTTATACTTTTATTATTTCTTATACGTTAAATTTATTTTAGTAAATATAATAAGGTAGGGTCACTCGAACTTGATGGAAGTGGTCCTGGAGCCGCAACAGCTTATAATCTAGAAGGTAGTTTTTCAAAATCGATATGGTCAAGACGTACCCATTTTTAGGATTTCAATAAAAGACCTAAAACTTTTAGGGCATATATATTGTATTCGGTCTTTGTTTTTGGAAAGTATATAGTCTTTTTGTAGGTTTTGACCTTCTAAATTGAATTTCAGCCCTACCACCGCTTGAATTGGTACCAATTTTTAAATTTGGTTCATAATTCACTTTAATGACCATGAATCAACTCTATGATGCTTGTATACTTCTTACTAAAATGAGATCCTTACTTTGTAGATAGAGGATTTATCCCTTTATGAGATTCTTGTCCTATGGAAAAAATGAGGTGATTGTAACGCATTACCTCCTCCTTAAGGTTTGATCACACTACTAGGTGTTGAATGAGTTTTTACGAATAATACCAAGTGAATTGCATCAAGTGAACTCAGATGATTGCTCATTCTTAGAAACAAGGTGCTCCATATAAAGATCATCCCTTCACCTTTATTGGCTCTAAAATCATCCTTTCATGGAATCAAATTCAAAATTATCATATGTTTCTTTTCTCATATGTATCCCATGGAGATAGATGATGCATTAATATTTCACACATGATGGTCTGGATACCTCGGTGGCATGACTAGCTCATTTTAGCTTATTCTTTGGAGAGATTTGGGTATAATGATAAATTCAGGATATGATTATCATCAAGGGTTAGGGTTTAGAGTTTAAGGTTTATGGTTTAGGTTTTAGGGTGTATAGTTTAGGGTTGAGGGTTTACAGTTTACAATTTATGGATCGTGGTTTAGGGTTTACGACTCAAGGTTTAGGGTTTAGGATTTATAGTTTATGGTTTAGGGCTCAAGGTTTAAGGTTTAGGGGTTAGGGTTGAGGGTTGAGGATTTAGGGTTTAGTGTTTAAGGATTAGGGTTTAAGGATTAAGGGCCAAGGTTCATGGTTTAGATTTTAGGGTTTAGGGGTTATGGTTTAGGGCTCTGTGGTTTAAAGCTCAAGGTTAAGGGCTCATGGTTTAGGCTCACCCATTCACTCATTGTAATATTTTGTGTCTTACCCATTATTATTAGTATTTACAAAGAGTATTTAACTAAAAAGGGTTCATCTACTTCGTGGGAATAAAATTTAAAGAAATTCATCACAATTTGATGCCTTTCATCTGCTGATATTTGAAAGGAGGGAAATTCCATATATTAAAGAACGATTCGATACAAAGAAAATGTACACCCAATATATCTATATTATTTTTCCCATCACATGGGAACTATTTCACTCACTTTAATGTGTGTATCTTAGCCATTCTTATTAGTATTGATGAGATAGTATTTAAATGAAAAGGGTTCATCTGTTTTGTAGGCGTAACATTCAAGGATAGTCATCATAATTTTATGTCTTTTATCTATTGATATTTTGAAGGATGGAAATGTCCGATATCCAAGAACTATTGATTTGTGGAGTTCAATTACTTCGGATTAACATGCAATGTCAAACTTATCGAAAACATAAGAACTCGCATCGGTTATGGAGGGACCGGAATCGGTCACCTATGATCGCATCGATTAGGAAAGAGGGAACTATTATCGATTAAGGCTAACCGGCATCGGTTACTGTGTGGGAGTGTTTTATTTAACTCTCGGAAATTAGATTTATTTTTAGTATTAAAGAAGATCTATTGATTTTAATTGCATGGCTAAGTGCCCTAAGTTTGTATATGCCTATATAAGCATGAAAGCTAGGGTTTAGAAGTAAGAATTAAGAAGAACTTACAAAATTTGATGATTATTGTGAGAATAATTGTGAGAGAGAGAATTCTTGGAGAAGAAGCAAAATCTTGAGAGTAAGACAATATTGTACATATGAGATGTGTGGAGGATTGTAAATATTCAATTATATATCTTATCAAAGCTTTGGATAATAGCTTGTTTCTTGGTGGAAGTAACCCAAACTGGGTGAACCACGTTAAATCTAGTGTTAATTTATATCTCTTATTCTATATATTTTTCCGGTAGAATATCCACTTTTATTTTCATGTATGCTTAGATCGATATATTATCTCGTACAACCATAGTGCTAACCTCAACAAATAGTATCAGAGCTTTGTTTGAGGGTTTTGTGTGTTGACAGATTTATTCACAGAGGGTTTTATGATTGAGTGGGAGCTACATCAATGGAAAAAGAAAATAAATACAAGATAGAGAAATTTGACAAAATAAATTATCAATTATGGAAGATGCAGATTGAGGATTATCTATATTAAAGAGATTTGTATTTACCGTTGGATGAGAAGTCTAGACCTACAAAGATGACTAATGAAGAATGGAAGATTCTTGACATAAAGGCTCTGGGATCTATAAGATTGAGCCTGGCAGCATCCGTGGCTTCCAATATTACATAAGTGACTTCTATGGTAAGGTTAATGAAATCTCTTGCTAATTTATATGAAAAACCTAGTGCTTCAAATAAAGTTTATTTGATGAAGAAACTATTTATTTCTAAGATGTATGAAGGTGGATCTGCATCTAGTCATTTGAATGATTTCAGATCTATTATAAATCAGTTAAAATGAGTTGATATACCATTTTATTATGAAGTGAAAGAACTTTTATTCTTACGTTATTTTCCGATAGTTAGGATAACTTGGTAATGGTTATTAGTGATACAACATATCCTAATAATGTTTTGAAGTTTGATGATGTGGTTAGTATAATTTTGATGAATAAATTCACGGGAAGAGTATAGAAGAATCATCATCTAGGAATGCTTTGAATGTAGAAAGAAGGGGCAGTTAGAAGGAGAGATCCAAGAGTAAGAGTAATGGGAAATCAAAGTCAAGGGATAACAGATCCAAATCCAGAGAGGTAAGGGAATTACATGTTAGAAATGTGGAAAGAAAGGACATGTAAAGAAAGATTGTTGGTCAAAGGATAAAGAGAACCAAAACCGTAAAAGGTAAAGAAGAAAATATTGCTACAAATGGATGTAATGCAAGAAGCTCTTATTCTTTCTTTAGATAATAGAATTGAATCATTGGTTTTAGATTCAGGAGCTTCTTTCCATACAACCCCTAATAAGGGTTATTTCAAAAATTATGTCAAGGGAAATTTTGGGCATGTTTATTTGGGTAATGATGAACCTTACAGTATTACTGGTAAAGGGGAAGTTCATCTAAAATTACAGAATGGAAATACATGAGTATTGAAAAATGTGAGGCATGTGCCAAAACTTAGGAAAAATATTATTTCGCAGGGAAACTAGGTGAAACTGGTTGCATGGTTACTTTTACAGGAGACTCTTGGAAAGTCACCAAGGGTGCTTTTATTATGACAAGAGGTAAGAAGGTAGGAACATTATATTTATCTACCTGTGTTACTGATTCCTTTTCTACATTATCTACTTGATTCGGATGCATGTATGTGGCATAATCGGTTGGGCCATATGATTCAAAAAGGAATGTAGATCTTAAAGGCTAAGGGTAAGTTATTAGATTTGAAGGAATTAGATCTTTATTTCTGTGAGCATTGTGTCTTTGGAAAGCAAAAGAGAGTGAGATTTATCAATGTTGGGGCAACTAAGAAGGAGTAGAAATTAGATCTTTTACACTCGGATGTGTGGGGACCATGTCAAGTAGCTTCTGAAGGATCCCAGTATTATGTTAATTTCATTGATGATGCTATGGTTTTATCGTATTAAATGTAAATATGATTTTTTTGAGAATTTTAAAAGATGGAAATCCCTTGTTGAGAATGAATCAAATTCAAATTTAAAGTGCCTTAGATCTGACAATGGTGGTGTTACTGCAAAATCAAAGCACCCCCAAATGAGTCATGGATATGCTTTTCTAAGGAAGGGTCATTTGGTGTGATTGCATAACATTGGATCATTCCCAAGCCGTGGAACTTGGGAATGACCCTCTAGAGAAGGCTAGTTCCTCTTCCTAATCTACCTACCACAAGCTATTCTAATGTAGGAAAGCTAATCCAATCCTAATCTAACTTCCAAGGAGACAAGGAGAGAAAGAAAACAAGGAGAAACAAAGCCTACACTAAAACGGCTATTGACCAGAGAAGGAAAATGTTGATCATCTTCCAAACTGCCATGGAATAAAGAGAGGTGAGAAATGGAAAGGATGGACAACAATATCACAAACCATAGATCAGATTCACACATAAAATGTTCCAAAACCCCATGAACACAACTCCCAGATCTGCAAGTGAACATTCAAAACATGCACAGATACCTGAATGAAGAGAGGTAAGAAGAGACAACCAAAAACGAGCAAGGATGGACAAATGCATCACAAAACACGTTTTTTATTGCTTCAGAGTTTGCACAGAGCATCATCTACGGACAAGAGGCAAAAAACACCATTTTACAGAGCAGGGGAGGAGTTCTTGAACTCCCTTTTCAACCCTAGGGAAGAGAAAAAAAAGGGGGAGGTAGAGAAGAAAATGAACAACTAATTAACCTTTTGAAATGATGCCTCTGTTACAATATATAGAAGAATGGGAGAGAGAAGAAGGAAAGAATCAAATCCTGCTCCAACCACTCTGAGATACACATTGAATCCCATTTTGAAATCTCAACCACTGAAAATCAATGCCTTCTACAAATCCACCCATAATATGTCACTTTTGGTTCCCAATGGATCGAATCGAATCAGATCTAGTAGTTGAAGAGATTGGATTCTGTGTTAATGGCCTAGAAGAATTTTCTTTGTTTTTCACCTACCAAGGCCTATAAAAATGATTTTCTATCCTTCCATGGCATAGAGGACATCGAGACGCTTCCAACGGTATCAAATTCACTATATTTTGAGCCCTGAGTTGAAAGATATGCCTCTTCGAAGTTTGCATCGGGTCTGTACAAATGGGTAGGAAAACCAGTTTGAAAAATGGGCCCTCTCTTTAATATGGGACACGTGGCAGCCAGATTGGAACAAAAATCAGGTTTGTGGGCTCAGAACTTAACTTTTCTCCTTTTTCGCAAGAATCACAAAATCCAGAGAACTCCACGCCCCCGCTGCTCCGCCTGGACACGTGGCTCTTTTTGGTTGGCTGGGAAATGTGCTTCCATTTTTACCTTTATGCTTTTTGGATGAAAGGAAAACTTTTACTTTTTTCCTCGACTCTCCGCTTGAATGGCTTGTTTGTGCATTAACTATTCAACCAACTCTGCCCCATCTATAGAACACGTGGAGGCACCGCGCTTGTTTGCAAACCTGACCCAAAGTTTACCTTTGGAGGAGCGTTGAGTTGACACTTGTTGGCCTCCGTTGATCTGTGGACTTTTCAACAGTATTTCTTACTTTTAGACTTTGGGCTATGTGGTGAGCTTGCACTCATTTGGGTCTTCACCTTGGGACCAACTCTTAGAGATGCGCCATGTTGACACTTGGCACTCTCCACTCACATGTTCATACTTAGCCAATTTTGAGGCCTGCCTTGTCCACCTTTGACTATGTTTGACCATTTGACCCTGCCTTTGTTACACCCTGGGACACGTGGAGATGTGGCGTTTGTTTGAGCCTCTCTATTTGGATCCATCTTTGGAGAAGTACTATAAGGACACGTGGCTCTCTCCACTGGCTCCTCCATACTTAGTCAATTTTAGACCTTTTCCTGAACTGTTTTGAGCCCGAAAACTTCAAAACTTCACCATTTCTTCTATTTTTCACATTTGGCCTCTTTGAAACTATCTCCTCCTTCTTGTCTAACCCTATAATTTCATTGTTGAGTCTTCCTGAAGCTTGCAAAATAGATTTAAGACATGGAAATGCTCAAAAGAACCATTTCTTTTATTTCTTCTTGTGCAGGGTTGAATTTGACTTTCTCGGGCTTCTATTTTCACTTTCCTGGCTCTGGAACTCGAGTTTGTGGGTTTGAATCATTTCCCTTCATGTTTTATTCATGTGTAGGGCTTGTTCTGACCAAATTTTTTGGGGAGGTGAATTTGGGATAACAATTTGGCGACTCACGGGGACATCTTCCAGCTAGATGAAGAGACCAGTGGCCTTGAAGCATCCATTGGGCATGGATTCTGCTTGATAAACATGAAACTGATATGAAATTCAAAGTCTTGATCCCTGAGCCACTGCGAGCCTGATTACAAGCCTTTTCTATGCTTTTCCTATCCCTGAGCATGTGTGGGTGTCTGCACTCTCAATCTTTCATAAGAAAACCTTGAGACAATGATTTCGAGAGTAGAAAATTGATTCGACCCATGGTTTTCATCTGTCCCTCAAATGGACTATCTCGAAATGGATTTTAGTTGCTCTACATTTGTTTCTTTTTTCAATTTGCAACTATCACAGGAAAACATGAGCCTTCTTACCTTAAATAGTTTAAGAGCCTAGCCTCATGCCCCTCCTAAGAAATACTTATATACAAAGATCAAATCATACATGCCTCAAATGAGACATGCAGAGTGTGCACAAGCACTTCTTCTACTAAAAACAAACCTACCTACACTAATCTAACCAAGAGAAAAGGGAGCTCAAACAAATCCTACAACTGGTAGGGAGAAATAACTTCCCTTCCTCAAAAATGGCAGCCATGCAATTGATTTGGCACTGAACATGGCTGGTTGGATGAGTGAAAAACTAACTACAAGCTGATCTTCCACCCAAATTACCAAAGTATCAACTGAAGACAAAACCAATACCTCTTTTAGTTTCTCTGCATTTAGATTGAAGAGGTATGATAGCTGATCCTTGGTGCTTTGTAGCTCATCCTCATGCCCTGAAGTAGGCATGACTGGTTGGCCTCTCCTTTGGCTCCAATGAAGCCAAATACCTGATTGGGCAAGGTCTGATCCATTTGATATGCCCATTGCTATGATTTTTAACTCCAAAAATGGAGTCCTCTTGTAGACCTTCTTGAGTGGATGGTGTGAGGGAGATGATGACATCCTCCTACCTTTTCTCTTCCTCCTCCTTTGAAGAACATGGAAGGTTGAGATCTTCTAACCTTGGTTCCAAAAGGCTGCTATAAGATGCAGGCTGCTGCAATTGAAATTTCTCCTCCATGACAAAGCAGGTATGCATGTTTGGAAGGTGGATGAAGGAGGAGAAAACAATGTGATTTCAACTAGTTCTTCTCCATCAAAACAATCCTCCAAATCAAACAGATAAACTACCTCATTGTTGTCCTGTTGCAAATGTTCAACCTCTTCCATGATGTCCTCCTAATCTGTAATTTGATCACCATGGTTCTCCTCATCCTCAAACATGAAGTTTGAAAGATCAAACTCTTGTTCAACATCAGAGCTTAAAGGGGAGGAAGTGGGAGGAAGAACTGAAGGTTCCTCTACGGCCTGCTCCTCACTTGGAGCCTTTGAAACTATATGGTCCTCCTCCATCATATGTTCATTAACCAAATCAGGCCCTTCAAATGAAAGCAAGGGATATTCAATGATGCTTTCTTCATTGAGTGGCTTCAACTCTGATTTGATCTCTCCCATCTACTCCTCTTCAATGGGACTTGGAGCTGATTGTCCCCCCCCTCTTGTTCTTGTTCTTCTTCTACTGCAAACTCAGCCTCAACCACCACTATTTCTTCAACTCTAACCTCCTCCATTGGTTTGACCATCAAGGGGATCTTTGTAAACCCAAATTTGGCAGCCCAACTCTTTAGATTGTCTATCATTTCTTTTCTGTTGGGCTCCTCTCCTTATTTTCTCCTTGACTGGTTTCTTGGGTCTCTTCCCAACATGGACTTGGGAGAGCAAGAGGAGTGGTAGGTTGGGGTTCAACCAACTTTGTGATTATTTTTGGTGGGGCGGGAGGTGGAACTTCTGGTTTGTTTGGATGGGATGATTGTTTAGAAGGGAATGGAGAAGAGGAACTAAAATGGGGTGGAAGACTAGGGAATGGAGGAATGGAATCAAAACTTGGGGCAGCAACAATTGGGAAGCTTGGAAATTGGAGCTTGGGTTGAGATGGTGTTGTTTGAGAAAGAGAAAAAAAGCTATGAGGTGGTGGACTTACCCATTAATAAGGTTGTCTTGACTCCAACTCATAAGCCTTGATCTCCTCAGTCCATTGTGCAAGTTGGGGCAGCATTTCAACCATGAAGTCTAGCTTCTCTTGAGGGTTGTAATGTCTTGGAAAAGGGCCTTCCCATGGACAAGGTGCCCTGAAACCAATATGAAATGCCTTCATTTGTGTTATGCCCCTTGACTGAACCATGTCAATCCTCCATTTTTGGATCTTCTCTAGTAGACCAACATCTTGTATTTGATTGTCTTCATTGTTTACATACCCTGCTCTTGGAAAGCTCCATAGCCAAACTGATTTTGGCATTGCTTCTCATAGGGGTGGACATATTGATTTTTCCTTTGCTCAAAATGCTGATTTGAAGGAGTTGTAAAACATATTGGGGTGGATTTTTCTGCTTGTTGTAAGTGTGAGTTCCATGAAGGGAATGAAGTCATGATTGCACAACTTCATGGAATGGAAAAGAATGAAAGAGATGGAAAGAAGAATGGATGAAAATGAGTGGAAATGGATGGAAAGAATAGGTCTGCAACTCAGAGAATGGGTTTTTGACAGATGGAGCCACCAAATGTGTAAACTAAAGCTTCTAATAAGCTGGAGATTTACAACAAGTGCACATCAATCTTGTTGCAATGAAGTGAAGACCTCTTGGTCCCACCGGGCATGCCAAAAATGTTAGTGTGAAATCACAACACCCCCAAATGAGTCATGGATATGCTTTTCTAAGGTAGGGTCATTTGGTGTGATTGTATAACATTGGATCATTCCCCAAGCTATGGGACTTGCAAATGGGAATGACCCTCCAGAGAAGGTTGGTTCCTCTTCCTAATCTACCTGCCACAAGCTATTCTAGTGCAGGAAAGCTAATCTAATCCTAATATAACTTCCAAGGAGACAAGGAGAGAAAGAAAATAAGGAAAAATAGAGCCTACACTAAAACGGTGATACACCAGAGAAGGAAAATGTTGATCATCTACCAAACTACCATGGAACAAAGAGAGGTGAGCAATGGAAAGGATGGATAGCAGCATCACAGACCATAGATCATATTCACATAGAAAATGTTCCAAAACCCCATGAACACATCTCCTAGATCTGTAAGTGAACATTCAAAACATGCACAGATACCCTACAATGAAGAGAGGCAAGAAGAGACAACCAAAAACGAGCAAGGATGGACAAATGCATCACAAAACATGTTTTTATTGCTTCAGAGTTTGCACAGAGCATCATCTACGGAAAAGAGGCAAAAATGTCATTTTATAGAGTAGGGGAGGAGGTTCGAACTCCATTTTCGACCCTAGGGGGAAGAGAAAAAAAGGGGAGGCAGAGAAGAAAATGAACAACAACTAATTAACCTTTTGAAATGATGCCTCTATTACAATATATAGAAGAATGGGAGAGAGAATAAGGAAAGAATCGAATCCGATCCAACCACTCTGAGATACACATTGAATCCCATTTCAAAATCTCAACCACTAAAAATCAATGCCTTCTACAGATCCACCCACAATATGTCACTTTTGGTTCCCCAATGGATCGAATCGAATCAGATCTGGTAGTTGAAGAGATTGGATTCTACATTAATGGCCTGGAAGAATTTTCTTCATTTTTTACCTACCATGGCCTACAAAAATGATTTTCTATCCTTCCATGGCATAGAGGACGTCGAGACGCTTCCAACGGTATCAGATTTTCTATATTTTGAGCCCTGAGTCGAAAGATATGCCTCTTCGAAGTTTACATCGGGTCCATACAAATGGGCGGGAAAAAAGTTTGAAAAATGGGCCCCCTCTTTAATATGGGACACGTGGCAGCCAGAGTTGAAAAAAATTAGGTTTGCGGGCTCAGAACTTAACTTTTCTCCTTTTTCACAAGAATATAAAAATCCAAAGAAAGAACTCCCCATGGACACGTGGCTCTTTTTGGTTGGCTAGGAAATGCGCTTCCATTTTTACCTTTATGGACATGTGGCTCTTTTTGGACTCCCTTGGCTTTGTCGGTCAAAATGAAATGCACTTCCATTTTTACCTTTATGATTTTTTGATGAAAGGTAAGCTTTTACTTTTTCCCCTGACTCTTTATTGGCCTATTTGTGCATTGACTATTTAACTAACTCTACCCCCTGATAGAACACGTGGAGGCACCGCGCTTGTTTGCAAACCCGACCCAAAGTTTTCCTTTGGAGGAGCACCGAGTTGACACTTGTCAGCCTCCACTGATCTGTGGACTTTTCAACAGTCTTTCTTACTTTTAGACTTTGGGCTACGTGGCAAGCTTGTGCTCATTTGGGTCTTCACCTTGGGACCAACTCTTGGAGATGTGCCATGCTAACACTTGGCACTCTCCACTCGCACGTTCATACTTAGCCATTTTTAGGCCCGCCTGTCTCGCCTTTGACTCTATTTGACCATTTGACCCTACCTTCGTTCCACCTTGGGACACATGGAGATGTGGCACTTGTTTGAGCCTCTCTATTTGGATCCATCTTTGGAGAAGCGCTGCAAGGACACGTGGCTCTCTCCGTTGGCTCCTCCATACTTAGTCAATTTTAGACCTTTTCCTGAACTGTTTCGAGCCCGAAAACTTCAAAACTTCACTGTTTCTTCTATTTTTTGCATCTGGCCTCTTTGAAACCATCTCCTCCTTTTTTGACCCTGTAATTTCATTGTTGAGTCTGCCTGAAGCTTGCAAAATAGATTTAAGACATGGAAATGCTCAAAAGAACCGTTTCTTTTATTTCTTCTTGTAGGGTTGAATTTGACTTTCTCGGGCTTCTATTTTCACTTTGCTTGGCTCTGGAACTTGAGTTCATGGGTCTGAATCATTTCCCTTCATGTTTTCTTCATGTGTAGGGCTTGTTCTGACCAAATTTGTTGGGGAGGTGAATTTGGGATAACATGTGGTAAATAGTGTAGTAAGTATTTCAATGATTATTGTTCAGTGAATGGGATACATAGAGAAAGAACAGTGCAAGAACACCACAAGGGAATGGTGTTGCAGAGAGAATGAACATGAAAATCGTGGAATGTGCTAGAAGTATGAGGATACATTCGGATTGCCATTATAGTTTTGGGCGAAGAGTTGATACAATAGTTTATTTAATTAATTGTAGGCCTTCAAGTTCACTAGATAGAGGAATACTAGAGGAATCTTGGACCAAAAAAGAGGTAGATCTTTCCTTTCTTAATTTTTTTGTTCAGAAGCTTTTGTGCATATTGATAAGGAAAATAGAAAAAAATTGGATGCAAAATCCAAGAGATGCACTTTCATTGGTTATGGATCTGGTGATTTCGGATTCCATTTTTGGGATTTAGAGAATTCTAAAATTATTAGAGTCGTAATATTGAATGGAATGAAAAGAGAATGTACAGGATCAAGTTTTGGTACAAAAGGACGAACCGGATGAGAATTTTGTGAGTGAAAATGAACTCTCAGATTTAAAAATAATACCGACAGGGTTACACAGTAACCGATGTCAGTTGACCTCGACCGACATCGGTCAAGAAGCAGTATCGCTGAGAGGATCCCAACCAAGCATCGATTATCAAAACCGCGTCCATTACATGTGACCTATGTCGATCACCGACATATTTGGATACAAATGTCAGGAGGTCCGAATGAGCCTTCGGTAACCCAAACTCCTATGAGAAGGTCATAAAGGGTAAGTAAACCTCCATAAATATTTAGACCTTCTCTATTTTCTTTATTATCGACTGATAATGGTGAACCAGAGATTTTTGAAGAAGCAATGCAAGATGAGACCACGTACGGTGGGAGTATGGCATGGATGAGGAGATGGACTCCTTGGAATAGAACCAGACTTGGGATTTGATTAAGTTTCTAGCGAGTAAGAGGACATCACAGAACAAGTAGGTTTACGGGATCAAGGAAGAAGAGGGTGGACAGAAAAGGTACAAGGCAAGGCTTGTAGTAAAGGGATTTATAAAGAAAGTAGGTATTCACTTTCATGAAATATTTTCTCCTGTTGTTAAGATAACTTCTATTCATACTGTATTGAGTTTAATTATAGTAGAGGATTAACACTTAGAGAAACTAGATGTGAATACAAATTTCCTTCATGGTGATTTGGATGAAGAGATTTATATGCAACATCCGCTTGGGTATGAAGTCAAGGGTAAGGAGAAATTAGTGTTTAGGTTGAAAAAGAGCCTATATGGGCTCAAGCAAGCTCTAAGGCAATGGTACATGAGGTTTGATAGTTTTATGCATGAGCATGGTTATTTGAGATGTGAATCTAACCATTGTGTTTATTTCAAGAAGCTTGAAAATGGGAGCTATATTATTTTGTTATTGTATGTGGATGATATGCTTATTATAGGATCTAGTATGCAGGACATTGGTGAGATTAAGGGAAAGCTAGATCACACATTTGCTATGAAGGATTTAGGAGTTGTAAAAATAATCCTTGGCATGAAAATACATAGAGACAGGAAAAATAAGAAATTGTATTTGTCTCAGGAGGATTATATCTATAGGGTGTTAGAAAGGTTCAAGATGTAGGATGCAAAACATGTTAGTACACCAATGGTTGAACACTTAAAATTGAGAAAAGATCAGTTTCCTTCATCACATGAGGATGTCAAATACATAACACAAGTACCATATGCTTCAAGCATTAGAAGTCTTATATATGCTATGGTTTGTACCAAAAAAGAAATTGCATAGGCAAAGTGGGAGTTGTGAGTAGATATATGGCCAATCCAAGTAATGAGCATTGCAAAGTAGTCCAATTGATACTCGGTATTTGAAAGAGACATCTAGCATGTAGTTATGCCATGGAGGTTTGAATATCTCATTATGCGAGATATGTTGATTTGGATATGGCTAGAGATCTAGATGGTAGGAGGAGCACTATTGGATATATTTTCATAGTAGGTGGGACGAAAGTTAGCTGGATTTCAAGATTGCATAAGGTTGTGGCTTTGTCTATTACAGAGGTAGAGTATGTTGTAGCTACAGAGGCTAGCAAGGAGATGATATGGATGAGTAGGTTCATGAAAGAGTTGGGAAAGGAGCAAGGTGATTGCAAATTGTTCAGTGACAATCAAAGTGTAATTCATTTGGAAAAGAAATCATCATTTCATTCAAGAACGAAACACATTCAGTTGAGGTATCACTTCATACAAAGTAGGTATTGGAGGATGGGAAGTTGAATTTGGAAAAGATTCATACGAGTGAGAACCCCTGGATATGCTAACAAATCCATTAGCAAAGGATAAGTTGGAGCTACACTCCACTTCTATTGGTCTTCAAGTTTGAGACTTGAAGAGGAAGAAACAAAGCTAAGGAAGGATCCAAGAATGATGTTATACATGTATGGTGCAGTAAGTAATCTCGAAGTGGGAGATTGTCTAGTTGTGGAGCTTAATTACTTTGGATTAGCATGCAATGTGAAACTTGCTAGAAAGCATAGTAACCATCATGGTTATAGAGGGACCGGCATCAGTCACCTATGACTAGCATCGGTCACGAAAGGAGGAACCGTCATTGGTTAAGGCTAACCGACATCAGTTACTTGTGTGGGAGTGTTTTATTTAACTCTCGGTAATTAAATCTTTTTTTAGTATTAAAGAAGATCTATTGATTGTAATTGCATAGATAAGAGACCTAAGTTTTATATGCCTAGATAAGCATGAAATCTAGGTTTAGAAGTAAGAATTAAAAAGAACCTGCAAAAGTTGATGATTATTGTGAGAATAATTGTGAGAGAGAGAATTCTTGGAGAAGAAGAAAAATCTTGAGAGTAAGACAATACTGTACATCTGAGAGGTGTGGAATATTGTAAATATTCAATTGTATATCTTGTCAAAGCTTTGGATAATAGATTGGCTTGTTTCGTGGTGGACATAGCCCATCTTTGGGTGAACCACGTTAAAACAAAGTGTTGATTTATATATCTTATTTTATATATTTCTTCTCATAGAATATCCACTTTTATTTGCATGTATGCTTATATCGATATATTATTTGTATAATCAAAGCTAACCCCAACAAGAAGAATTTGGTATAAAGAAATAGTTTTACGCTCTTTTGAATAATTATTTCAGATTCTGCAAGCTATGGGAATGAAGCTTTCGTTCGAAGAACAAAGTTTGATATGTCCAAAGTGTTTGTGTGGTGACAATTTGAGAAAAATTTTGAGGTTCAAGTTTATTTTTAGAGATGCATTATAACTCCAATGTTTGAAAGTGTCTATCTAGATGCAATGATATTCGATTTAGACACTCAATGATTCATGAATTTCCAATCCTACCACAAACCCCAGTAGTCCTTGACCCTTGGATATAGGGAGACATAGTTACTTGGATTGCATTTATAACAATAGAGATATTTGGAATTTCATGTTATGACCTTTAAATCTATATAAATTTCAAGTTGTTCAAGTCACATCACACCCTTCAATAAGCTTGATAACTACCCCTATCTTTTTTAAGGCAATTTTGAAAGCATCCATGGGTTTATCATAGAAGGAATTATTAATGAATGGAAGGTCACTAAGTCATAGGCTAGCTGACTCCCATTCATAACTAAACAAGAAAGATTTACTAGGTGATTAATAACCCCTTTGTGTTCTTATCCATTCCCGATTTTCTATGCTTATTTTGAACACTTGGGAACTTATGTCAAATTTGGTATCCATTATAATAGTATAATATATTTCTCTTTCTCCAGAGGAGAGGATACTGTAGGAAATTTGGTTATGATCTTACACCTCTGCGTTGGTATATTCTCTATGTCTCTTTCATTTCCTT
Organism: Taxus wallichiana var. yunnanensis; assembly: GCA_018340775.1. Classification (NCBI taxonomy): domain Eukaryota; kingdom Viridiplantae; phylum Streptophyta; class Pinopsida; order Cupressales; family Taxaceae; genus Taxus; species Taxus wallichiana. The sequence goes on from CM031237.1 coordinate 851,755,482, forward strand.
TGAGATTAATTTTTTTTTTTGCGATGGTTATTTTTTTCATCTTCCAATGTGAAGAAATTGACATTCAAGAGTGCATGTACATGTGAGTAGAAATAGGTTTGGCAAAGATGTGTAATATGCATTGCAAGGCATAAGGTAGATGTCATATCCATTTAGTTACTTATCCCACCTCTCATAAACAAGGTAGTTGTACAAGTAGACTCAATGATGGTTCTAGGAATGAGACTAGGAAATATGGTCCTAATATTGATATTAAAAAGATGAACTCGCTCATGAGACCTACTAGAAATATATGAGGTTTAGGGGTAAGAGCTTAGGGCCTGGATTTATTGTTTAGGGTTTAGGGCTCATGGCTCAGGGTTCAAGGTTTAGGGTTTAGGGATTAGGATTAAGGGTTTAGGGTTTAGGGTTCGGGGTTCATGATTTAGTGTTTAGGGTTTAGGGTTTATTATTTTAGTTTTAGGGTTTATGGTTTATATTTAAGGGCTTAGGTATCGAGTTAAGGGTATAGGTCGCAGAGTTGAGAGTTTAGGGTTTAATATTTAAGGCTCATGGTTTAGGGTTTCAGTTTAGGGTTTAGGATTCAATGTTTAGGGTTTAGGGTTTAGGGCTCGTGGTTTAGGGTTTAGGATTTAACGTTTAGGGTTTAGGGTTTAGGATTCAGGTGTTTAGGGTTTAGGGTTTAGGGCTCAAGGTTTAGGGTTTAGGATTTAGTGTTTAGGGTTTAAGGTTTAGGGCTTGGGGTTTAGGGTTTAGGATTTAGTGTTTAGGGTTTAGGATTTAGAATTTAGGGTTTATTGTTTAATGGTTAGGGTTTAGGGTTTCTAATTTACTTTTTAGGGTTTGGGGTTTAGCATTGAGGGCTCATGGTTTAGGGTTTAGGGTTTAGAGTTTAGGTTTTAGGGTTTATGGCTTAAGGTTTAGGGTTTATGGTTTAGGGCTCATGGTTTATGGTTTAGTGTTTAGGGCTTAGGTACATGGTTTATGATTTAGGGTTTAGGGTTTAGGGCTCGGGGATCATGGTTTAGGGTTTAAGGCTTAGGGTTTAGGGTTAATATTTTAGGGATTACAGTTTAGGGTGCATTAATAAGGGTTTACAAATCGGGGTTCGGGGTTCGAGTTATGGGTTTAAGGTTTAGGGGTTATAACGCAGGCTTTAGGATTTGGGTTTAGGGTTTAGGGCTTAGGGCTCAAGGTTTAAGGTTTAGGATTTAGGGTTTAGGGCTTAGGGATCAGGGTGTAGGGTTTAAGGCTTATGGTTTAGGGTTTAGGGATTATGGTTTAGGGTTCATGGTTTAGGGTTTATGGCTCAAGGTTTGGGGTTTAGAGTTATGGGTTTAAGGTTTAGGGGTTAGAGCTTAGGGCTCTAGATTTAGTGTTTAGGGTTTAGGGCTCGGTTCTTAGGGCTCATGGTTTAGGGTTTAGGGTTTAGGGTTTAGGGTTTAGGGTTTAGGATTTAGTGTTCAAGGTTGAGGGTTTATTATTTTGGTTTTAGGGTTTAAGGTTTATAGTTTAGGGTTTAGGTCTCAGGGTTAAGGGTTGAGGGTTAAGGGTTTAGGTCACAGTTTTGGGTTTAGGGTTTAGTGTTTAGGATTTAGGGCTTAGGGTTTATGGCTCAAGGTTTAGGGTTTAGGATTTAGTGTTTTTAGGGTTTATGGTTTAGGGGTTAGGGTTTAAGATTTAGTTTTTAGGGTTTAGGGTTTAGGATTTAGATTTTAGGGTTTAGTGTTTAGGTCTCATTGTTCATGGTTTAGGGTTTAGGGTTTAGGGCTTAGGGCTCAGGGTTTAGGGCTTAAGGCTTAGGGTTTAGGGTTTAGGGCTCACGAGTAAGGGTTGAATGTTTAAGGTTTAGGGTTTAGGGATTAGGGTTTCAATTATAGAATTTAAATGCTAAAAGCTTTAGGATGAATGCTAAAATCTTTAAAATTACCTATGTACTGACCAAATTATACTATAAAAACTATCTCCTAAACCATGACTCATAGAGCTGTGAGACTAGTTTCATAAGGTGCAGAGTGACCCTAATTTCTTATATTTACTAAAATAAATTTAAATTATAAGAAATAATAATAAATAAATAAAATTATAAATAATAATAAATGAAAAATGTAAACACACATTTATTTTTGTAAATAGAATCATGCCAAAAGCACATATAGTGTTCATACTATGTAGAACGCGACATGTGCTTGGGATCTGGTCTAGATCCCCAATTCCGAGGCATGCACCTATACAAACACAAAAACTATGTGTTTTTTTAGGAAAATGCAAAATTCTCTCTTTCGTCATCATAAATCGACATAAAACGATCAATTTGTTTAAAAATAATAATACCATGACATATAGCAAAATATCTACTTTCTAAAAATAATTATTTCAATTTTTTTATTAATATAAGGTTTCCATATTATTTATTTTCTAACAATGCCTTTTTATAGCTATTTTTGAAGTTTAAATGCGTTTATCTTTCGTCGTATATCTATTTTTGGCTTATTGAAATTGAAAAACATTATACCATCCCAAACTAGGCCAAATTCTATACACAATAAAAATCTAAATTTTGATATTTTTAAGGTAGTTAGAGGGGGCACGATTGGAGCTCTGTTATGTTTTTAAATTTAAATTTTTTGTACTAGTAAAATCATTAAAAAAATATACTCGCTAAAAAATCTGAAAAAAATGTAGCCCAAACTAGATGCTCCTAGCTATCTTTCAACCGAAGGGTTTTCAAAAATACTAAATGGTGCTCAAAAAATTGTGGGGGCATGAAGTCACTCTATTATGTCTTTTAACAAAAATAGGAGCAATTGCTGGTATTTTAGTTATTTGACCCATTTAAGCTTATCCATTTTCAATAAAATTTAATAGCTTAGAAACTAGACTCAAAATGCTACGATTCATGTTTGTACAATATCTTCCAATTTTGAGTGTAATTATTTCAAAAAACTCGTACAAGTTGAATTTTTTTATTTTTAGGAAAAATGCATCCACTTAAGACCCACTTTTAGCCCCCCAACTTGGTGCACTTACCTTGTACATTTGCATTTAATATTAACCATCATACCATGTAAATTACTAAATTTCTCCAAATCCATTGTATTTGGTAACTTTTGCGGTGTTTGTTTTTGATGGAGCGACAGATGACCCCTACATAGATTTGCTTTCCTTCCTGTCCTTTTTCCTTACCAACACTTGTTGTTTCTTTCCCTCCTACTTCATCATGATTCACGTGTCACTCCTTCAGATAAAGCATCCCCTGGATCCATCTAAAATATTAAAACGTAGAAATAATTGTGTTATGTTTACATCCTAGAAATCCTTGAAATGGCCAATGATTTAATGCCAAATAATGAGGACCAACATGGAAATCGTGTTTTGTGGGATGATTCACTGCCTCAAGATGTTTGGGAAAACGTATTGCTTTGGCTTCCATTAGAATCCATATGTAGGTTCTCTCTAGTTTCTAAGGAATGGAAAGCACTCATGGCTTCCACCAGATTCTTCACGCATTACAACGAAACAAGGAATAAACATCCATGGATACTTGTAAATCATGATCATGGTCATCATTGGCTGAGATACGAATTTTACAGTAGAACATGGAAAATTCTCTACTTTTCATGGTTATCATGCTTTGATTGGGTATGGTTTGAAGATTCACATCGAGGGATAATCTTATTTAGTTCGTGTCATAGTCATGTTTCAAGGGTATGTAATCCACTAAAGTTGGGAACCTCCTTCAAGCTTCCTTAGATGTTATCACTCAACTTAATGGATGACACTTTTATATTTATGCGTGGGGCATTCTGGTTACAGATAACAAGGGGTATAAAGTGGTTCAAGTGGGTGCTAATAGATCTCGTGTTAATACAGGAAATAGTACTATATAAAATTATGATTCTTCTATGGGGACTTGGAGGATTGTGGCATGTTTGAGAGATTGTTTCTTCTATGGTCCCATTGTCTTCAACAACAATTTTTTCTTCTTAATGTCATATGAACCTGTGTTGGGTGTGAGAATTTATAACATTCAATATTGTGCTACTGTGCATTTTGTGTTATTACCTATAAGATATGGCAGAGACCATTTCCCTCACTACATACCAAGGTTGGTTGTATCTGAAGAAAGGGTGATACTTGTAGCACCGATTGTAGATGGGGACCATTTGAAGGACATAATTGTGTTTGAGCTTGAGCTTGAGTTTGGAAGGAGGAGAGGCAACATTTGGTTTTGGAAATAAATTGCAAGGATGCCTCAAATAATGTGCCATTATTTTTGAGAGGCAAAGGATGGATTTATTTAGTTGCAATGCACAGTGGGAGAGTTGTTATGTTTCATAAAGGTGCTTTCTAGGAATATCCTCATCCTTTGTTTTCATTTAAAGCAAGGGTCTTGGTTGTGGCTACCAAAATATATAAACACAACTTTCATCTATTATAACAGTGGCATGCCTTTGAGCCCAGGCTGATTTGAGACAACTACTTAGCTCTTACTATAAATATCGATCTTTCTAATTTTTGTTTCCACTACTTAGACAAAATCCTAATTGTTATGCCTCTAAGTTAACAACTTCTATATTATGTAATCAATGGATGGTTGGATTATTTAAGGACTCCTCCATGCTCTAAATTACTCTTGTATTCAAGATAGATTAATGTATGTAATATTAAACTACATTTAGTTTTTGAGGTCTGAAAAATTCACATGTTTTACATTTGATTTGTATGTAATAAATATCTTGTGATTATTATTAAAAACTTAACAGGCTTTAGAAAATTATAATTTTTTTGTCGCTCTAAATTGTCTAACAAATCTTATTCATGAATAACAAAGAGTTTGTTTCTTTTTTGAAATATATGTTATAATTTATTAAGCTATTAAATTATGAAATTATTTTTAGATGTTATATATTTCAAATTCAAAAAGGATTCAGCTTATTCAATATAAAGGGTAGTTCCAATAGTAAAAAGGATTCAATTATTTAATAATTTAATAACTTATAATATGTTATAATTTATGTTATTATTAAATATAAGTTATTTTTTCCTTATTATTAAAGTTATCAGTCCTTCCCTACCCATTAGGTAGACACGTGGTAGGATTCCGGGCCTCCTCAAGGAAAAGGCATTCCCGGACTCCAAGCTCACGGAATGAACCGATTCAATAAAGTTTTGGGTCCGCGGTGTCGGTGAGGTAAGGCAAAGTGACATGCAAAAGAAATGAAAAATTTTGGGCCTTATTACAGTCAAATTCGACAAAGGGTATTCACCAAACTAGTTACAGGAGATTCGCCAATCGATTTCCAACTATTTTTTTATATTTATACCATTTTTCTGAAAGAACGAAACAAATTATAGGGAATTTCGCGAGAACCATGAAACTGGTTACATGTATATTCGCCAGAACCACGAAACTAGTTACAGGTATATTTGCCATAATTTTTATAAGTTATTTACAGGGGGTTCCTTAAAATTTTCCCTATAAATTTCTCAATTGATGGAAAAATTGTGACAGTCCTTTGCCAAGTTTGTAAGAGTTGATAAGGAGGGTTTGTTTCTAAATTTGGAATTTAAGCTTTGATCCTTTGAATAGAGACTTGAAATTTTATACATAACATCTAAACTAAATGTAGAAAGTGATTCAAGAATTTTAAAGAGTTAAAATTTAATCTTTTTCCTAGAATCTATGACAATCTTCTCTCAATAGGCATGTATAGTTAGTAAGGGCTAATTAGAGATTGAGATAGTGAGATTTGGACCACTTCTTCTAAAGGAAAGTGCCTTAAAAATTTCCATAGAAGTTAAATGGCCAAATGAGTAATGATAAATGTGCATATTTTTTTTATTGAGGCATTTCATCAAAAGTTATGAGTGAAAAATAGTGAAGGCATGGCTACAAGGAGAAGGATTGATAGAGGAAAAGAGGGTGGTGGAAATAAGCCTTAAACTTGGAGTTGTGAAACCAAACTTTACTCATACCTATAAGAGGAAAATGGGTGTCCAAAATAGTTTGATTTTATCCGGAAGTGTATAGTTTCTTTCCAACACTAACTCACTAGAGGCATTTGGCTTAAGAAGCTAAGAAGGCAATTTTGGCTAAAGCGAGGTAATTTCCTGAATTCTTGAGTATTCATTCATTTTGATTGTTGATTTGGCATGATATAAGGCTAGACAACATATTTCAAGCATTGCATAAGCTAATTTGAGTTTTAGGGCTATAAATTACATGATTGAAGGATTTCATGACTTGAGAAAAGAGCCATTTTGCAAGCTTCAGGGATTATTTGTGATTATTTGATCAATCTAGCCTTATGGATAAGTCTAATTGTGTTGGTGCTTTGCATCAAGTATCCATAAAACAACATATGCATAGGTGTTGGTTATCTATCCTTTAGGATTTCAAGGTTTGTAAAATATTATGTGTTATATCTTTACACTTGTTTGGATATGAATACTTTGCAAGATAAAACGAGTGATTCAATCATACACTCCTATTGTTAGGTGCATGTGGTATTAGATGTTGTGACTGAATATAATAGTTAATCCTAGTTAAATGATGGAAGCTGTTAACAAATGTCAAATTATTTTCATCGTAGGAAGATTTTACATGCTTATCGAGATATTGAAGTAAATATGAAATGAATTTCTTAATTGATTAATTTGTAAAAAATATTAATAGATCGCTTAAGTTTATCACCTAAAGTATTTTGTAGTTTTTAAAAATTACATATCAAAATTAATTAATAGTTAGAAACGATTCAATAAGTTATACTTGTTGATTTAATTTATTTAGCTTGAATTAACAAGTTGACATGGTCTAGTATGGGGTCAAGTCTTGACTTTTATCATCACTATAAAATGATTATGAAATAGAAAATGCATGAGGTGACTTATGCCAGTTCTCTCAAAGTGACCTTGTATATTTATTTCTCCTAACAGATGTGCGGAGTAAATAGGAGAAGTATTGAAGTCAATGTTATGGAATGATTTATTACTGTTATATTCGATTATGACCTTGTGGTCATATGTAAAAAGGATAAATTCAATAAGTTTATTATTTGTATTAAATGATTTTGAGAAGTAAACCCAATTGAAAGGATGGACATATGCACTTAATGTATAACTCTAAGTGTGCATTCTATTGATTTTATAATGTTCAAAGTTGGTTTTACAACCTTGAAGAGATTTATGTTGATCAAGAACTTTTTTTATTGTTAAAAAATGGTCTATTTAATCTGACATGGTAAATGTGAATAGATATTATCTACGTCCTATTTTTAATAGCCATGTCTTGTATAAACTATTGTTGATCTAATAAATTAAGTACATACAAGACCGTTAGATGTATTATTAAAACATTACATAACTTAAATTATTTACTTAAACTAGTCTCATGATTAAATTAGAATAGCGGAAAGTATGTTGTTGGATACAATGTTTATCATGGAAAAATGGTAATGATCATCAATGAATTATGGAGTATAATGTATATGGCCATGAATAATAATATAACTTATACTTCATAATATGAAGGTTTGATGATAGTAAAAGAGATTAATAAACTCTTAGCTGAGAAATTTAAAAAAGGACATGATTAACTTAAATTGATTAGTCTTAATCGTTATTTCCTCATGAAATAATAAGTCAACCATCGTAAGTAAATGGAATTATCACCTTTATTAAATAGACAAAAGTTAATAAACTAAACTAGTCTTTGACCTGGGCAACCTATAAGTAAAACGAGATAACTTTATAAGAGGGTAATTAATAGTTAAATCCATAACACATTAAAGCCACTTGAAACATATCGAATGACTTAGAAAATTCTTACAAAAGACCCCTCAGCTATAACTTAGATAAATAATGGAATAACTTAAGTCTTGTAGAACTTGTTGTTTAATGAAATTTGATTGCGGATAAACAACTTTAATTACGACGTAGATTGGATATAATCTCACGTCATCATGCAAACATCTAGGCAAAGATCTAGTTAGGGGTATTATGGAAAAGGGAATGAGGATTTAATAGCGGTAACCCATAATGTGGTCCCAACCTATTCCATAAAAACCTGAGTAGGTTATGGTTCTTTTCGTTTATGGAGATGGTCCTGTAAATAACACACTTCCTCTTTCTTAACATTTTCACCTTCTTAAACAAAAAATATCTAGATAATTATGTTGAGATATTTGTTTGGTGATAAAGACTATATCCCTAAGGATTTTGTGCGATCTTGGGATAAGTTTTTATGTTGTTAGGAAATAAGGGATAAAATATGTGGAACAATCCCACATAAAATCACAATAGTAGAAACTAATATGCATAATAATATCACAGATCTGAAATAAAAGTGTAAAAATAAAAGAACACAATACAGAGACAATATTTAACGTGTTTCAACCAATTTGGGATACATCCACCAAGAAACACTTGCTCATATTTTATTACAATCCACCTCTTATTCTAATACAATACCCGGATCTGTTTGGAGTTGTGCTCAACATATGCATGGCGAGAAAATTTGGTCAAAGTAATGCAAGTAGATGATTGTATTGTCTTCACCATATTTGTACTTTATATATGTCGAGATACCATAGTATGAATCAAGTACTTATATTTTGTGGTAGACATTTAAGGATGGAAACATAGATCATCTCAACCTTATAAAAAGGTAAACATGAACATACTAAATATTGTATGATTGCTCGTTTAGAGTGGATTGAAGGGAGGTATAGATGCACCCTTCTCAACTGCACAAGGTTTATACACAAAAGAGTTATCAGATGGATCAAACTTAACTAAATGGATAGTTGTTTAAAAAATTATTAATATGTAGTTATGAATTAACTCTATTGTATACTCTGTGAATGGATGTTAAAATTTTAAAAAAATTACTTCAGTTTTGGGAAAATAAATGAGTTATTACAAAAATAGACATAAGAGCAATTTTTATTGAACTAAGATATAGTTTTTTCAATAATAACCAAAATATGTTTTGATAGAATCTAGGGAACAATATAACATATAATATGATCTAGGGCACACATGGCTCATTGGGCACGTAGTTGTGATTGGGCTTGGGATCAAATTCGAGTTTCTAAGACACCACTCTTGATACACACATATGTTGTTACTTTTTAAACGTCCTCGTCATTGGCTACACTACTACATTTGGTTGCATTCATCCTTATTTCTGAGCTCTGTCACATAAAACCATAACCTCTTTGATGAGTTTATGGAAGTGATATATATATATATATGCAAATAAAGAGTGGTCCCACAAAAATTTATTTTTGTCTCTCTATAATGATGGTATTCTAGACAAGGATGGAAAAAGAGCCACACTAAAGATGCATACCTTAGATTGTATATCGATGTGGACATGTAACTTGGAAGGTGTTTCTCAAGGAAGAATTAAGGCTTTTAACCACCCTAGGCAATAAGTAATTGAAGTAAATGCATCCTCGTGCACGATTTTGAAAATATTTCATAGTGGAATTTTTAACAACAAAAATAAATGTGATTTAATTTAATTTAATTTGAATTAAATGTAACTAATGTATAAATGATAAAATACATAAATGACATAATAAAACTAAGATTTACAATATGAAACCCTAAACAAGTAGTTAAGATAAGAGGAGTTAGCTAATATTCATGTAATATGGAATTGATATGAGAAGGAGAAGTGATGAACATGATGCAAGCAATGTTGTTATTGATCTTTGTAAATTTTACAAATCATGAACAAGGTTGGACGGGGACACCCACAATAGAACACAGTGGTGCTTGGGCATTGATGACTAGATTTGAGCACCCATGAGAACACAAAACATCTAGATTTGGGTTTTGTTGTGTTGCAATTATTCCTTTTGATCGCTTGATATTCGTACTACGATCGCCAATGATACATGTAACATACAAAAGATAAGTTCACTTGTATAAGCCCAAAAACGCATGAAACCTAAAAAGAAAAATACATAATAGGGATTTGGTTTGACCCCAATGGCCACCTCGAGAGTGAACTTACAACCTGAGCACTACACTATGTTTGAGACTCCATGTAGTTCTTGTGAGTGTGTGTTGAAGTTGTGCCATAGGATTCCCTTTTGTAAGATGCACTAGATAGTAGGATAGACTTACTAAAAGATGCAAATGTGTGGATGGAAAATAATAAAATTCCCCTTCTTATGCTTTGTATGTAGAATATGCGGTCTTGTGTCACTTGAATAGATACTAGATGAATGCTTTGGAGTGCTTTAGGTGCTTTTTAGATGCAAGCTTAGGTGATAATAGTAATTCTTAGTGCTTAGTCCTTCATTTTGAACACAGAACTATGTGTTTATATGATTCCCTTGTTTGAATTTTGTAATTGAAAAATGGAAGGTTGAACTATAAGTGAAAAAGATTTCCAAAAGATAAAGAGACCTAAAAAGAGTGAGTAAAGTAAGAAAGGGTCGGGGGTGACCATAAAGGACAAAAGTGCCTAAGCGCTCTTGCCCTTATTGAGCATTGGTGTCTAAAGCCATGAAATATAAATAAGTAAAGTTTTGATTGGGCTGTAGGGTGTGTAAGACCAAATAGAAAACAAGAGACATAGAAAAGAGGCTAAAGATAGTTATCAACCACTAGTTTTCTTTTTAGGAATCATGTAAATGCTTGTATGCTTTTAAGACCTAGAAATGTACCTAAGTGTGTGATTTTGTGTCTATATTTTCCCCCACTTTATGTTTTTCAGTGAATACTCGATAAAATAATGTAGATAAGAGATGCATACCTTATGATCTTGTAGAGAGTGCGGAGAATAGTGTGCCGAGTGGACAAGTTAAGCATGGAATGTTGTAAAGTGAAATGTAGAGACTAGGAAAGGAAAGTGATCCTAGGGTGTGAAGCGTATGCGTTATGTTGTACCTATTTTTGTTCTTTTATTTTTGTTGTAGGTTTCTTTTATTTGTGTATTAAGGACGAACCTGTAAAACAAGAGTGAAAGAGTAGTCAAAGTCTTGTATATGAAAAACTGTGTAACATTTACAAAAGTATGTAGAAGTGTGTAAAATTAACAGTAAAGGAAAGTGTGCACTTGATGTAAAAGAGTTTAAAGGATAGAAAAGTGTCTTGTAATGTTGTGAAGAGTGATTTTTTTGGGTTATCTCATGCCAATAACAAGTTTTTTTGGATGATCTCACCCCGATAGAGAGTTTTTTTGGGTGATCTCACACAAAGTTTGGGTTTTTTGGATAACCTCATGCCAAAGAGCAAGTTTTTTGGAGACAGGTATAATGTTACTCTCCTTCTATGACTCTACCAAATGAGCACCACTATAGATGGTACGACCTAATTTTTTCAATTTTCCCGATTGTTTTGAACTAGTTCCAAGTTGTATTGATTAAAGGAGATTGCATGCATTCTGTAACTAGAGGACTATGTCTCAGAATCGTGAAACTACTTTGAAGAATTCTATAGACTATGTTGATTTGATAAGCTAATTGTGTGTGCCCCTAGGACATTAGCGTGTAGGGGATGACACTGAGCACCTAGACACTATTGTCTAATGTTGGGCACTAATTTCTATGTTGTGTTGAGGACCCAAGTCAGATTCTAGGTCATTTTGTAACTATGTTCCTATTATATTCCTATACTATGTAGATCTTTGTTGTAGCTATGAGATTTTGTAGGGGTTATTTGTTCACCTAATGTATGCCCCCTCGTTTGGGGTGCATGTAATGTCTCAGTAGGAGAATGCGGCCCAAAATAGAGGACCTAATGCTGATATGAACTATATACCTACGGGTAGGGGATGTGCATGGTAGAAACCAAGGCACATGCAAACAAAGTGGCTAGTAACATGTGTTAGTAGAAAAATTAATAAGCATGTAATATAATACAATGTAACAAGCAAGTGTGTAAACAAAGTGGACCACAAAAAGAGGGTTTCAAACATGGGACATCGCTCACAATGTCACAAGACAATGAGGGCCGAAGCATTCAAAATAATACAAGACATATGGCATCGCCCACAAACAATAACATACAATGGCAAAAAATGTTAGGAAAAGTGTAGCAAATAACCATGGTGGCATATAGTCCTGCAAAGAAAATGCTACACATGAAGCACCCATTAGCATGTTAAAAAGATAAAAAATTATGTCAAGGCATGTATGTATCAATGGAAAGTAATGTGCTAGTAAAAATAGGAAGTAGTATATGATGAAATAATAACACATGTAATGTGTGAGAGTAAGAAAGGTAGATGCCCTCAGGAACCTCGGTAGGAATAGAAAAGGATACAATGTTGAGCATCATTATAGCATGTGAGAACCTGTAAGAGATCTGCATTCACAAGTAGAGACCAAGTGAACACACATGTGTATATGATAATGATAATGACATACTAAGTATCTAACTAGCATAGTAAGAAAAGTGCATCATGTAAGTAGTATAAGCAAATAAGAGTAAGTGGAACTAAGATATTAAAATAAAGTATATGAGAGTGATGGAATGGTATTCAATGTGCGAATGGGATATGAGCACGTTCCCCCATCGGATGTGTATGAGATGAGTTTCATGTATAAATGTCCCCTTAGCAGTCAAGAATGAACCATAGAATAATAGTGTGTCATTGGTAAATGGTTTGAAAATGTGGGATAGAAATATAGATCATGAAGAATAGCACATGAAAAGAGAATTTGATGAGGTTCATTTCAGATTTAGACCCTCAACAATGAGTAATAACTATGGAACTATAGTGCGTCATAGGGTAATGATGATACAAGGTGTGTATAAACATGTGTAAGAGTACTGAGAAAGATTAAGTACGAAGAATGGGCATGATAGTAGTTACTATAGAAAACTGATGATGTTGGGAGGGGGAGGAAGAAATCATGATACCCCACAAGTGTGAAGAGAATAAAAGGTTATCCAATGATAGTGAAGGAAAAGGGCCCTCCACCTTTTATCCAAGGAGATAAAGACATGTGATGATGCTCTAAGATTGATGGAGTATGAGAGTAATGAGGTATATGTGAAGGAGAGTGATGTGGTGAAGGAGGTGGTGAACACCTATGTGAAGGGGTTGCCCGAGTAGGGGACTTTGGATGACGAGATGGGCTAATGGATCTGTGCGGATGACAAGGTTGTGAAGTAGGTCATGTGCCAATGGGAGAACTAGGTGTGGAATCTTCCTTAGATTTGAGAGGCCCAAGATACCTAGGTGTTGTAACTGGTGGAAAGATATAATCAAGACTAGGCTTAGGAAATGGTGTACATGGTGGAACACCTTTAAGAGTGACAACTTGCTTATTGTGAATGAACTTGAGACACAAATTATTCATGGAGGGAATGGCTTGAGTGCCATAGAGCCAAGAAATACCTAAGAGAATTTCATCCCTTTGATTAAATATGCCACAACGAATGACATAATCATGGTAAGAGGCCCAATGGTAACGAGAAGCCTGATGTAGCCAAAATAATTAGGAACTAGATATGTGATATTAGATAATGGACATTTGATAGCCACGACAAGTGCAATAGAGCACACTGATAGGAGACACTAGATAGATCACATTGTTATTGATTGTTTAAGAGACAATAGGGTAAGTACAACAAGTTGTGGGACAACTAAGTGGACATCAAATCCTGAATTTTACATCAAAAATAACAAAACATCAAATTTAGTCTTCATGCGGACTTGAACCATGTCGAAAATTCAAAAATATGTCATAAAAATGGTAATATCGCGTAGGGGAGACTGTTAGCTTTGTATAAATATTGATTTTAAAGTGAATAGAATAGGATAAATATCATTTTATAATTTTTTACTAATAGTAGTAAGACAATTTTTCCCGTGAATGTTTATGTATACGTTTAAGACTGCAAATTTTGTTTGATTGTCAACATGTGATAAAACTTATACCATCCCAACCATGGTGAAATTATATACATGTTCAAAAAAAATATTTGATTTCAATATTTTTGATGAAGTTATGGCAGGAAAACAGAAAGTGCTTTGTTTTCTTTATGTTTTTAGACCACTTTCACGAAAAAAATCATAAAAAATAAAATATTACTTAAAAAATACAAAATAAAATCTATCCCAAGATAGATAGCGGCATCTAACTTCTCACTAAAGGAATATATATATATATATATATATATATATGGCCATCCAAATCGTAGGCAAACGGACTATAGTCTTATAGGTGTTTTAAAAAACAATACAAATTCATTAAATTTTGAGTGTTTAATATAGCTAAACTTGTCCATTTTTTAAAAAAGTAGTATTTTAGAAACTAGATTCCAGATGCAATGATTCATAGTGATATAATTTTTCTAATTTTGAGTGTATGTATTGATAATAATCCCTAGAAGTTGATATTATGTTGTTATTTGCAATATACGCGTCCACTTATGACCCTTTTTTGTCCCCCAACTTGTTGCACTTACCCAATAGAAGCATTTATATGAAAGGAGTCAGAAGTGAACATATCATGATAATCATGATCTAAAAATGAAATTACTAGTGGTGATGCATCAACAAAAGTGACAAGGAATTCAAGAGGACCTAATGAAGAAGGAGGAACAACTCGATATGTATGATTAAAAAAGAATCGAAGCTTGCATGTCATACTTAGGAAAAAGGTCATTGAACATTTTTATATTTTTATTGTCATTGAATGACTTAGAAGTAGATGTCTCAAGGAGCTTGAGTGAATTATTGTCAATAAGATCCTGAATGAGATTCCTGAGTTTGAAGTAACGATCAATAGAATGCCCAATGCATTGGTGATAGTCACATTTTAGCATTTTCATCATAATTGCGGCCATGAGGATGAGATGGATCAAGATTGAGTGGCAGTGGAAGGGTGATTATATTGCTTTTAATGAGTTGAGGCAATAGAAATCAAGGTGCATAGAGTAATTTGGTGAAAGTATACTTTGGAGGTTGCCATTGAATCTTTTCAGGTGGAGAGACAACATTAATAATTGTTTTTGCTTGATTGGCTTAGGAGATGGCTTGAATGTTGATTTAGCTTGAAACCTATTAGAAGAGGATGAAGGAGAATCATGATATTTTAATTTTCCCATAGATAAGAGTTTGAATTCACACATTTTAAGCATATTGTATGATTGATCAAAAGAAGGAGAGGTTTCAAAGATAAAACTCTCCTGAATTGGTGGTAAGAGGCTTTGAACAAAAATATCTTGCAATTCAGAATCAACTAGTACATTGGTCATCTTAGATAAATTTTTCTTGTATTGCAAAACATAGTCAGCTAGATTCTTATTAGATCTTTGTTTGATTTGATAAAGTTGTGCATAAGAGATCTTGGTGCCAATATTGATGGAAAATTGAGCAAGAAAAGCATTGACTAGATGCATAAAAGAAGTTACCGAATGAACATGTAGATCATAGAAGCAAAACATAGCATAATCTTGCAAAATTTTAGGAAAGAGATTAACTAGTATTGTATTTTCATCCGCATATTCGAGACATGCCACATGAAAATATTAGAGATGCTCTTGAGGGTCACCATGGCCATTGAAGGTGGGTAGCTTAGGGGTGACAAATTTGGGAGGAAATGGATAAGAAGAAATGGCGGGTGTGAAAGGGGTATGAAGGAGCAATGAGGAATCAAGATATGGATAGGAGTGGGAATTAGATTGTTGTAGTTTATGGATTTGAATTTTTAGGTCCTGGTATAAGGAAGCTAGATCTTGAGTGCCGGAAGAGGAGACTTGTCATGTGTGAGAAATAAGAGGTGGAGTGAAATGATCAATAGGAGTGGGATAAAAGTGGGAACAATAGAGATAGGTGGAAGGGTAGAAGAGGGAGGTTGTGTTGTAATAGGAATGGAAGTAGTATTAGAGGTGGGGTTGTGAGCTCGGCTAGGTTGGTGGATTCCTCACGGCAACGAATAAAAGAATATCTAAGTCTTTTGGATATTCAACAAGATGAGTGTGGACATCATAAAGGTATTCATCAGTAAAGGGTTCGTAGGTTTCAGCCATGGTAAAAATATGCCAAGATCCTTAGAAAAAGGTTGGGTTCGAGTGATGGGTTCACCAAATGATTTAATTTAATTTTAATTAAATCTAAGTATTATAGAGTAATTAATGTATAAATGATAAAATACAGAAATGACACAAGCAAACTAAGATTTAAAATATGAAACCCTAAGCAAGAAGATGAGATAAGAGGACTTGGAGTTGATCTAAGAAGGGATAAGTGGTGAACAAGATGCACACAACATTGTTATTAATCTCTATAAATTTTTAACTCATGCAAATAAGATCGACAGGGGTGCCCGCAACTACACAGGGCACAGGCACTAATGACTGGATCTAGGTGCCCATGATCGCATAAAACATCTACATTTTTTTGTTGTATCGCAAGGGTGTCAAAATTATTCCATGTTGATCGCCTAGTATTTGCACTATGATCTCCGATGATACATGTAACTTTCAAAAGAGAAGTCCCCATGTACAAGCCCACAAACCGCATCAAACATAAAAATAAAAATGCATAATGGGGATTTAGATGACCTCGGTGGTCATCCCGAGAGTGAACTTACAACCGAGTGTTGCACTACATCTCAAACTCCACGTAGTTCTTGTAAGTGTGTATATAAATTGTGCCTTAGGATGCCCTTGTGCAAAATGCACTAGATAATAGGCTAGACTTTCTAAAAGATGCAGATGTGTGGATGGAATAGAATAAAATTACCCTTCTTATGCTTTGTATGTAGAGTATAGAGTCCATTGTCCCTTGAATGGATGTTAGATGAATGCTTTGGAGTGATTTAGGTTCCTTTTGGATGCAATCTTAGGTGATAATAGTAATGCTTAGTGCTTGGTCCTTCATTTTGAACACTTAACTATGTATTTATATGATTCCCTTGTTTGAATTTTGTAATTGACAATGGAAAGGCCGACCCATAAGTGAAAAAAATTCCTAAAAAATAAAAGAGACCCAGAAAGAGCGAGTAAGGCATGAAAGGGTCGGGGACGCCCAAAGGGGACAAGAGCGCTGGAAATTCCTATCCTTGTTGGGTGCTAGTTTATGAAGCCATGAAAGATAAACAAGTAAAGTTCCGACTGGGCTGCATGGTGTGTAAGCCCAACTAAAAAATAAGAGACAAAGAAAAGATTCCAGATATAGTTGGAACCCACTAGTTTTATTGCTTAAGAATCATGTAAATGCTAGTATGCTTTTAGGACCTAGAAATGTACCCAAGTGTGTGATTTTGTGTCTACAAAATGTTAAAAAGGTTTCTTTCTTTCTTTTTCCATAACATAAATTTCAATGAAATAGTCATAATTTACATTGGTAGTGTTGTCATGCTCATTTTTAAAATGGAAAGGCTATTCAATATAGTTTCTCCCATTTTGACCTAAAACTACTAAATTCATTCTTGTTAGAGTTGAGAATGATCTCTCGTAACTATATTTTACAATATAAATACAAGAAAACATTTGTACCATAACATTTGGACTTTGTAACATAGTGTCTAATCCACTTCTTTAATATTTTGACATGGATGATAAACTTGTCACATTTTCATATCTTACTAATGCTTGGAAATGGATGCATTCAATGTCGAGAGAGACCTATAAGTATATGTTGTAATTTTTTTACTAAATAACTAACATATTTATTTTAGGTATCTTTTTCAAACTATTATTTTCCTTTCAACTTTATGTTAAGTGTTTTAGATATCATGTTCCACTTAATTCTCTACTTTTATATAGTTTAATTGATTTACCTATGTTTCTTATATACTTTGTTGGTAAACTATCCTCTTATACTCATAATTACTATAGTTAATAGCATGGTATGGCAATATTGAAATGCATGACTATTGAACAACTCATAAGATATACTATATTTGTATGAAAATTGAAATAGTAATGTAAATTATTTGTTGTAGACAAAATGAAAATGGCCAAGTAAAATATAGAATGAATACCTTTTTCTTTCACAAGAGGGAACACTTAGGAAATTTAGTTGAGAAATATTAGTTAACAAAACAAACCTAATGAGTT